>CM031240.1:193364379-193714379 GCA_018340775.1 Taxus wallichiana var. yunnanensis | reverse complement strand
CATCCACGTCACCATAGAATCTTTAATCACTACAAGAATCTAGGCTTTTTGCCACAAATTTTCAACAATATTTTTGTGGTTACAAGACATTCTCAAATTTCAAAATGTGGAATTGGAGTTGTAGCTTATCCACGTTTTGGTATGTTTTTGTAGCTCTTTTACAATTTGTTATATCATGGAAATCCCACAATTTATGAAATTTATAGTTTAACTACAATTTTTATTGTATATTGTCCACAATTTATCATGCTTGTAAATTTCCTACAATTTTTGTTTTTGTTAATTTTCCACAATTTTGCAAAAATTGTAGTTTGTCTAAATTTTTAATCTTTGTAAATATTCCACAAATTTACAATTTTATATCCCTAATCAATGTGGCAATCTCAACAATTTTTTCCACAATTAAGGTTACCACAAAAAGCTTGTAGGTACAATAATAATTTGTGGAATATCTTTTTGTATAAATGTAAAATGTTACAATTAACATTTCTCCAAATTCATGTTATTTTAGATATATAGATATATATATATGCTAAAATAATATTATTTTCTAAGAAATAAAAATGTTGTTTGAAACATTAACATTTTTATTAACATGGTAAAGGTTTTATTTTCAATAAAAGTATTAATATTACAAATAAATTATATAATATACTCATATAAATTTGATTTTGTTATATGATTTTAATTACTTCAATTTAATTTTAATACATTATCATTTTCTTTAACATATTAAATTGTTATTTAAAACAATTTTTTTAAAAAAATCACATTTCAAATAAAATATAATCATCAGTAATCTGAAATTTTTATTAATAAATTGTAAAATGAAATATTCAATATTATTAAAGAGATGAATAAAAAGAAGACTACCAAGAGTAAGTAGCACCCAACTAATCATGAAGTGAAATTGTAAGAATAACACCAAATAGAAGCCAATTGGCCATGAAGGAGAAATGGTAAGAATACATTAATATTGACAATACGGTGAACATCAAAGTGGAAAACATTTAAAAGTTAATTGAAAAATCCATATATATTTCCATAATTTGATTTTCCCATTGAAAATTTGTGCAAGTAATATAGAAGGTTTGATAAAATTAACTATGGGCATCACAAGGAAGGACACATAATCGAAATTATCACTACTCTAGCTCTGATTCCCATAGATGGATTCTTTTATTTACCCACGTGACTTAGCACGTCTCCTAATAAAATACACCACTAATACCATTACAATGGACCCTCGCCTTTCTCAAAATTTATTTTCTGAACTTATGCTCACATCGAGTGTTGTTGTTACAGGTCCAGAACAAAATTTTTATGGATACATGATAACGAAAATGAGTTTGACAAAAATAATGCATCATGTGTTCCCATGGAAACTCATAATTGTAGCTCATTTAATCCTCAAAAGCTATAGACGTGTCTCCATAGATCCCTCTTTCTCGTATGGTTGCACCCTCTATGATAATTTCATCCTCTCTCTCAATGCCACGTCTCCATTTCCCTGTCATTTTGGTAAAAAGAATTAAGTATAATAATACCAATTTTCATCAACTATATATTAAAATTCTAATGTATGCCAGTACTCACCTCAACCTCATTCTTCAAGAGCAATTTAGATAGGCTTATAAATTAAAATGAATACTTTAATGTAAACAAGAGATGAATTAAATTAAGGCTGCAATCAAAAATTTGCACTCACCTTCAGAATGTCTAAGACTTGAAAGGGATAAGATTTTACCCACTTAATTCGTAGTTGCAAAACTGATAAAATGAAATATCAATAAGATTTCATTAAATTGCTGTAATAAATAAAATTTCTATGAGATTACAATATACACCGTAGATTATAGGAAAAGAAAAACTTAAATCTTACCATTTCTCAAGGCCATTTAGTTCCTGTAGCTGCTCAAAATACCTAAATCAAATTCTGAAATTTTCTGGTCCTTCTTCAATATATTGAGAAACCATAAAAACAAAATCCTCAAATTTTCCATTCCTTCTTCAATATATTAAGTCATTCGATGATTTTGATTTTTTCAAACCAATGAAAATGTCCAACCCATGGTAGTCGTCGATCTACTTCCCTCATCAAAGGTTGAAAATAATTTATATTTAATCCGTTGATAACCCACTTAATTTACTCCGTTCAATCCGTTGATTGCATGCTTCTGTTTCACATTTAGTTCTATTTACTCACTTCATGCATGTATATGAACCTATAATCATGGCGACTCTACAACATTTGAATATTAATTGCAAGAGTTATCTCTAGTTTATAGTTAATGCCAATAGAAGACTTTTTATATTTTATTATTTGATATTTTTTAGCGTGAGGAAAAGCATTACTAATTAGTTATAAATAAATATATGGCTAAAAATTTGGAAATATATATTATGTTTTATAAAAAATATTATATTCAATTATTGGATTCAAAAAAATATTTTTAAAATTGAAATGGTGTAAATGAATTACTTTAATTATAATTAAGGTAGAACATCTATAATAATTGAAAATGAAAAAATGAAATTGTTATAGAGTTGCCACAAATATTTTGAATATAGAAAATTAAATTTTTTTAACAAAAATACTAACTTTTCCATTCTTATAATTTTAAATTTGTTTTAATAAAATATATACGATGTAAGAATAAAAGGTTAGTATTATAATAAATTAAAAATATTATTTGTTTAATGTAATATAAAAATATCTATTATTTAATGACTTTAACATATGTTACAAGTAAAAATACATTTTTTGCAATGTAATATTTTTATAGTATTTTAATTTAAATTTCATTAAAACATTTTTGAAATGTGTAAATAATTATAATTTTTGGGTAGGGCATTTACATAGTATTTATCCTCGAATTTCAACTCTAATATAATTCCATGTTAATCTTGTTAAAATTCTCCTTTCAAGTGTCGTAGACAATTCTATGATATATATTTTAATATGTGGATTTTCAACTAAGAAAGTTTCAAGATGTGATTTTTCTACAAATTATTACTAATAAAATAATATTGTGGAACATCCACAATATTTATGATAAAAAAATGAGTGATTAATTTGAAAAGTTGATTGTCACCAAGGGATTAAATATGAGAATATAAAATAAATGATAATTAAAAAAATGGTAGTGAAATCATTCCTTGTCGTTAAAATATAACACTCTTATGTAATTCAACTTTTAATTTTTGAAATTTAAAAAAATCTATTTAATTACAAAACTAATCGTGGTGGGTTGTAAATGTGTACTCCTCTTTTTAATATTTGTAAATTTACATTATTTAAATTATATTTTGAAAAATTCAAAGAAAAGTGGATTTTCCACAATAAATGTTAATAAATGTGGGTTTTCTACAAATGTTTATAAGTATATTAAAATTGTGGAACATCTACACAACTTAATAATATATTTTGAAATTATTATAGAGATGCCACAAATATTCTACAATTCTCTTAAATTGTAGAAATTTTGTGGAATAATTGTGGTTAAAAAAGGTTGTTTGTTGAAGTGAAAGAAGTGACAAGGTGAAGGTAGTCGGACTACAGATTAGATGCTAAGGAGAGAGTTTGAAACTCTTCTCATGAAAGACTCAGACTCAGTAAATGAATTATTTACAAGGACTATGTCCATTGTCAATCAGATGAGGAAAAATGGTGATGTGGTAGAAGATCATAGAATCATAAAGAAGGTATCAAGAATCCTTCCGGTCAGATTCGACCGAGTTGTGGTAGCCATAGAAGATTATAAGGACTTAAAATAAATGAGGGTTGATGATTTGATTGGTTCTTTACAAACTCTTGAACATAGGATGATGAGATCAACAAGATCCTCCAACAAACAAGCCTATAAAACAAATAAAAATGTAAGAGGTCGGGGGATAGGAGCATTCAAAAGAGGAAGATGAAGCTTTAGCAACCAAAAAGAAGGTGGAATTCACAACCACTATTAGGAGCCACAGAAAACGCTATAGGTAGAGGAAGGAGCAACACCAATTTAGAGGTGGTTCTTCACAAAGGTATGATAAATCAAATGTGTAATGTTATTACTACAAAATGTTTGGGAAGCATGCGAATGAATGCAAAAAGAAATAATATGATTTAAGAAATCATAATCATAATGCAAATTTCTCTAATGTAAAAGAAGTTGAAGCTGAGAAGAATGAAAAGAGTGGAACTTTCCTTTTAACTTGCAATGCAAATTGGTAAGGAAGAAAACAAGTATGGTACTTGGATAGTGCTTACAACAATCATATGTGTGGGAATAACTAAATGTTCAATAATATAGATGAAGCAATCAAATCATAAGTAAAGATGGGAACAAACAATAAGGTTCCAATGATTGGTAAAGAAATTGTATCCATTCTCACTAAGCAAGGAGACAAGAAGCATATACATAATGTTTTCTATGTCCTAGGATTGAATTATAATCTTCTTAGGATTGGACATCTTGTAAAAAATAGATATAAGGTGATGTTGATATAAAATCACATCACCCCCAAATGGCCTCAGATCTGAGTGGGGCATCGGTGTGATCTGCGTAACATTGGACCATCTCTCAAGTTGTTGGACTTGCGAATTTGAGATGGGCCTCTAGAGAAAGCGGCTTATTCTTCCTAATCATAATGCTAAACTACTTCTAAGGAAGGAAATGCATTACTATCTACTCCTAATCTAATAATGCCAAGGAGATAGGGAGAGAGAGAGCATGAAATAAAGGAATCCTGAAGACGAGAGGTGATAGCACTAAGAAAAGGGGGTGGTTGGTGGGTAAGTGCACGAAGTTGGTGGACAATTCCGTGGACATAAAAACCCAAAATTTAGGAACCGCGATCGCGGTTTATAAACCATGATCGCGGTTCCTGAATTTTAGGTTCAGAAATTACCAAACCTAAAACCATGATCGTGGTTTAGAACCGCGAGCGTGGTTATAAACTGCGATCATGGAACTCTAAGACAAAAATTAGCAGTCCCACGAGTCCTTATTTTCCCCATTTTTCATTTCAAACCGCGATTTCTCCTAGACGTTTTTCACTCGAGCTTTGAATACCACCTCAAAATTTCTCATCGGACTTCTGGATTGCGATAGATTCAACCATGCCGCCAAGACGAGGAGGTAAGCCCCCAATTTTAATCATTTTTTTTGCATTTTAGGTTTTTTTAACATTTTCATGTGTTTTCTGAAATGTTTGTTTATGTATACAATTTTCTTGTTTTATCAGTTGGTCGGCAAGCTTGAAATCATGCAAATTGTCAAAACATTCCTAAAAACCCTCTAAAAATTTCTCAAAACCCTCCTCCAAATATAGATCTGCCTCCTGTGGCTCCTTTTGTCCCCACTGAACCAGCAGAAACACAAGATAATATCATTGGAAGAATATGAGAAAATAAAATTGTAATTGAGAACCTTATTCAAACTATAAGACAAAATCATGCCACAAATCCATCCCACATGACTTTAGCCAACACATTGCAGACATTGATTGGCGAATTCGACTCCGCAACCAACCAAATACATAGATGGAATACCTTTAGAGGTGATTGTAGGTGGTCGTATGTGGATAAATTATCCCACGCCGTAAAAGACAAAAAAAATGGAAAAGACCTCATTTGTGCATTATTTACTAACCCGAGAACCAATGCCCCCCCGCAGTTAATTTTAAACGGTTCCCAATCCATTGGTGCCATGATGACCGAATCAAAAACAACTTTTGGGACCGATGGTGGATGGCTTTTGGTTATTCACCATATAATAACAATGAGGTTCCTCTTTATTTTTGAAGAAATTATATTGCGAGTTCGTGCTTAATGAGGTCTGAATTATTTTGACTTTTTGACTTTTTGGTCGAGGACGTGGCTCTACACACAGAGTAGACCTAGTGCATGCATAGGTCAACCAAGGATCCCCATGCCCCAAAACCCCGTTGCCTTCATTTATCCCTCCTACATTGAAGGCGGTTATGGAGATTGACACACTTTGCATGCATTAAGGGAGCTCACAAACACGATGACCCAACATAGTGACTAGATTGCATCACGGTGATGCTAGTGGAGAGTGCCGGTTCTAGCGGACCACACCACTTGTTGATCATGTGGTGCCGTATGCACTGTGGTGAGACATCATTTCTCGCTTCACATGATTTCTTTTCTATAGATGAGATGTTGGGGGATGTTTTTGGAACTGGTGCCACTGATATTGGTCTTTCATAGGTAAATTTCAAATAAATATAAATAATACACACACACACACACAATAGTTTAATTCACATGTTTGAGATTTTAATATATATGTATTTGATTGTACGTCATGTACATACATGTAAAAACTAATTTTTTAATTTTATTTTAAATAGCAAGAGCTGATGAAGGAAACATCTAGCGTCGACATGCTAGCTTCTATAGTTGGGCATGTTTCAAACGTAAGTTTTAAGTTTTACAAACTTACATTTTTAATTTCATTTGATTGCACTAGATTATTATTATAATGTTTCATGTGTATGTTGTACATATTAATATGTTTGTCTTTTATACACATGAGCTTGGCGGGTCATCATCGCTCGAGAGGCGAGGCTACGGCATGTCTCACACATGAGTTTTATACGAGTTAGTTTCTCTTTACACTTTGTTTCTAATTGTGGACGTTCACATGGATTACATGCTTTGGACCTCGGTATGTGGTGCAAAGTCATGTAGATTTTAATATTGATTGGTACATGTTTTCGTATAGCTTATGACTGCGTGAGAGTCTCCTCCATATATGCAGGTGTGTGGAGGCTGATGTAGATCTTTGCCATAGCATGTGTAGATCCACTAGCGAGGTACAATTTTTAAATTTGTTAAATTTTGGAGGTTCATTATTTCTTATTACTTATATCTAAAATATGAAATTTTGTATGTATGTGAAATATTTAATTTGAAAATTAATTATTGGTATGTAACTTACCCCTTGTGAATCTAATGTTATCCTGCGATGTGTCAACAAAAAAATTGATAGGAATCATGATATTGCGGTAATATTTCACATGCATTTTAACTAAATTGTACAAGTTTCTAAATTTTGAATGTATTTTTAAATTTTCGGTGTTAAAAACTTGTTGTTTATGAATGTGCGGAGTTAGGTTGTAGGCATACTTAGAGACGCCTAGGACCACATAGATGAAATCTGTAGTGGCACCTCCCTCCACTACATCCCAGTCATGGACATGCTACTTTAGCAGGGACGAAGAGAGGGAATATGTTTCATGAGTAGATTCATAGTCCACATGGATGTACATAGATATATATATATGGGCCATCTAGTCCTAGTGAGCATGTTTCTTCATATAGTCCATTGTATATATATAGCCTTTACGACATTTGCATGTGGTCCTATATACATTGTGACACACTTATTTCAATATGTACACATGTTATGAACTTACATATTTTTAGAGACGTAAGTCTGGAGCACACTTTGTTTGATTCTTATATATCCATGTATGTTGGTTTTCATAATGATATTACTGAACTATATGTTTGATTTGATTTCATTGCATGTATGATATCCTTCTATGTATGTTTTCATAACCATTTATTAGTTCTATATATGTATGTTTGATTTAAAATTAAAAACCATGTCCCGAGCACTACATGGCCCAATTGTTAAGCAAACCTATTCCATTAAGCAAAACTATGCTAGGTGAACTACAAAAGGGCAATACGTACAATTACTTTTTTTTAAAGCTAACACTCATCTTTTGCATATCAACTAATGCGAACATTGATAGAAAAAAAAGAGGTAGAGTTCATCTTGAACTATATGAATATAACTTTACTTATGGTGAAACATTGAAGATTTTACAATTTTCCGATTTTCAAGTTTTACAATTTTCATATTTCTAGAATTGAAGATTACAGAGGTTTCGATTTTTATTTTTTTATCAAAACTTATTATTTTTAGTAAGGCTCATATGCCAATTTAATAATAAATATAATCATGTCTTCTTGTAATGAATTTTTTTCATTAGATTAGGTATTTTCATATGGTTTCCTACTTAGAATTTCAAGTGTTTTTGATCTCGTAATTGCAAGGATCTAAAAAGGCAAGTTTTTTTCTCTGAAATTTTAAATGGGATGCTATAAAATTTAGGGTACCAATGGAAAATATTTTTAGATCATCTTCAAGGAGTTCATGAGTAGAAGTTACGGAAAATTACAGGGGGGTTAGGGAAATGGAGCAAAAATATGATTTTTGCATAGGGTTTCTTGAAAATTTAGTAGCATAACTAAATACTAGAAGCAATGAAGGAAAAGGAAATATTAAAAAGGGATTAAAAAAATGGCTAAGTGTTTGTTTATACTCACCTCTTAACATTAACCAAGCTAACTCACCTTCTAACTCATCCTTGACCATTCGGATTAACCTTGGTTACATGACATGATAGGGTAGGGTAAAAGTTTCTAAATGGGTTTTGGTTTTCCCCATTTCCCTTACCACATTTATTAAGGGAAAAATGGACTTAAAGGGGTGATAATGTGTGAAGCGGTTTAGTATTCATCGAGGGGGCAACATAATCAAGTTGGGGTGCTGAGGAATCATACCTAGTGAGAATGTTACAAGCCTTAAGTGATGAAAGGGAGAGATTTCATGTGGTGGTGCATTCTGATGTCCCCCACGTCCCTTTGAAAAGGGTAAAAATTTGACAGTAAGCCCTTATTAGTATTCTTAGGTTCCACCCATCATGAAGAATCCTCCTCTAATGAAGAATCAACTCATGTCTTCCTCCATGGAAGATCTTGAATGATGAGGCTTTTCCATAGACCATCTTGTTGAATCTGGAAACTACAAATGAAACTTTCTCATCTTCCAAGATGTTCACATGCTCCAATGTGTTGAGTCGATTCTCAGGAATGGCATTGAACTTTCCACATTGACTAAAATATTTTTCATAACTCTTCATAGGATTAGAGATATAACCTATGATCTCTACAAGGGCTTCTAAAGTATCACTATTGAAGGAAAGGGTCACAAATATTTTCCTGAACCAATTCTTGAAATGAACCCTAAAGATTCTTCATGGAATTATTCTCCCTAAGAGGAGTACCAAGCTCATGTAATCTTGTGCCAAGATCTTAAAAACAAATTGATACATTCTCCTCATGGGATTCAAAATCAGAAATGGCTTCTTTTAGAGCATCAAACCTCTAGGTGATGGTAAGGAAAAAATGTCATACAAGTTCTTTGAGTTATATGAAAACACATCTGAAGTCACCGAGGAATGAGAATCAAAATTATTCATCTCACTCACAAATGGGAGATTATTTTCCCAATGGAATTTCTCTTTCTTGATCTCAACTCTATTCCTATTGATTTTCAAATATATGACCAAGAACAATCTAAACAAAGAGATAATCTCAGGAAATAGATCATTCCCTTTTTCAAGGATCATGCTCACCCAATGGTCACATGTCCTTCTTTGCAGTATGAATGCTTGATCTTGCTTGATGGACTAGGGGGTTGAAGTTTCAGATGGGAGACATTGCTTCAATTTGAGGCAGAGATGATTAATCTCATGCAATAAATGATTGCACTTATGAATAAAAGGTCCTCACATGTTCCGTTAATTGTTTGATTCTTTACTTATACTCCTAATTCTGTGTAGTGATCTATGATGAAGAATCCTTAAAAGGTGAGCATCACCCTCATGATTGGCTTGCCATAGAGAGAATCTTGTCATTTCATATTCATTGGGTTTCATTTCCTCCACATGATTGATGAACTTTGAAGATGAAAGGGAAACCTATACAAAATGAGATGTGAGAGCCTCAATGAATAACCTAAATGTTTTACAAGAATCTCGTACCTATTTATTCTCTAACCATTTCATTTTGCACTATCTTTCTCCTCCATTATTCTTCTTTCATGCTATGTTCTCCATTATGAGAATTCTTAAATATCTTCTTCATGTTTCTCGTGCATGGAAACTATTTTTCTCTTATTCCTTCATAGGCTCTCACTTATTTTTTTCCTTCACTTCTTTTAGCATGTTTCATAAGTGACTTGATTGGCCACTTCACTCTCCTTCTAAAATTCCATCCAAATATGCAAACTTGAAGCTACTTGCCTTAGCATTTTATTGATAATCTTATTCATATGTTCACATTCTCACCATACTATTAGAAAAAATGAATAAATGAATTTCATTCCTTTAACATGACTTACCTTTACTCACTACTTTTCACTAGTTCTTTCTTCACTAACAATTATGGCTCATTTAATTCCAAATCCATTTAGTATTCTTGACCTATATTCAAATATTTATTCCACTATAAGAATAAAAAGGGAATGCTTTATTCTTCTAAATATTCAAAGCATGATAATTATGGTATTAGATACCCATTAAGGGATGAAAAGTATGTTAAAAGTTTCAAGGTAGCCAAGAGCATGACCATATTACAATGCAAACATAATGAGCATGTAAGCACATAGCTGGGGCAACAAAGGATGGAGAGATATCACCACAACAATATAGCTTAAGAGAGCAAAGAAAGGACAAAGTGACGAAGCACCTAAGAGGAAAGAGGCAAGTCAAAAGAGAACAAGAGAGATGGAAGGTAAACAAGTGACATTGAATGTTTTGAGTCCTAGGAAATGAACAGAGGCGAGGAGTGAGAATTCATCCCTTATGACATTGTGGTACCAAATTGAATGCGTCGACATGTTTGAGTGGCAGTGAATGCTAGAGGAGGTATTTTTCGGTGTGCGATAAGGTCATTGCTTCTGGGCTACTTCATTTGGGTGTAGTCCCTTAAGAGCCCTAAGACCAAAATATCGTTCAACTTAGATAGGTGACTACTCTTACTCTGTGGCACCTAGAGACACCTCATCTAATCCAACACCTTAGTGTAGGGACCATCTATAATATCCTCTCTCGCTTTTTTCCTTCCCAGATCGGTGCTCTCACCGCCCTATTATTTCCAAACGCATGAAATAGTGTAGTTGGAGCAAGTATAAGGTTGTCAAATGCTATATTTTACAAAAGTGTGTCATGGCACCAAACCGACTACGCAAAACATCCCGGTGGATAGGTGAACACTAGAGGATGTGGTTTTTAGTGCGCAACAAGGTCGCTGCTTCTAAGGCTACTTCGTTCGGGTGTAGTCCCTTAATAGTACGAGACCAAAATATCATTCAACTTCTACGGGTGACTAATCGGACTTCATGGCACCTAGAGATGCCTCATTTGAACTGAAACCTTGGTGTATGGACCCTATACAATATTCTCTCTCAGTTTACTCCTTCTCATATCGGTGATCTTACTACCCTATTATTTGTAAATGTGCGAAATAACATAGTTTGAGCCAGTGTAAGGTTGTCAAACGCTATATTTTGCAAACGATGGGTTGTGGTAATGAACCAAATTTTCCAACATGTTTGGGTGGCTAGGTGAATGCTATAGGAGGTAGTTTTTCAAAGTGCACAACACGGTCTTTCCTTCGGGCTACTTCGTTTGGGCGTAGTCCCTTAAGAGCCCGAGACCAAAATATCGTTCAACTTTGACAGTGACTACTCGGACTCTGCATGGCACCTACGAGACACCTCACCTAATCTAACACCTCGACTTAGGACCCTCTAAAATATCATCTCTCATTTTTTTCTTCCCAGTTGGTGCTCTCTACCTCACTACCCTATTTTTGCAAACACGCGAAATAGTGCAGTTTGAGCCGATTTAAGGTTGTCAAACGCTATATTTTGCAAACGGTGCGTCATGGCACTGAACCAAATACATTGACATGTTTGGGTGGTCAGGTGAAAGGTAGAGGAGGTGGTGTTTTGGTGCGCGACAAGGTTGTTTCTTAGGGATACTTCGTTTGGGCGTAGTCCCTTAAGAGCCACGAGACAAAAATATCGTTTAACTTCAACGGGTGACAACTCGGACTCCATGGCACCTAGAGATGCCTCGCCCGATCCAAAACCTCAGCATAGGGAACCTCTAAAAATCCACTCTTAGTTTTTTCCTTATCATATCGGTGGTCTCGTTGCCCTATTGTTTGCAAACGCGCGAAATAGTGCGGTTGGAGCCCGAGTGTAAGGTTGTCAAATGCTATATTTTTCAAATGGTGGGTTGTTAAGCCAACCAAATATGCCGACATGTTCGGGTGGCAAGGTGAACGCTAGAGGAGGTAGTGTTTTGGTGCGCGACAAGGTCGTTGCTTCCGGGATACTTCGTTCGGGTGTAGTCCCTTAAGAGCCATGAGACCAAAATATCGTTCAACTTCGATAGGTGACTACTCGGACTCGTGGCACCTAGAGACACCTCAAAGCATAAGGACCCTCTACAATACCTTCTCTCATTTTTTTCCTTCCCGGATCGGTGTTCTCAATGCCCTATTGTTTGCAAATGCGTAAAATAGTGCGATTGAGCAGTGTAAGGTTGTCAAATGCTATATTTTGCAAACAGTGGGTCGTGGCACCAAACCGACTACGCCGATAGCTAGGTAGCCATATGAATGCTATAGGAGGTGGTTTTGGTTTGCATTACAAGGTCGTTGCTTCCAGGATACTTCATTTGGGCGTAGTCCCTTAAGAGCCCTGAGACCAAAATATCATTCAACTTCGACAGGTGACTACTCGTAGAATCCATGGCACCTAGAGATGTCTCTGCCTAATCTAAAACCTCAGCATAGGGACGATGTATAATATACTCTCTCGGTTTCTTCCTTCTCATATCGGTGCTCTCGCTACCCTATTGTTTTTGCAAACATGTAAAATAGTGCGGTTTGAGCCAGTCTAAGGTTGTCAAATGCTATATTTTGCAAATGGTGGGTCATGGTACCAAACCGATGTACCAACACGTCCGTGTGGCAAGATGAACTCTAGAGGAGGTAATGTTTTGGTGTGCGACAAGGTCGATGCTTGGGGCTACTTCGTTCGGGCGTAGTCCCTTAAGAGCCCTGAGACCAAAATGTCGTTCAACTTCAACGAGTGACTACTCGGACTCCGTAGCACCTAAAGACGTCTCGTCGATCCAACACCTCAGTATAGGACCCTCTTCAATAGCCTCTCTCTATTTTTTTCCTTTCCAGATCGGTGCTCTCGCTGCCCTATTGTTTGCAAATGTATGAAATAGTGTAGTTTGAGCCAGTGTAAGGTTGTCAAACACTATATTTTGCAAACGGTGGGTCGTGGCACCAAACCAATTGTGCACACGCATAGGTATGGTCTTGTAAACACTTGGGGAGGAGTCATTTTCAAAATTTACAACTTTTTCAAAATTTATAACTTTTTCAAAATTTACAACTTTTTCAAACAATGAAAGCTTCTCTTAGCTTCGAGAATTTAAAATTCTCTACTAACAGTGCCAACCACATGAAGGTGGAAGCTTTTCTGGCACCACTAACCTGAACATAAAAGTGTTAGTCAAAGAAATTTAAGTTTCAAATCAAAACCATACTAGATATATACAAAATACACAAATTTAAAATAAAATATATGAACTTAAATCTAGATCTAACTAACAAATTTATATATATCAAAGAAATTATATATACCAGACATGAGCATTGTAAATTCATTCCAATGAACCATCAGGATCGGATCTACTCTGAATAGTAGATAAGATTGCTTCATGATCTGACTCTCGAACCTTCCAAAGAATCTTGTTATTAGGCCTTCCTCGATATCTATACAGCTGAATATTTGTCACTAGAACTAGATACAAATATAAGATTATTTTCCTATGTGTCTCAAAGTCTTCAAACACCCAAACAGAGGAGTTTTTAATGGATACCATCGAATCCAAGTTCCAGTAACTACCACTAACCCTGTAGGATACTCAATATCTTCGCCATCTATAATAAGAGAAGTCAACTTCTTTCTTTTCTCGATGCAACAACATAAGAAATAGTCAATTCCTTCTTCATTGTCTTTTTCGCAATAACTACAAACACATGTCCTATAAAAAAAATAAAGGTGAACAACTCAAATTTAAAATACATATTGAAATTTCAATGGACATAACTCAATAAAAAATTAAATAAATAACCATAAATACCTTATCGCACCAAAATCAAAATTTCATCAAAGTCCTTGGATGTTGCAACTTCATCTGCAGAAACAAGTCATAATGCTTGTGGAGGTTGATAACTAGGAAGCAGAGTTAGAGGCCTACAAATCCATCCATCCACCCATTCTTGTGAATCATACTCAACAGTGACAAATTTGATACAAGATTCACAAAAACATGTCAACTTTCTTATCCATACAGCCCATGAAGTAGCGTCTGAGCTATAAAATGAGTGCATATCACTGGACCCAGTGAGTGTTATACAATCCTCGTAGTTAGCAATTTGTTGTTCCTCTATCAACCAAAAATATTTGTGAACTGTGGAATTTTCTTGAGAACCTCGGGCCATGTTGTCAATACACCATTCCACTATGCTTTTGAATCTTTTAATTTAGCACCATCTTTGTACTTCAACTCTTCTCTTGCAAGATCTCTTTTCACAAATACCCCCTGCACCGTTATGCTCTCCTTTTCCATGTCACACACCCATCTTGATGTGTATTGTACTCATCCAATAAAACATTCATGCATTCTTAAACTAAGATGTGTAATTATCGACCATATATAATGTTGTTTGAAGTGGATGTCCCTATCGGACAAGTTTCCATAAATTAAGCTGGAAACACCCTTGCAGAAATTCAATAGAATGAGTACGATCATCACCGATATAAAAGTGGTACTCTCTCGAAAAAAATTGTCATTCTCTTGTCTTGTTAGAAGAATGTAGATATGTTATATGCACAAAAATGGTAACTTGTAATGAGTTGTAATATTGCTATTGAACCTCCATTTGTGGTTGCAATGTGAAATTCTCTGCAAAATCGACCACTAAAATAATAGTACTAATAGGAAATGTGTCCTTGCATAGCTTGAAATGTTCATCCAACCATCTAGCTCTATGTGTATGCCTAGCATACTCATAAACAATTTCATCCTTAAATTTTCTTAAAAATTTGGAAATAGGCATTTGTTCGTAACTAGCTCACACCGTTTAAACTATTTTCCATCTTTCAACTGGTATGAAACTGATTTATATTTATCAAACTCAATTAAATTATGTCTATTTTACCTTCAATTTTCTCATGGATGCAACTTTCTAATTTAGGTAATCCGCGCGCATGTACTACAACTTCCATCTAAACAATCCACGACTATAAAAAAATTGTCCAACTTCTTTCTCACAAAATATAGTAGGAATGAAATCCCTAGAAGATATTGGTGGAACTTCAACACCACATTCCGATAACATAGTTTTAGAATGCAAAATAGAATGAATACGTAAAAATTTAGCATAATGCATCGTAAATTCAACATGTTGCCTTCAACAACAAGTGGTGTAATTATGGTTGATTTTCACATAGAATGGTTTCAACATCTCAAAAAAATATTGACTAATTTTAATTTCCATATTCTCTTGTTCAAACTTACAAAAAATTGAGTTTGAGTCATATCTAAGAAATGCTTTGGATGTGGTTCACGATTAGTAGAACCAACTCTCCGTTTTATAACATCTCTTGTATTAGGTGAAACTCTAGTGTTATCACGCCAAAATTCAATATCAACTTCTCTTATAGCATCAAAATCATTTTTTCCTTACATGGCGCTCTAGCGAAAATGCTAAAAAATCGGTGTTATTGAGTGATTGAAGGATATTACGTCTTTCAATTGCTTTCATTATATTTTTTCGACTAACTTGAAACATTCAAATTTTTTGTGTAATCAAACCTTGTTTTTATTGATTCATTTACAACACTAGTAGCAAGTACTCGATGCACAATATTACTATCCCTAGTGCGACTCTTGACACCAACAGTGTGATATGCATCATGAAGGTTTTCAACAATTGTAGAGGTTTGACCACGTATATTAGATGTTGTCAATCTTAAGGTGTTTAATGTAGGTCTCATTTTAATCAATTTCATCAAACTAACCAACAAGCGACATCTTTGGGAATCATTTAAAATTTCAAAATGATTATCCCAAATTTCGATAGCTTTTCTTCTTCGATTTGTCATTTGAAAGTTTTGAGACATTGGTTTGTGTAATGTTTTCATCAATTTCAATAAAAAATTAGGTTTCTTATGTAAAATCCTAGGAAGTGTTTTTGTCAAATTTTTCCTATCTATGGTTTCAACATGAATTTCCTTATTCAAATTTTTATTGTCTCCTTGATTTCAACATTTGCTACATCACGAGTATTTAATTCTTCTTCAACATTGACAGTAAAAACATCTTCATCACGAGTATTTAATTCAACTTCAACATTGACAGTAGAAACATTACATGGTTCTTCATTGCTTACAATAGTTGGGGTTAAAGATGAACCTCTTCTTGATTCACGAAGATTCTGCATTCACTCAGCATTTTGAATTTTGTTGACTTCTAATTCGTTTGGTATTTTTTTACTTAGTGACTTCCTTTTTGATTTCGTTTCTTTGCCTCCCATGATGTTTTCTTCTTAGGTGATAAGAAAAACGTGTAGAAAAAGATAGAATTTCACAGTAATTCGTATGATAAGGTTAGAGAGTAAAAATCACATGGTAATTCAAACATTGGGATGTGTGTAAATATGATTTATGAACCGTGAGCATGCTTTATAAACCGCGATCATGGTTGATAAAGTGCACTCGTGTTTGTGTTAAAAAACCATGATCACACTTTATAAACCACGATCGCGGATCTATCTCGTTGAACCTAAGCCTCAAGAAATCTTTTTTTTTCCCAACCAAAACTATGGAAGGTCATTATGAAGTGTAAAAGGTCAAAAACCTCAAATTTGCTCTTCCAAAGACCTAAACCATCTTTAAAGAATAGAAAACATTTCACAAAAATGGTGCCATCGCGTAGGGGAGACTCGTTATTATCTTCGAGAAATATTGATTTTAAAGTGAATATTATCATTTTATAATTTTTACTAATAATAGGTCTTTAAGACATTTTTTCTGTGAATGTTCATGTCTATGTTTAAGACTATAACTTTTGTTTCGCTTATCAAAATGTGATAAAACTTATACCATCCAAAGCATGGAAAAATCTATACATGTTAAAAAAAAATTGATTTTGATATTTTTGATATAGTTATGGTGGGAAAACGGAAAGTGCTCCATTTTTAAAATATTTTCAGACCACTTTCACGGAAAAAATCATTAAAAAAAAAAATTCTCAAAAAATACAAAATAAAATCCATCATAAGATAGAAAACTACATCTCTGTTTCACCAAAGGAAAAAAAAATAACAAGATTTGGTCATCCAAAATGTGGGCAAACGGACTACAATGTTATAAGTTAAAAAAAAAAAAAACCAAGTCATATAATTTTAAGTGTTTAATATAGCTAAAGTTGTCCATTTTTAAAAAATTTAGTATTGTAGAAACTAGATTTCAAAATCTACGATTCATTTTTATATAATTTTTCTAATTTTGAGTCTTCGTGTGTATTGCTAATAATCCCTACAAGGTGAGATTTCCTTTGTTTTTGCAATATGACGTCCACGGATGACCCTATATTTGTCCATCAACTTCCTGCACTTACCCGGTCATAATCTCAAGTGCTCGAACCGGAGAGAGGTGAGCAATGGATAGGATGGACAGATGCATTACATACCAAAAATAGATTTCACACAGAACACCACTTTAAACCCATTATACACAACTCCCAAAACTTACAATAGACATTAGAGATATGCACATTATACCCTATAATGATGAGAGGCACGAAGATACAATAAAAGAAGGAAGGATGGAAAAAATGCATCACAAAATAGATTTTATTGCTCCATGAGTTCACATAGTACATCATTAGTGGGAAAGAGGCAAGAAAATGCCATTACAGAGCCATGAGAGGAGGCTTAAGCTCCACATTCAACCCGAGGGGAGAAAAGAGAGAGGGGCAGGAGAGAAAAGATGACCAACCTTTAGAAAAATGCCCTTCTTCTTTACAATATATAGAAGAAAGAGAGAAGGAGAGAGGGAAAATTTGAGCCCTACTTCAACCACCCCTTTAAGAGCATTGAATCCACCTACGTTAACCACCCCATAAATCATTAAAATCCACCTGTAACAATGATGGGCTTCACTGCAAGACCCATGCCTCCATGTGTTATTCCTTGTTGGGCAAGAAAGGAGTCCATTTTTCATCATGGAAATAGGTGAGAGACTTGATAACCTCAAAAATGTTAGACCGGATCATTAATGGTGGAAGTTGAGTGGTAGGCACCGGAGCTTTCCAATAAGTCCTTTCCCACTCAAAACCAAGATTTTGATCGAAAGATATGAGTACGTGAAGGTAATTCGTGTCCTGGAGTCTATTCTCACATATCCACATGGCGGCCCCTGCGCATCTCAAGGTTTTTCCCCCTCCTCTACACTCTTGAAGTTTTGCTAGATCGACACGTGGCACCGTCATGGGCCTCATTTTTTTCCTTTGTATTTTCCTAAGCCCCTGTTGCGAGACAACGTTCTCGACTTGAGACACGTGGATAGTGGCACATGTTTGGGACCACTTTTGGATTTTCCTCTTCAAAGAGTCTTTGAAGGGACACGTGGGGATTTCCATTGGTTCTCCTTTCCTTAGCTGATTCAATGGCCGGTTCTGTCCCTTTTCACTTTTGGCCACGTGGCGAGCCAGTGCTTATTTGGGGACCATATTTGTATTTTAACGTTGAAGATGCACCAAGATGACATGTGGAGGCTTCCTTTGGCCTATCCCGAGCTTGGAGTTTTCAATGGACGATGTCCCTTTTTCAGACCTTGGACACGTGGAGGGCTTGCACTAGTTCAGGGTCTCTCTTTTGGCCGCACCTTTGAATTGTGCCAATGAGGTAGCCGGCACCTTTTCCAACTCTGCTCTACCTTCCTCATGTTCTACCCAAGTCCTTTCTATTTGATGAAGGCTTTATGTCGACTCAGGACACGTGGAAAGCTTGCGCTCATTTAGGGATTGTCCCTTGTGTCTCACTTCTGAAGCTGCGTCGAGGTGACACATGACACCCTCCATGGGTCTGTGAATTTTCAACAACCAATGAGACCCCCTTTTAGACCCTGACTACATGGTGGGCCTGCCCTTGTGGGGACCGCCTTTTGGACTTGGCCTTTGGGGATGTGTCAATGAGACACATCGCCCCATCTGCTCACCCTTCTATACTTATCGATTCAATGGACAGCTCTGTCCCCCTTTTGACTCGATCACATGGCGAGTCTGTGCTCATTTGGGAACCCGCTCTTGATTCTTGTTGAGGTTGCCTTGCACCGAGATGACATGTGGCACCTTCCGTGAGTCCTTTTCTTTTCCCGAGTTTACTCACATGTGAAGTACGAAAACTTGAGCCCTTTCTTCAATCTTCTCATGTGAGCCTCTCACCTCCTTTGACATTGTTTGATCCTCCATTGTTGAGCCCCTTTGCTCCTCAGATTCGGGATCAATTGTGAGCTCTTAGATTATAATGAACCTTCAAATTTTCTTATACGCAAGGTCATGTTAGAAAAATTTTACCAGGGGGGAAATTGGGATAATAGTTTGGCGACTCATGGGTACATCTACTTGTTAGATGAAGATACCGTAGCCTTGTTGCATCCATTGGGCATGGAGTCACGAATGATAGGCTGAGTGCACCGATCCTGTCCCTAAAACCTTGAGCCCAAGTGACTTACACTTGGTGATCCTCAACTCACCCCCGCTATTCACACTCTCATTTTTTTCAAGAAAATCATGGAGATGAGATTTTTGAGAGTAGAAATTTACCTTTACCTAGGGATTTTACCTATTCTAGAAATGGACTGTGGGCACACTGAACTGCATAGTGACACAACCTTGGAGCAACAAAACACCACAACACCACTATGTACAAAACTTAAAATCATACACACTTTGTAAGTGGGATAAGAAGAGTGTGTGAAAGCACTTATTTTTTTGAAAGTAAACCTACTCACTCTACACTAACCGAGAAGCAAAAGGGCTCAAAAAAATCTTGCAGTGGAGACAGGGGAGAAGTAGCTTACCTTCCTCACAAATTGTGACCATGTAGTTGATTTGGTGCTTGAACATGGTCAGAAATGAGAGTAAAAAACCACCTTGCAGATGGTGTCTCGCCCTCCTCAAAGTATCAACAAACACAATATACACCTCCTGGAGTTGTTTGCGCTTAGATCTGGGAGGTGTTACTACTAACCTTTGGTGCTTTGTAGCTCAACCTCATGCTCTGAAATGAGCATGACCGGTGGAAACTCTTCGGTGGAAGGTTCTTGTGGTTGAAGGATGAATGATGGGGCAGTGAAAGTTGTAATTTCTACGGGCCCCTCCTCATCAAAACATTCCTCCAAGTCTGATAGGAAATCAAACTCTTCGATGTCCTACTACAAGTGTGGATTGCATGAGGGGAATGAATTCATGACTGCATGACTTCATAAATGGAAGAAGATGGAAGATGTGGAAAGATGAATGGGTGAAAATGGATGGGAGAAGGTCTACAACTCAAAGGATGGGTTGTTGACTAGATGGAGTTGCCAGATGTGCTTGAAAGTGCCTCAAAGGCTATAATATTCACCAAGAGCACATCAAACCTAATGAAGTGAAGTGCTAAGGTGCTTGAGACCTGTCTAGCGGGTGTGCCAAAACTGTTGGTGTAAAATCATAGCACCTGGTGTGCCAAAACTATTAGTGCAAAATCACAGCACCCCCTGAATGGCTTCAGATCTGAGTGGGGCATCAGTGTGATCTGCATAACATTGGACCATCTCTCAAGGCGTGGGACTTGCAAACATGAGATGGTCCTTTGGAGAAAGTTGGCTTCTTCTTCCTAATCATAATTCTAAACTACTTATACGGAAGGAAATGTGACTATCTAGTCCTAATATAACAATGCCAAGGACACATGGAGAGAGACAGAGGCATGAAATAAAGGAAACCTACACTACATAGGTTATAACACAAAGAAAAGGGGGCAGCTAGTCACAATCTCAGTTTCCTAAAGTGGAGAGAGGTGAGAAACAAAGAGGATGGATAGATGCATCACGGACCAAAGATAGAGTTCACAAAAACACCACTTCAAACCCATTAAACACGGCTCCCGGAACTGCGGTAGACATCGAGATGTGTATAGTATACCCTAATGATGATAGGAAAGAGAAGATAATAAAATAAGGATGGATGGACAAAGTGCATCACAAAATAGATTTTATTTCTCCATTAGTTCATATAGTACATCATCAATGGGAAAGAGGAAGAAAATGCCATTACAGAGCCATGAGAGGAGGCTTAAGCTCCACATTCAACTTGAGGGGAGAAAAGAGAGAGGGGAAGGAGAGAAAAGATGACAAACCTTTAGAAAAATACCCCTTCTTATATTATATGGAAGAAATAGAGAAGGAGAGAGGGAAAATTCAATTCTGCTTCAATCACCCCTATAAGAGCATTGAATCTACCTAATCTAACCACCCCAAAAAGTATTAAAATCCACTTGTAACAATGATGGGCTTCACTGCAGAGTCCCATGCCTCCATGTGTTGTTCCTTTACGGGCAAGAAAGGAGTTCATTATTTATAATGGAGATATGGGAGAGACTTGACAACCTTGAAAATGGTGGACCACATCATTAATGGTGGAGGTGAGTGAGTGGTATTTGGGATCTTTCCAAAATTCCTTTCCCACTAAAAACTAAGCTTTTGATCGAAAGATATGGCCACCGGTGAAGGTACTTGGGTATTGAGTCATTTGCGCATATCCACATGGTGGCCCTTCTTGTCTCAAGTTTTTTCCCCCTCCTCTACACTCTTGAAGTTATGCGAGAATGACACGTGGCACCGTCCCCCGGACTGCTTTGTTTCCTTTGTATTTTCCTAAGCCCCCCTGTAGAGAAACCGTACCTAACACGAGGCACATGGAGAGTTGGCGCATGTTTGGGGACCACTTTTGGATTTTCCTCTTGAAAGAGCGCCGAGGGACACGTGGGGATTTCATTGGTTCTCCTTTCCTTAGCCGATTCAACGGCCAATTTTGCCCATTTTGAATTCTTGTCCACATGGCGAGCTAGTGATTGTTTGGGGACCGACTCCATATTTTAACCTTGAAAATGTGATGAGACGAAACATGGAGGCTTCCTTCGGCATGTCCCGAGTTTGGAATTTTCAAGGGCCCGTGTCCCCTTTTTCGGACCTTGGACATGTGGAGGGTGGCGCTAGTTTAAGGTATCTCTTTGGGCGCGTCTTTGAAATTGTGTCAATGATTCACGTGGCACCTTCCATGGATTTTCTCTACCTTCCTTGTGTTACTGCCTAAGTTCTTTTTGTTTCACAAAGGCTTTATGTTTGACTAGGGAAACGTGGAAAGCTTGCACTCATTTAGGGATTGTCCCTTGTGTCTCACTTCTAAAGCACCCTCCATGGGTTTTGACTTTTCAATGACCGATGAGACCCCCTTTTAGACCATGACTATGTGGTGGGCTGGTGCTTGTTGGGGACCACCTTTTGGGCTTGACCTTTGGAGATGCGCCGATGAGACACGTGGCACCATCCGCTGGCCCTTCTATACTCGGTCAATTCAATGATCGGCTCTGTACCCTTTTTGACTCTAACCATGTGGTGAGCCTACTCTCATTTGGGAACCCACTCTTGATTCTTCTTTTGAAGTTGAAACGAGCTGACATGTTACGCCTTTCGCGAGTCCTTTTCTTTCCCGAGTCGACTCGCATGCGAAGTCAAAAATTTTGATCCCTTTCTTCAATCTTCTCTTGCGAGCCTCGGCCTCCAGTTGACGTTGTTTTATCCTCCATTGTCGAGCCCACCTGCCCCTCATATTTGGGATTGATTGTGAGCCCACTGGACTAAAATGACCCTTCCGATTTTCTTATGCAAGGTCATGTTTGACCAATTTTTCTGGGGGAAAAATTGGGATAATAGGTGAATTTTGAAAATGGAGAATGTGTTTTATATGATAAAGGTGGAAGCAATAAGCTGATTGTAGTTGTGCAAATGACACAAAATAGAATTTTTCCTTTGAGGATGCAAAGTGTAGTAGGCACAACAACATTCAAAATAATAGCCATTAATCAATCCACTCTTTGGCATCTCAAGTATGGGCACTTGAGTTATGGTAGATTCAAAGTTCTCTATAAATAGAAAATTGTTATAATATTTCCTCGTATTGAATAACTTGCAGGACAAGGTTTTGAGGCATACATATTAGGAAGAAACATAGAAATGATTTTCCCTCAGGTAAATCATGGAGAGAAATCTAACCTATTGAGCTTATACATTCGGATCTGTGTTGTCCCATGAAGACCCCCCTTGTCTAAAAGTGTGTATTTTATTACTTTCATACATGACTTCAAAGAAGGAAATGGATTTATTTCTTAAAACATAAATCGAGTCATTTGAGGTTTTCAAGAAATTCAAGGCCATGTTTGAGAAGCATATTGACTATTATATAAAGACATCGAGAAATGATAGAAGGGGAGAGTAAATATTAAATGATTTTTCAAACTTGTGTAAATTTCATGGGATCAAGAAGCAGTTCATAGCAAGGTATACCTATCATTTAAATGGTGTAGCAGAAAGTAAGAACCGAACCATTCAAGAAATGATAAGTAACATGTTAAAAGAAAAATGATTGTCAATGAATTCTTACGAGAAGTCATTTGGACAACAATATATTTTCTAAATAGATGTCCTACAAAGAGTGTGAGGAACAAAATACCTCAAGAAGCATGGAGTGTATGAAATCCAAGTGTTGAGCGGTAGAGAGGTTTTAGATGTGTGGCATATGCACATGTGCCAAAGCAAAGCAAAGAAGAACAAAATGGGATAACAGAGGAGAGAAGTGCATTTTTAGTTGATATAGTGAGAAATAAAAAGCTTTGAGATTGTATAATCCGATTCTTAAGGAGATGATAATCAATAGAGATGTTCAATTCATTGAGGAAATATCTTGGGAAGATGCACAAGTAGTGGAGGAGCCATAAAATCCAATGCAGCTATCATTGTGCACGAATCAGCAGAAAGAAGAAAACAATGTACCAAGTTGGAAACCCATTTCTCAAAGGGGTGAATCTTCAAATAGTAGAAGTCAACAAAGAATGCAAGGACTAGCTAATAAAGCATCTTCATCATCATCAGACTCATTGCAGCAGCAAGGACGAATGAGGAATGTACAAGAGATCTATGATCAATTAAGGTATGAATAAAATGAAGATGAAATGATTAATTTTCTTTATTTTCACAAGTTGATCCTATTTATTTTGAAGAATAAATTAAAGATAATAAATGGTGTGAAGCAATGGATGAAGAAATGCATGCAATTGAAAAGAATCAAACATGGGAGCTAGTAGATATTCCTGAAGGAAAGGAAGTCATTGGAGTTAAGTGGGTTTATAAAACCAAAACTACTCCTGAAGTTAAAATTGAGTAGAAAATACACTATTAGTTGTCAAATGATATAATAAAATCCTTGATGTGATTATAATGAGACATTTTCTAGTAGCAAGGCTAGAAATTGTGAGAACAATTATTTCCATAGCTTCTTATCATAAATGGAAAGTCCATCAAATGGATGTAAAATCATATTTTCTTGATGGATTTTTAGAAGAAGAAGTGTATGTGGGCCAGCCACCTGGTTATGAAATTCCAGGGCATGAAAGAAAAGTGTACAAGTTGAAAAGATATTTATATGGTTTGAAACAAGCACCAAGAGCTTAGTATAGTAGGATAGATTCCTACGATTAGCAATGAATTTAACAAAAGCAGTAATGAGCCCACACTCTACATCAAAGAAAACAATGGTGAGATTTTAATTGTTGTTTTGTATGTAGATGATCTAATTTTTCTGAAATGAAACAAAGCAATTGATGAATTTAAATCAGCCATGAAGAAGGAATTTGAGATGACTGATTTGGGATTGTTGAAGTATTTTCTTGGCATTGAAGTCAAGCAAATAGAGTAGGGCATATTTGTGTCTCAAACAAAGTATGCAAAAGAAGTTTTGCAAATGTTTGAGAATGATGGATTACAAACCATCATCTATAGTAATGAATTAAAAATTAAATTGACAAAAGAAGATTTCCCACTATGTGTATCCTACAAGGTACAAAAGTATGGTAGGAAGCTTGATGTACTTAACTGCTACAAGACTAGATATAATGTATGTAATTAGTTTAATTTTCAGATTTATGGAGACACCAAAAGAGTCTCTTTGCAAGCGAAGTAAGCATATTTTGAGGCATGTGATAGGTAATAGGAATTATGGAATTTTATATGCTACTAATAATGATTTTAAATTAGTTGGATATACAGACAATGATTGGGAAGGTAGCCTGGATGATAGAAAGATCACACATGGATATGTGTTCAATGTTGGATCACAAGCCATTTCATGGGCTTTAAAGAAAAAAATTAGATGTTTTATTTTCTCTACTGTAAGTAGAGTACATTGGAAGAAATTTGGCTGCTTGGCACATGATTTGGCTAAAATGGATCCTCTCAAATTTACAAGAAAAGAAACAAGGAGGTTCTGTTAATTTTGGTGATAATATGTCTTCATTGCATTGTCTAAAAATCATATCATTCATGGCGAGAATCAAGTATATTACAATCGAGATATGACTTCATTCATGAATTGGTGGAGAAAGGAGAAATTGAGCTAAAATTTTGCAGGTCAGAGCAGTAACTAGCTGACATTTTTACCAAACCTTTGTCAAAGGAAAGGTTTTGAGTATTTGAGAAAAATTTGGGTGTCATAAATGGACTTGCTTAGCTCCCGAGATTAATCTCTTGTTTAGAGAAAGATTAAGGGGGTTGTCAAATTTTATTACGTGGTACTCTCGAGCTCCAAAAAAGTTTCAAACATGTTCCTCCCACTCCTTCCAACCACCTTCTAACAGTTCATAAATATTTAGGTCATTTAATTTTTGTGGGCCATTTGAAATTTTTAAACGCCTCCATATTTTCCCCCCAAAGCTGGTCCACATGGAGGATTTTCATGAGCCATCCTCCTCTCTCATCCATGCACGAGACTTCAAAGTCCTGAGATTAATTTGTTTGCATTAATTTTTTGGGTCTAACTTTATTTCTCGGACATTGTTTATGAAAGGGCCCAAGTATAATATATGTATATATATTATATAATTTTTTGGGTTTATTTTGGTGAGGAAGAAGAGAATAAATATTTTTATATTTAAGGAAATTGTAATGCCCACTTCCCTACAACACTTAGTTGATTATCATTTTGAGTTATGCAGACTTTGGATATGGACATGACTTATACTTATGTTGATTAGCAGGATGTTTTGTGACTAGATGCATTTGGATTATGATTGGATTTTGTTTTCAGTATGACCTACACTGACTCATGGACAGACTATTGGATACCGATATTATTTTTATATGGATATATTGCATGTGTTCTAACTTTGGATTTCTTCGCCATGATGAGTAGAATGTAGTTGTTGAATTTACATTACTATAATTTTGGATAATGATGAAATGCATAATTAAGTTGTGATTTAGACCTAGAAATAATGATTGATTGAATTACGTATAGATGTTAGTAAATTTCATGCATATGGTTATTTTGGATATTTTGACATGGCCGCAAGGCCGAAGGAGGTATTTTGCATTTTGCAGGAAACACAGCATGATCACAACCATGAGGGGGATTGGGAACCAAACACAACAGGATGTCGGG
This sequence comes from Taxus wallichiana var. yunnanensis, assembly GCA_018340775.1. Taxonomy (NCBI): domain Eukaryota; kingdom Viridiplantae; phylum Streptophyta; class Pinopsida; order Cupressales; family Taxaceae; genus Taxus; species Taxus wallichiana. Next base: position 193,687,652 of record CM031240.1, on the reverse strand, counting down.
TGGTTACAACATTTGGTCGTCAAGGCAACTAGTAAATTGTATTGTGTTACCTTTGTTCTTTTATGTGTTAAGAAAATTTCCATGAGGGGGAAATTTTCTAATGTGACCAAAGGGGTAAGAATTTTATTACTTGTTTTAACTTGCTTTAGTAGGTGATTTCTTTTGTGATGTCCTTTTGTTAAATTACTTTTGTTAAGTATGTTTAGATTAATTTAACACCTTGTTTTAAATTTTAAGTCTTGGAGGGAAGTCTAGTGGATGTATTAAATTTTATGGTTGGCTCCTTGAGCCTTGTGTTTCCTCATGTATTGAATGCTTGGTTTTGAGTGTTGACCACTCCAAATCCCTTGAATCTCGAATTTGAGATTTTGGGCAATTTTAGGGGACTTGTGGGACAAGTTGAACTTGTCCCACACTTCCCAAAACCCCTTACCAACCATATCTATGGGTTGGGAATCCAAAAAGGGGATTATTTATTGTTTTGGGAAGGGAAATATGACTTTGGAGTGCACTTTTCTTCATCTTGCATTTAATTGTGTCTTAGGACACATGGGGAAGGGATGGATGTGGATTGGAGATGTCATTCAACCCAACCACCCATTTATGGTGTTTTGGGATTTGAGTTGACTAAAGGGAGGTGGTCTTGAGGATGTGTGATGTGGCATCCTACAAGGAGCCACATCACCCTCACTCTTCCTCTTGTCTATTTATGGAAAATTCCTCTCTTGTTGAGGGGGTTGGAGTTTTGTTTTTGTTTTGGTTGAAGAGTGCTCTTTTGTGATTTTTGGGAGAGAAAAGAATTGGGAGAAAGAGAAAGAAAGAGTGCTTGGACTTGCATGCTTGGATTGTTGGAGGGAGCTTGGACAAATTTCTTGGTTTAGGCTTCTTCAATGGAGAGGTAGGAAACCTTCTCCTATGTTTTGCTTTCATATTATTGTTGCTTCTATGCTAAATTTGTGAATAATACATGTTTACTTTGGTGTATTGTGAAAAATGGATTGAATGTTTATTGTGTAGTATAGGAGAGGTCTATGGGAATACTCATGAGGGAGGCATAAGAGTAGATTAGGATATTGTGGAGGGAGTTTGAGAGGGATGCCCATCTTGGGTGAGAATGTTTACATTCTTACCTTGTTCTTGAGGGAGCCATAAGAGGAGGGAGGCATAAGAGTATGGGAGGAAAAATGGGTACTTGAGGGAGGCATAAGAGTCATAGGGGCTTGAGTTTTATTGTGGAGGGTTTTGGATGGGCATCTCATCTCAATGGGGAGGCATAAGGAAAACTTTCCCATAGTTCCTTCTCTTGTTGGCTTGGATGAAAGCCTTGTTGTGCAAAGTATTGTGTTATTTGTGTTTCCTTGTTGTTTCCTCTTTTTACTTTGAATGTTGTGAAGAAATTGTATTGTGGAAGCAAGTATTGTTGCCTTGAGTTGGAGACCACCCTTCATTGTGTTGTGTTTGGGGCTCGGGGGTCAATGGAGGAGATTGCTTCTCTTCTCCATTGAGATTTGGTTGGGAGGAGAGTGTTGCCTCTCCCCCTATCTTGGTTGTGCTTTGAGCTACTTGGAACTTGGAGCATGGATGAAGAACATCTTGGGACACAAGAACCTTATTGTTGACAATGTAAAAACATCATGTATTTACCCACCTTGAGTGGAGGAAGAATGTAATATTGCTTTGCTTTCTTTAGCTTCCATTAATGCAAATTGTTTCACATGAAGTAGGATGTGTTGTAAAAGAAATTGAAGGAAAAGTTGCATTGAGATGATAGTATTTCTTACTTTAAAATTTATTGAAAAGTTGTTGAATTATTTGGTGAAATATTGAAAGGAAATTACAAAAGAAAATATATTAAAATCTTGTTTGGATGTTTGAAAGTGATGAGTTGGAAAGATTAAAAGAATACATATATATAGTGCATTATCCCTTCCTTTATACTTGATGGAAAGGCTTAAATTTTCAAATGGTGTTTAGTAAGACAACGGAACATTCTAAGCTCTAACTCCCTTATGTCTTTCTTATTTATGGATCCATTGTAAAATTATTGGCATGTATAGAAGGAAATGAAATCAGCTTACTAAAATACCCATGTTATTGTTTATTGAAGTGAGTAGAAGGAAAATTCTAATGCAAAGTCTATGTTTAGTAAGTACATTACTTCATTTCATTAATATGGAATCTAATATTTTAAAGATTATCCATGTTGAAGGTAATATAAAAAAAAGAAAATGATGATACGCTTCAGTAGATATGCTTGATGGACAACTAGATACACAAAGCGCTGACTGTCACAGCGAACCCTTAAATTGTTGCAATGCTAGCAAAGATCTTGGACGTTTTTTTATACAGATTAGGATCCTGCGAGTGGTCTTAGCTAAGTCAAAGCATACAAGTGTGTCTCACTTTGTGGCCATAAATATTTTAAAATATGTCTAGTAAATAAATAGTTAAAAATAATATAAAATTTTAAAAATCGTGTAAATTGGATGCCCTGCACCTTGGTATTTATAGCCTCTTAAAAATACATGTTTGGTCATTTAATATGTGTTTGGTCATGTTTTGGTTGTCAGACATAGTTTGCTGAAAGTACAAAAACTACAAAAAAGTGGGACACAGTTATATGCTTTGACCTGTTCACAAATATCAAGCCGCATGGCAGCCTCAACCGCCCAAAAAAATGTGAATTTAGTCTCAAAATCAAGACCAGATCAATCACCCTTAAATCATTGTCTAAGAGAATAAGTATATATATATAAAAAAATGATGATACGTTTCAGCAGATATGCCTGATAGACAACGTGATACACATAGTGTTGACTGTCACAGCGAATGTTTAGATTGCTGCAGTGCTTGTAAAAGCGATACTGAACAGATAACAACATGAATGGTCCACCTGGTTGTTTTGTTTTGTGCTCAGGAAAACAAAAAAAAAGAGGAAACTTGTTGAGGCGGTGGCCTGGCCGACCTGCTGTGGCAGGCCGTGAGTGAAACCGCTCCCTTCTCGCCTGTCACTCGCGCCGAGGCTCCTCCCTTTCCACGTCTTACCTCCTCGCGCGCCTGGGACAGTGAAGAAATCAATAGACTTCGTAGCACCTTCACTGTTCTCAATCGATTTTGATAAAAATATCTTGAAGGTGAGAACCGTTTATAGAGGATGCATTCAGAACTGAACAGATAAACGACCTGCTCACTGGTTCGCCCCCCCTTTCTCGCCTGTAGCTCCAACTGCGACCTCCTATCCCTGTACTCGCGGCCAGGCCGATTAAAATGGGACTTCACGCCTCTTCCCTGGTCTGTGGCTTCGCCTCCAACCACCCCAATGCATTTACACGGCCAGGACAGAATTCATGACAGGCCGATGGTGAAAATCTATTGATTCGCAAGGATCAAAGTGAATTAAATGGAGTTGACTTGCACGTAGGGAGTAGGAAGGAGGTGTTAAGGTATGTCAGGGGTCGGCTGAGCCACCCACCGTCCCAACAACAACAAAATTTAAACAGGGTTTTGAATAGTTAATGCTTGGGCAAGACTCGTATCCCACACCACCCTTCTATATGCTTATCCCGCAGAAAGACTACTAGGATGAGTATTTATCATGTGCTACCTAGTATAATGGGAGTAGGATACAAAACTTAACTGCCACATAACAATTACACTAACCATAAACATGGTGTTACGTATATTTAAGTACATATAGTCATGTTAGGTAATAAGTAAACTAGGGCCGAATATACACCTTTTTGTGTAGTCATTTATATATTATAATGTATTAATTTCATGAGATAACGTAATGTATATGGATAATTAAACAAAAATAAAAATCGAGTGGATAGTTTATTCTTTTCATAACAAATTATACTTTACTCTAAGGTTAGTTTTGAAAACACTGCTATTGCGATATCACCAGACACTAGACAAAGCAACTCGAAAGACGACCCTCCTTTCCGTTTTGTGAAACGTCGAATGAGATGAATTTAAAATATCCTTATCCTTGAATCATCTTCGTTCCCGAAGCATTACGGGACTGTTTTAGTTCGAACCTGTATGTAAACGCACCCGTCTCAAAAAAAAAAACTGCCGCATTTTCGGATCGTTGTTCATCGGCGAAGCGTATTTGTTTTGGGCGTTACGAAATGGTTTAAAATGGAAAAGGAGGAATGATAAATAGATATGTAGTAGCATAAGAAAAATACATAGAATAGAAAGAATAAATGCAACCCAAAGGTAAAAATATAGATGGAAAATAGACGTGTAACAACACATAAGAAGAGGAAAAATATAGTGAAGGGAAAATACAAAAGAGAAGAAAAGAGAGAGAAAGTGTAGTAGCATAAAAGAAATAGAGGAGATAATAGAAAGGGGAATATTTTGCAAATAGATGTGCAACAACACAAAAGAAATTTTTCTAAGAAAAAGAAAAGGAGATTTGGACAGAAGAAGAGAAACAATTGAAAAACAAAGCAACAACTTTGGGATTATAAAATTTCTCAAATTATTATAATTTGTTTTGTGTGAGTGTCTTATTTATGTTTCTGATTGAGTCTTTCCTTACCAATCGTGCATTTGGCACTAAATTTTGTGAACAATTGAAACATGTGTCTAATTTCATAACGATAATTGAAATTGTAGTTAGATTTGCATCAACAAAAATATTTGTAAATAGTGAATTTCAAAACATTATTGCTTCATCCACTACATGCAATACTTTGAACAATAGTTTGGCTTAGTGAATAAATTTTTCTTACTAAATTAATGTACATCGTCACTTATTGTGAATAATGTATGTATTAATTAATATTTTACTCTATATCTTGAGAATTATACCAAAACAACTCTCAATTGAATACTTATAAATAATAGGATTGATAGGCCTATCCGCATGACAATAATTTTATAAATATTAAACTTGTATATATACATATTAATATCATTTAACATATTAAACATTATTATATGGAAAACATAAATATTAGCAACTATCAAACATAATAGGCGTTCATATGTAACAAGTATTACCTTTTAATTTCGTATTGTTTATATTTTTTTAAAGTAACTATTTGATGAAATATAGTAGGGAGTAATACTCTTTGATAAAGAAAACCTTTGCAATTATAATATTTGAATGATTTTTAAAGTTGCTTTTCAATCTAAAATTAGGTCCATATTTTTTAACCCTACAAATCAAAGCATAATTTACACTATATCCATGTATTAGTTAGCTAAGCTAAGAGAATTGAAACTAACACCTAATAGTTCCAAAACAAAGCTAACTAAACATAGATCATCATGCTAAGAGCTTAAAGAGACTAAATATCAACAACATGCATTAGAAATTTGAAGGAAATCAAACTAACATTGTTAAACATTTATTCTCTACTCTTTGAAAGCTAAACTAGAAATGGACCTATGTAGATCCTTAGCAATCAAAATGTGATTGTTTGATCTTCAAGCTTTGAGAATGGAATTTCATCAAGCTAGATATTTATACAAAATAATTTTTTAAAAAGAGAAATTGAATATGATTTATATATGTAAATTTTATGTAAACACTCAAATACTATAAATTTTAAAGATAAATTGATTATTATTTTAATATGTAAAGTTTATGTAAATAGTCAAAAAATTAAAATTGTATCTATTTAATTTGTGGATTTTAAACATAAATTCACTTATATTCTAGACATCTCAATTCCCCAATAAAAAATGAGAAGTAAATCATTAGTATATATATAAAGTGAATTCAAATAATTATTTCTAATTGTCTATACATACCAAACAAGTGAATTAAATGATCGTATTTTAAATATAATTTATAAACTAACCTCGACATACAAAATTTACATGATAAACTTATTGATGTTGTAGGGTATTTTATGTGGTATAAATTGACAATTGTTTAGAGTAATTTAGAGAGATTGATCTAATCACACCCAAATTTGGGGTTAACCAAATTTTTATCAATTATTTTAGTTAAATAAAACACTTCATTAAAAGATAGTAGATAAAATGCAATTGTTTGTAAAAAGTCAATAAGTAAAAATTTTATTAAATTTGTGCTTGCGAACATTGAAAAGAAATCCCTAAATTTTAATTGTCACAAAAGTATTTCTCAAAAACTACCATTATGGTTTATAAAATCATGAACTCAATAAATAAATTATATGTCATCAAAAATTAATCCAATATTAAATTTTAAGTGATCAAATATTTGTTTTTTAAATCACAAAATCAATAGAGAAAATTTATTTTATCAAAATTCATGATAAAATAGTGGTATTCCAAAGAAAAATTAAATCAATTATAACATTCAACAACAAAAATATTCCAAATAAATTCGTACCAATTAAAGTTACACAAATTTACTTGTCTTTCTTTTTAAACAAATTTACAGTCATTCTCTTTCAACAATAATCAATAATTAATATTGAGATTAAAAATAATTCGTCCCTAAAACTAATTGGTTGGGAAAGCTATCAAATGATTGTATCAAATGATTTTAAGGAATTTTTTTGGCAAAAGACAATTTCATTAAGAAACTCCTATGTGACTAAATATGTTTTCATGTTAATTTTATTATATATATATATATATATATATATATATATATATATATATATATATATAATCAATTTTTTTGTTAAAAATAAAATAAAATATTTATAATGCATTTTACAGTAACTAATATTTTATATTAAAAAGTATATATTTTATGTATTTTAGGTAGTTGTGTATATTTTATATTTTAAAAGGTTGTTTAAACAAAGTGTATATCATTGAAAGAAATCTAATTTTGCTCTTAATAAATTAGTATAGTTTTCTTAAACACATCTACATATAATACATCATGTAATTACACTTTTATTTGGTTTATCACATAGGTTATATAGGTTTCTCAAGCTATTGTTTTTGGTACCCCATATTAAATATATATATATAATAATAAAGAATTAAAGAGAAACAAAATAAAGTAGAACAAAAAGGGAGATGGAGGAGTCGGTGGAGTGAATTAATTGAAAATAACAGTGGAGGAATTAATGTGTGCAGGTGCATATTAATGGAGACAGGGAATGGCCACCCAAGGACTTTTCGGGCCTGTCATTTCTCTTGCAAAATAATACAAAAACTTTATCTTGAGATCCAGAAGATTTAACCACGTAGAAAAACCATGATAACCTTGCAAGTTTAACAGAAATTGGATAGTTGCGGTTAGGGAAGGACGTGGCAGTATGAGGTAGCTCCCGACCATATTCGTCCTAAGATCATTGCCAATATAGTTCAAATTAGTCTTGTGCATGGATAAATTTGTAATCCAAATATCTTTTCTTTCTTTTCGGAATACAAATAATCAATCTCGATCAGTATCTGTGTCTGAAGTAAGTTATTTTGTCTCTTAGAAGAAAGGAGTTCATTTTCTTGCTGTTGTTATGAAAAAGGATTGAGTAGTGGGAAACACTTCATTCTTGCGTAGTTTCAAGTTGTGTTGGAATTGCTTATTCTTTATCTCTGCACCTATGCTATGTGCACTATATCCCTTGCAACATTGTTCCTTAAATATTTTATTGGGAGTAGTGTTGTATTGAATAAGACATCAAAAGTTCCTTCTATCTAACGTATGTCTGTGTAGGATTTTTCGTTTTCACTCTTCATCTGTGTGAAGCCCTCTCTCTATTCTTTCTCTGTTCTCCCATCAGCACTATTTATAAGATTTGGATAATAGCATGGGAATCCTCCGAAATCAGAGCCACCTCCAACTAAATACAACCCAAACAGTTCACCATTGCTAGTGTCATCGCAGCTACTGTCAAAATGGGACTGGTAGGCATCAATCCAAAAATCAGTATCATTTGCACGTATCCTCCCAAAGGTGTTAAAATGTGGGAGCTTGGGGTCAAGATTTTGAGAAAAACAACTTTAGCCAACATCCTCTCAGCCTGTGTCAAAATGGTATGTTAGGAATATTGGGACAGCAATATTGTCACACAGAAAAAATAATATTGATATTGTATTCGACTCTTTTTGAATTACATTCATAGGCTATTAAATAGCCATATACATAGGAAAACTGACTTCCTATAAAATAGGAAAGAGTTACAACAAATAAACCTATTTAGTTGTGATTGTTACTCCCGTAACAATACACAACTCAACACCAATAATATATTATTGTTTATATAACAATAATATATTAATAACACATTAAACTATATAATAATAATTACCAGTGTAATTATTATCGTACACAATGTAAATATTATAATGTGAAGCACTAATCAAGATATTCCTAACATTCCCCCCCTTAGTGCGAACATGGTAGAAAAACATCCACACACTCCTCTGCAGTATGCTCACCCCTGTGGCATGTCCAACTCTGTGACTCATGACCTTGATCCAAAAGAAAGGCTCGCTCCTTCCATGGTTTTAAACAGGCTTACCACAAACCTTGATGCGACAGGAACCTCATCAACTGTCGACCTCATGTGGTTTTCTGGATCCTCCCACAAACCCTTTCAAGATCCATGAACTGACTTACTCTGGTGCTACTATTCACCACTATGCTTATACATCAGGGAATTATGTAGGAAACACAACATGCATATCTCAAAACTGCACAATAGAAGATATACTGAAAAATTTCACATTACTTCCTATAAGAATCGTAATGTTCTTAATTGTAGTCTTTGTCTTTGATCGCTACCACTCGATCTCGAACAACATAGAAAACTGCCACTGCCACTGGAAGCTTTCCTTGACTAAGTCGTTTTGGGTGCAGAATGGGAATGGAACATTGGTATGTATTCCCCCCCACAATGTGAAATTCCAAATAAGAAATCAGAAAGGGAAAAATGTATTGTGTTGTATCATACTAACTGGATCTTGCTGTCTTGATCTTGCTGCACATGATCACCATTGCCAATGAACGTATTCACTGACCGATCATCTTCCAACGAAGTACGGCAATCAGAGGATCTCTGCTGCAATCGAGGAGGATCACCGTAGTTTTCTCGCTCTCTTATACAATTCTTTCTAGTATTAACAATAAAGCACACTACTCAAAGCAACTTGGGAACACTGTAAAACTAAAGCACACCGAGAAAATGGAAACCACACCGAAAGTCATATACTCATACCATACATATGCCACCACGACACTTCGGCGGCCCGTCATTGGTGACCGACGAGAGGTCACCTTCGACCTCCTTCCTCCGATGCCTCCTTCCTCCATCATATGGGTGCTTAACTCAACCGGATGAGACTACATGGTTTCCACATTGTATTTATTTAAGCTTCTCCCTCAATGTGAAAGCTTTTATTTCAAGACGTCAGAATAACCGATAATGCGTCCACAAGATGGCCAAAATAGATGATGATTTTCAATTTTTTTATTTTCTCCCAAAATTAGAACCACTAGGATGGGAATAAAAAAATATACACTTTTGGAAAAAACGGCACTCGATTTGAGTTACCATGCAAAAGTTATTGAAGTTACAATTTCCCGTAAAAAGACCCAATTTAATTAAAATTGGCTCAACGATTAAAAATTTACTCAAGATGGAGAGCAAATTTATCATGTGACCACTTGTTGGAACCGAGAGGAAATGTAGATTCCAAAAATATTTATAACCTCAAGAACTCGCGCCAAACAAGTATTAATTTGGCCAAAAATGTATTATTTTCCCTCAGTTTGCAACTATTTAAGCAAAAACTATAGAAAAAATAAATATTTTCAAACTATAGTTTTGCAAAACTATAAAATAATTAGCCAATCAGAAATGGCTGTGGTAAGGCAAGAAACTCACGACTGCTTTTTTGAAGTGACCAACAATGATTTGTTCATAACTTGAGAACCAGAGCTCCGATTTGCAAACCGTTTAATGCGTGGGAAAGCTTATTTCTAGAGCTTTGCAATGGTACTCATTTTGTTTTATTTCATTGCATGATATGAAAGCTGTTCTTGACTGATTTTGACGCCTAAACCGGCTAAAAAACATGCTTTCTTCCTCTTTTTTCTTTTTTTGACAGCTGCAAGAAGTAATACGTGTGGAAACAATATTCTGTAGTTTCAATAACACCTTTCAAACACCTTTTATTTTTCCTGATTACACTGTCTAAACAATAATCTTTGAAAAAATAGAACAGATGATGCAGGTCAGTTTGAAATGCAATGAATCCAATAAAGAGCACGCCTATAGGTAAAATAATAATGCAATAAAATCACTACCATAACAAGGGCGACCATGAATAACTTGGATCCACCCCACATAATGCTCAGGAATCCATAATCGCTCTGATGCCAAATATTGGGACAGCAATATTGTCACATAGAAAAAAATAATAATTATATTGTATTCGACTCTTTTTTAATTACATTCATAGGCTATTAAATAGCCATATACATAGGAAAACCGACTTCCTATAAAATAGGAAAGAGTTACAACAAATAAACCTATTTAGTTGTGATTGTTACTCCGTAACAATACACAACTCAACACCAATAATATATTATTGTTTATATAACAATAATATATTAATAACACATTAAACTATATAATAATAATTACTGTAAAGTGTAATTATTATCGTACACAATGTAAATATTATAATGTGAAGCACTAATCAAGATATTCCTAACAAGGAATAGGGTATTTATATCAACAAAACTATAAAGGACAAAGAGGAATACTATCGGATGTTACGGTGCTGCAATGGCCCTAGTGGACATGCATGCAAAATGCGGAAGCAAAAACAAGCACATGAACTGTTTGAAAAAATGTCCTACTAAAAAAATGTAGCTTTGTGGACAACATTGGCTTGAGAATATGCATAGAATGGTTTGTTGAAAATATTGGAAACTTTTAAGCAAATGCAATGAACAATGGTTTTTGTTTCCTTTTACCGCACCTTGAAAAAAAAGGGGGTGGAATGGAGTAATGCTTAGGGCAAAAGTGAACTTTTTGATGTAATGCTTCTTGGAATTGTTTCCTCCATAATTTGCACCATCTATTTCCATCTCAGTAGCAAACGGAATGGGTATTATCTATTATTCTCTTGCTAGATGGTTGAATGGAGGATTAAAGAAGATATACGAGATGGGCTTGGTTAATAAGGCTTTGAAACCCCTATAGCAACTACAACTCGACTCATGGAGCACCAATATCTTCTATCGTCGATCCATTCCGGGTCGTGGTTCATCTCTCATTATCTTTCATAATTCTTGGGATTTTGTTTTCCTTTTGCAATGAAATAAAATTTTAAACCCTAGGATTATCGACAATTCATTGTTTTAAATAAACATGTTTGAAAAATAATAAAACTATTGGGGTTACTACACTAGTTGTATAGATATATTAATCGAGATATAAGCATAAAATAAATCAATACAGAAATAAATAAGAAGAAAAAATACAGAAGATTTTATGTTGTTCAATGAGTGGGCTACGTCCCACAAAGAAATAGCTAGATTGTTATCGAAGAAGAAATACAATGAAGATTTGTAATCTTCCACACCTTCTTAGATGTCCTATACTTTCTTCTCTACATATTTCTCTTTTCTCTCGGAAGAAACTTATCTCTATTCTCAATTGAATACACCTTTCCAAACCCTAATTGTATTCTTATATATGTATCTACAATATTAGGGCACTTTAGCTATGTAATTACAACCATTAGATTCACTTTACCACTAAAGATAAATCTAATTCTGCAACTTTCTTATAATAGTCACACACAAAAACTCGATGTTAGTTAGCCTTAATCGATACCATTTAGACCTAATCGATGTCGGTTCCTCCTCGCCTAACCGATGCGGTCCATGGATGACTCGGCAGCGCTTCATCAATCGATGTCGTTATCTGTGTACTCTAGAAAGTCTACAAAAGTGTGACATTGAAGCGATTAAGCTCCACAACTCAACAAAAATGACATATTGTAACTTTCAAAATCCAAATAATCCCTGGTAGTCAACCATGGACTTAAACCCTCATTTTGATGATCTAAAAATTTCATAACCAAAATAGATTACTAAAACACCCTTTTATTGACAAGTTAAGGTTGAGTTCCTTGTAAAGATGTCGATCGTTTTCTTGTAAATAAAACTAGTGAATCCTGATTTTTGGATACTCACAAAACCACATTTGGAACCCCGGAAAGAGGTGTCAAACATCGTATGTGCTCCCGATTATGATGAGATTCTCATCAAGATGTAGATTGAACCCAATCGACCATATGTACTCTCTCCACCACTTCTCTAAGAGCCCTTATACCTTGTTTCACACTTTTAGGAAGTTGTTAAAAATTGAAAAGTTCGATTTTGTACCTCGCCTTGTGGGCCCATAATAATGAAAAGCTTGTCCACCTTTGCAAACCCCTATTATTTTTACTAGACAATTTCCTAGAACCTTTGGTTTGGGAAAAAACATTCCTGGTTAGTTTGGAAAAGGGGTTTCATAGGCCTTCGGTTGTTGTTTGACTAGGTCGAACATGGCCGATTATGATTTATTGGCTTTAGAAAACCATTCGCCAATTGTACATTGTTTTCCAGTTCTAAATCCCTTTAGTCCTTGTAGATTATTGGTATATAGGTAAACACATAGGAATTTTCCTTCATGAATTTACTTATTGGAAGATAGTTATTGAACGCACTTTCTTAGCCTCCGAGTGAAAATTGGGAATTTTTGCAACTAGAGGGAAAATGTAAAAGAAAGTAGGAGGACCCTAGTCAAGTTAGTGTTGATGCGTAATCATAACACCCTCCGAATGGCCTGATTTTGAATGGGGCATCCAATTGTAATCTGCATAACATTGGACCATCTCTCAAACTATGGGACTTTGCAAATCACGAGAGATCTCTGGATGAAGGCCGATTCTTATTCCTCTGCTCAAAGTGCAAACATTTATATTGTAGAGTATATAATATAAAACCTACTCTAACTTTCCAAGGAGACATGGTTAAGGAGATGCAAGAAATAAAACCTAAACTAACAAGGCTAATGCACCAAAGGAATGTTGAACACCTGCTTTGTAATTAAACACAAACCATTAAAACTATAACACAACCACCATGCAAAAATAAACAAACTACAATGAGAGATCAGGTAGATGTAGTGAACACAAGAGAGGGTTGAAATCATCCAGAGACTTATCTTATTACTCTAAAAATTGATACAATGCATTACAGTAGTGAAGAGACAAAAATTACATCACAACTTGAATGGGAGGTTTTAATAGACAAAATCACTTGTAGAAAAGGGAAGAAGGGAGGTGCAAAGAAAAATTTCCAACTTCGAGAAAAAAACCCTCCCGATAATATATATCTAGAATATGAGAGAGAAAGGAGAGAAGAAATCAAAACCTGCCTCAGCCACCCCAAAAGAGCATAGAATTCTCCTACCTCAACCACCCCAAAATACCATTGAATTCTCCTACCTCAATGATGGGTTCCACTGCAAAAATCCATTCCTCCATGTGTTTTTCCTTGTTGGGAAAGAAAGGAAGCCCATACTTCATTATGGTGGTAGGTGAGAAGCCTGACAACCTCAAAAGTGGAGGAATTTTTTTCATTTTTAAGAACTTAGTCCTACTAATTAAAATACAGTTGAGTAGCTAATGTTGAGAGCTTTCCAAAAGTCCTCTCTTGCTCAAATCTGAGATCCCAGTCTAAAAGATATGGCCATCTCGAAGGTCAAGGTCGGGCGTTCCATGTGGGCTCTCACAATATTTTAAAAGATCTAAGAATTTAAAATTCTTGGTGGGATTCATGATTCATCTTTCATTGAATTGACCTTTCGCCAATATTTTCCAAACTTCTTGGGTTTGGATTCTATCCATGCAAGATCCACGTGGAAGCCCCACGCATTCTTAAGATTTTTGTTACCTTTCAGATCCTGGGAATGTGATGTGCCAACACTTAGCACCATCCATGAACATGCTTCTTTGTTTCCTTGGGTGAGTAAAGGTAACCACTATATATAATTTCAAAACCCATTTTTGGGTGGGATATTTGTAGTTAGCTCCACGTGGAAGCTCGCACATTCTTAATATTTTACCCCCTCCTTTCACTTCTAAAGTTGTGACGGTTGGACACTTGGCATCATCCACGAGCTAGCTCTAAATTCTTTGTGTTTTGGATTTTACGCCTATTTAGGAGAAACTTTGGATTTTACCTTTGAAGTTATGTTGATGAGGCACTTGGAGGCTTGGCCATTCCCATGCTTAGACTTTTCAACGGCCGGTGCAACTTTCTCGGGCTTTGACCACGTGGAGAGCCTGCACTCATTTGGGAATCTTTATTTTAAGCATCATACAAAAAGTGCGCCGAAGAGACACGTGGAGGCTTCGCTGACCCTTTTTATACTTAGCTGATTCGGGCCTCGAGTGAACACTACCTTGGGTTTGGATTCTATCCGTGCAAGATTCACGTGGAAGCCCCACACATCCCTAGGGTCTCCGCTTTTGTTACAAATTTTGAAAGTGTAGTGAGCTAACACGTGGCACCTTCCGCATCTCTACTTCTTTACTTTGAGTCAAATCTCTGGGTTCGATTTTGACTTACCGAGTTAGATTTCTTCATTTTTTTTTCGACTGTAATTTCCGAGATCCCCAAAATGTGAAGTCTGAAAATTTCAAGGCTTTCTCCATTTTTTCACTTGAGCTTTGATCTTCTTCAACATTTCCATTGGACACTAATTTTCCAACCTCCCTTCTCCATTGTCGAGCCCACCTACAAATTGATTTTTTGGGATCGAATGTAAGCTCTACGCACGGTTGAACCAACCTCTCCATTTCTCATCCGTAAGGTTTTGTTTGATCAATGTTTCACGAGGGTAAAAATTCGATAATGCTTAGACAACCATCGTAGAAACTTAGTAACAATTACAAATAATTATTTTGAAACTCCATCTTGTGACTTGTTGTGTGGAATTGGATTTTTGGAAAATAATGTTTCTCTCTCTCTCTCTCTCCCCTATCTCTTTCTCTCTCCTTGGTTAAGAAATGAAATTAATTAAATATATGTCTCTAACCCTCTCTTTTGAATGAAAATTATATTTATTATGTAAATGGGAAACCTAAAATGTTATATATATTAGATTTAGGTGGATCCCATGAAAGCAATTTATCGTTGATTTCATGTTCACATGGTTTTTGCAAGATGCAAGTAAGATGGTGAAATGGCGTGGTTGTAATTTGTTGTATATTATTGTAATTTATATTTGAAACAATGTAATTGTAGAGGTTGAACCAAATTTTTGTAACATATTGAACGACTTATTATTGATGTTTGGTAGTATGTATGAGATGATAGTTATAGGGTGCTTTGAGAAATGTGCATTTAACCATACATGTCATTTGAGGAGGGCGGTATTAGCTTCATTCTTACACAATTTCTATTTGTGTTGGAATTTCTTATTCTACTTGTGTGCACCTATGCTACGTGCAATATATTCTATACACCATTGTTCCTTCCTTTAATCTTTTATTGTGAGTAGTGTTGTATTGAATAAGAGATCGAAAGTTCCTTCCTAATATCCCACTTATGTTTGTGCATGATTTTTCTCTTTCACTCTTCATCTATGTAAAGCCATCTATCTATCCTTTCTCAGTTGTCTTGTTAGAACTATATGGAATCTTTTGATAATAGCATGGGAATCCTGCCAAATCAGATCCACCTTTATCTAAATATAACCCTAATACTGTCAGGATTGCTAGCATTATCTCAGCCACTATCAAAATGGGACTGTAGGAATCAATTCAAAAATTAGTATCATTTTGAAGTATCCTCCAAACGTGTGTTAAAATGTGGAGCTTGAGTCAAGTTTTTGAGAAAAACAACCTTCATGCGAGCATCCTCTTAGCCTATGTCAAAATGGGATCATAGGAACATGGTATTGATATAAACAAAAGCATAAAGGATAGAGGAATAGTGTTATGTGTTGTATTTGATATGGCCCTCGGTGGACATGTATGAAAAATTGGAAGCACGCAGATGCACACATGAACTCTTTGACATAATCTCTTACTAAATAAAATAAAACGTACCTTTTCAGAAAACATTGTGCAGGATATGCACAAAATGGTTTGTTGAAAAGGATTAGAAACTTTTAAGAAAATGCAATGAACAATTCTATTTTTGTTTCCTCTTACCACACCTTAAAAAAAGGGGGGCGGGAAGTTATGCTCAAGGAAGTGAATTATTGGATGTAATGCTTCTCAGAAATGTTGCCTCCATAACTTGCACCATCTCTTTCCAACTGGAATCAAATGGAATGGGTATTATCTATTGTTTACTTTCTAGATGGTTGAATGGAGAATTAAAGAAAATGTACGACATGGGCTAAGTGAATAATGCTTTGAATTCCTCCTGCAACTACAACCGACTCATGGAACACCAAAATCACTTATCTTCTATTGTCGATCAATTCTAGGCATGGTTCATCTCTCCTTATCTTTAATAATTCTCATATTTTAGTTTTCCTTTTTGCAATGAAATAAAATTTTAAACCCTTGGATTATCATACATTTGATTATTTTAAATAAACTTGTTTACAAAAAAATTAACATGCATATCAGAACTTTCACAATATAAATAAACCCTTGGTAGTCAATGTGGACTTAAACCCTCATTTTGAGATGATTGAAAATTTGAGGTTGAGTTCTTGTAAATATTTTGATCATTTCCTTATTAAAAAAATAGTAAACCGTTATTTTCTCGAGACTCACAAAACCAACTTCGCAACCCCAAAAAAAGAGGTGTCAAGAATTGTATGGGATCCTTCTTATGAGGAGTGTCACGAAGCTTAGAGACAGATTAGATCATGGTGAGTCATTTTGTAGCTGGGATGAGATCTAACTGGCCCTCATCACTCAAATGTGGAGAAATGGATAAGATCCTTGAGAAATATTACAAAATGGTAGGTTAGACCAACAAAATGCCACAGGATAGCTAAAATGTTTCTTTAACCAGAATATGTGCTTCAATGGAGGCCCAGATCAACACTTTTTCACACAACCTATGAGATTCTAACATGAAGGCTCGAGTTAGAGAACCCAACAAAGCATCAAAATCTAAGCCAAATCATGCCTAAGGTACACCTAAAAGGCTTACAGACAATCTCTGTCAAACAGATGAAAGAAAAGTGATTTTAAATCATTTATTTCACTCCGGATGAAAGCTCTCCTGAGAAATGAAATTACAAGATGCCACTAAACTATCACAAGGATTGACCATGTGTGATTGAATCAGATTTTAATACAAGATTGTAACAAAAACAAAAAACACTACCCGCATACATTTAGAGATGAAACAGACACATTTTTCTCAAGACAACACATAATAACTCAAATTTGATTAAATTTATCAGTAGGGAAAGTTTCTAGAACAATCTCAGAGCTTTTCAATGGTTGTACACTCACAACCACCTTGACATGATAAAACTTAATACAAAAAGAGATAACAGGTTTCTCAGACGGCTTCTCAAAAGAAAGGCTTTGTCAAATTTTCCTCTTGGGAATTTTCTTTGACCTCTAACACTCCAACCATTTGCATGAAAAATTTGTGCCATTTATAACATTTTACAACAGCCCCCTTTTCCCCCAAAAATCTAGACATTGAGTGCACCAGTGCTTGCCATGATCATGATCACGATTTCGGATCAGATCTATAAAAATTCACCAGTGCTCGAGGGGGAAGATCTCATCGAATATCTCCCGCATTCAACTCCTTCCTCTAGTAGATCACTCTTTCTTCAATTCGCCAACCACTTCCACCCCTAATCTATCAAATCTAGCTCCTTGCATGCTCGGGAGAAGAAAAATGGAAAATCTGATCGAGCTCGATAGTCAGACCATTTTAATGGTGAAAGACATCTTCCAGATCTCCCACCAAACTCAGATATCAACATTAACTCCCCTCTCTTCCTGGCATGTAGGAAATACCAAGAAATCATGAAGACTCACACTTTTAGCATGTTTCAGTAAAATGGGGAAAATCAGATTTAGACTCTCAACTGCCATTGTTGATCTTTACTTTGAATTTGGGCCATCCACGTGGAAGATTCAAATTTAAAAATAGACCTGGGGTTCCTCTGATTTTTACAAACTTTTGGAAAAATGGAAAAATTTCACATTTTTTCCACCTCCTCCTTGAGAAATGAGCCTGACACGTGTCCTGAGGTGGGTCCCAAAGGAACCATGACCAAATTCTTCCATTTCACCTCTTTTTGGAAAAGGAAAATTTTCCAAGTTTTCCCCGCAGCTCCACCCTTGAGAAATGCTTTTGACATGTGTCCAATGTGGGTCCCAATGGAACCATGCTTCCTTTTTACTTTTAACTCTTTTCTCTCAAAAGGAAAATTTTCCAAATTTCCTCCGAGGGTCCGCACCTCCACCTTTGACTAGAGCAAGCTTTGACCTTTCCTTTATCGGGCTTGCGGGCCATTTTGATGTTTTAATCCTTTGAATATTAGGGGAAAAAAATCAAGTTACCCCGATGGTCCGCCTCCCCGCCCTTTTGACTTGAAACAAACTTTGAAACTTTGTTGGCCACGTGCCATTTTGATATCTTAACTTTTTGCACCTTGAGATGGTCCCAAAAATTGAGACTTGAATGAGTGGGCTTGCCACATGTCCTCCTTTTGGCCCAAAAAATTTTTTTAAGGCTTGAAGCTCAGTGGAAGGTGCCAAGTGTCAGGATCGAGGCAATCTCCTTTGGCCATTGAAAAGTCCAAGAAAAAAAAAAGTGAGCGGAGGCCTCCAAGTGTCCTCTTGGTGCTTCTTCAAAAACCTTAAGGTTTCAAAAATGATTTGGTGGGGGTGCGCTTCCATTTTAGAATTTTACTCCATTCTTCCAAGAAGGAAAAACATCCAATTTACCTCCGAAGGCCCACATCTCCACCTTTAACTTTGTCAAGTGTCCTTTTGTGGGGTCAAGGTAAGACTTTTTCCCGCCACTTAAATTTTCTTTAATCAAATCTTGGTAGCGGGGCCATTGTGGGGGGTTCAAATTTTTTTTTTTCCAAAGTAGCCAAAAAAAAAAGTTCAAAAACAAACCCACCACACCCCATCCAATTGGAAGAAGCCACGTAAGCACCAAAAGAACCAATCAGATTTGAGAGGGCTATGGGACCAAATTTTCCTTTTTCCAAAAAAGAAAAAAGTGATAAGTTAAAGCATTCACCCACCATCCCTTGACCAACCAAAGGAAGCCACATGTGACCATTGAATGTTGAGGAATAACTTTGATAGGAAAAATACACCCGTCAGACCGTCAAAAACATAGAAATTCACCATTCATGCTCAGAACCTAATTTTTTTGCTAAGGATGAAAACTTTTTTGAAACAAAACTATGTGGATCATGTTTCGAGCATATTTCAACCATGGATTTGGATTTTCAAAGGCATAAAATATAAATCGATCATTCTCGAGCTTCCATGGTTGAGGAAAAATAGGAAAAAAATGGCAAAGCCCATGGATTTTGAAGAAATTAGGAAAAAACAGGGAAAACTCAGAGACTTCTTCAAGGAGGAACATGAAAATGGATTTGCAAACAACTCGAGGCATTCAAATGGAGGTAAAAGCTTTCAAAGCATCCACATCAAGAAATAAAACATTTCACAACACGTAGATCAAAGGAAAATTAGGGCAAAAATGGTGAGAGGTCAAAATGAGCACCAACATCGCGCTCGACTCGGGGATGGGCACTCCCTATGAGTGCCACAAGAACAAAGGTAGACCAAGTGCAAAAATATCCATTGGGAAATGGATTCAGCTTACAGAGTAGAGAAATAGAGCCATCCCAAAAATGAAAAGAGAAACCAGCAAAAATAGGTCACCAAGGACTAAAAATGAGCAAAAACACAAAAAACAAGAAACAAACCAACAAACTATACACTATACACAATATTTTTATCTTGATTAGGGAATCAATCCAAGAAATGCTTCAAATTCCTACCATTAATAGGAAGTTCAAGCAATTCACCATCCAAGTCCTTGAGGAAGAAGGTATGTTCACCAATCCTGATATCAATGGAGTAAGGGCCCATCCATAATGAGTCAAATTTTCCATGCTTTGCCCTTATCTTCATGTCTGTTATCCCATAGCAACACAAGATCTCCAACATTGAAAGCTCTAGGAGTGACCTTCTTGTCAAATAACTTCTTCATTTTCTCTCTGAACTTTACATGCCTCTGGTGGGATGCCCTCCTCTCTTCATCAAGCTCAACAATCTAGTTAATGTGAGCATCATAAGGACTTACCTCTTGATCTTCCAGTTGTTGAATAAACTGATATGAAGATAGTTGCATATGAAGGGAAGCAGTAGGGCTGAGTCCCATATACCAACTCAAATGGACTCTTTCCAGTAACCCTCTTGACAAGTGATCCTATCTACCCAAACAACAAACTTCAACTATTCACCCCACTTTCTCTTGTTTAGCTCCAATGTTCTTCTGATAATCTTCAACAAATTTTTATTACTAGACTCAGCTTGTCCATTTCCTTGGGGATTGTAATTGGAGGCATATGTCAAGTTGATCCCATACTCTTTGCACATTGCCACCAAAGGTTTAGCTCTAAAGCTCATGGCATTGTCAGCAACAATCTTGACTGGCACCCCAAACCTGCAGATGATATGGTTCAACAGAAAATCCATGACAATTTGGTGTGTTGCCTTCTTAGTGGGGATTGCCTCCACCCATTTAGTAAAATAATTAGTTGCTACAAGAATCCACTTATGGCCAACACTTGAAGGGTCTAAAATTTCACCAATGAAATCCATCCCCATTGCTTGAATGGAGCTTCAATTGATACAGGTCTGCAAAGGAAGGAGCTGAAGCTTTCAGTCTTCCAGAGAAGTGTTTGACAACTCTCACATCTTCTAACAAAAGAGTTGTATCCTTGAAGAGAGTTGGCCACCAATAACCAGCCCTCAGGATCTTGTGTGTTGTGACTCTTGTAAAAAAATTCCCCCACAAACTCCTCCATGGAGATCAACAATTATCTTGGGGCTTCTTCTTCAGTAATGCACCTTAAGAGGACTCCCTCTGGGTTCTTCCAAGCTAACCCATAATCAGTGATGACATATTTTTGGGAAGCCAACTTAAGATCTCTTTTCTAGTTCTTACTTAAATACTCAGGGTAGTATAAGTGTCTGAGATAGAAAATTACATCCTTGTACCACTCAGAACTCATCAACCTTTCAAAAACACCTACCCTTTCTTCTTCTACCTCATTTACCTCAATAGTTTGCAAGTTTCTCTCATCCATAAGCTTAGCCAAGCCCAAACCTCTCACCAACTTTGTGGTTTGGATATCCATATCATATTCTTGCAACTTGTTCACCCACCTGCATCTTTTTCTTGAGACTTCCATCTCTGACAAGATGTCCTTCACCATGGTGTGGGGAACATAAGAAACCACTTTAGAACTTAGAATGTAAGGTCTAAAAACCTTTGTTTCTTTTACCAAGGAAAATGCCTACTTTTCCATGATAGTGTACTTCAGCTCAGCCCCTGCAAGGCCTTACTTGAAAAAGGCAATGGCCTCTCTCAGCCCCTTCATCATCCTTCTGTAGTAGGATAGAAGCAATAGTGTTCTGAAGCAAAGGAAAATAGTTGGAAAGGCTTCTTATAGTCTGGAGCTGCTAAAACAGGGGCATGCTTTAATGCCTCCTTGATCCCATTGAAATCTTGGATGGAAGCCTCCTCCCATTTGATGACCTGGTCTTTCTTAGCATGGAAGTGATTGGAATGGTCAACTCAACAAAGTTTGATATGAATCTTCTAATGAAGTTTATCTTCCCAAAGAAGGACTGAATTCCTTCTTAGTTCTTGGGATTGGGACCTTGTTGATGGCCTCTACTCTTTCTGGATCAATCATCACCCCTTCTTGTGACACAATGTGACCAAGAAAATTTTCCTTCTGCACTCCAAAATGGCACTTCTTTGGATTGAGTGAGATGCCATATTCTCTACATCTTATCAACATCTTCTCCAAGTGCAAGCAAGTGATCACTTCTCTTCTAGAAAATATAGTTACATCATCTTGATAAACAACAATAAACTCATTGATGTAACCAAGCAAAAAGCAACATCCATTGCTCTTTGAAAAGTGGCTCCAACATTCATCAGACCAAAGGGCATCCTGACATACACATATGTTCCCCAAGGAGTAGTAAAGGTTGTCTTGATCCTTTTTGATTCCTTCACCACAACTTGGTTATAACCAGAGAAACCATCCAAGGTGGAAAGCAACTCAGAACCAATCACTAACTGCAGCATGTTCTCCATATTTGGTAAAGGATAATTATCCTTCATTGATGCTCTGTTTAGATTCTGAAATCCACACATAACCTGATGTCACCATTTTCTTTCTCACTAGTACTAGGTTTGCAACCCAAGAAGAATACCTAGTGGGCTGAATAATCCCTCCATCTCTTAGCTTCTTCAGTTCCTCTTGCATTTTGAGAGATAAGAGTGGATTGATGGGCCTCTGTTTCTACCTAAATGGCTTTGCATTAGACTCCAAGGGAATCTCATGTTGAAAATAGGTCCTCTCTGTATGCTTTTAGTTCAGAATAGGTCCAAGCCATGCAATCTTGGTATTTTTCAACAATTGGATGTATGATTGCTTCTCCTCCTTGTTGAGATTACTACCTAACCAAATTTTCCTTGGCTTCTCCTTTGTGCCAAGGTCATGCTCCTCAATATCCCTCGAGGCTTTTATGCATCTATTAACAATGCGATCAACATTATCAAAATTGGACTCAAGAGCAACCAACCCTCTAGGAATGGTATTGGTCTTTAGTTGGATGATGCCCTTGCCAAACAAGGTTTCCTTTCCCTCTGTTGTACATACCATTGGCTCCAAATCAATGCATTGATCAACAAACTCTCCCTTGTTTTGTAGAAATCTTTATGATCGAGCATCATCATCAAAAACCTGCCAGTGTTTAATGTTGTCAGGGACAGAGGGTCTTGTCAATACCTCAACATCATATTCACAATATGGGGACATTGTACAATTGTCAAAATGAGACCCCAACACTGCAATCTATGTCTGGAAAATCATTGAACTTTCTATCATGATGCACAATGTTGAATGAATCAAACATCTCAATGAAATCCCAAACTACATGCTTGTATTGTTTCATTCGTTGATTCTTTGTGGCATACAATTTTCTGACTTGTTTTACAATTAATTCTGAGTCTCCTTTGACAATGATGTCCTTGACACCATATTTCCAAGAAATTCTTAAACCTAACAACAATAGTGCCTCATACTCAACAATGTTGTTAGTGCACTCAAAGTTGAGTTTGAAGAAAAAACAAATTTTTCCTGACCTAGAGAAAGTAGAACAACACCACACCATTCCCAAACTTGGAGCAAGCTCCATCAAACAATAGAGTCCAAGGAGATCCCGCTTGTTCAAGACACTTGCATTCTTCAATCTTGTGCTCCTTTCCATCAACAAATCCCACAAAGTTATCAACATCAACATTTGTGTACAATACTTCATAGGATGCATTGTTGGGATCCTCAATAAGGTGCAACATCTTCTTTTCTCCATACAACCTGACAAGGCTTCCTTCAATTGGAATGGTGGCATAGGACATATCCATTTGGACACTCCCACCAACACTTGTAGCCCATTTTCTTGACAATAGCATGCCCCACTTGGCTGGGCAGTCAACAATGACAACATCAAGTTTTAAATTTTTACCTGGGTAAGCTACAAGTTGCACCACCAAACCCTTCACACATCCCACCACTGGCACTTCTCTGGAGTCCATGGCAGTGCACTTCCCATATGTTGTTGTCACTTTGATATTCAGCTCATTCATGACTTCCAGAGGCATGACATTACATGATGCCCTGAGTCAAACATGTAGTTGTGCAATAGTCTGTCCTTAATGATCAAAGTGGTGAAGAATGGATCCACATTCAGCTGAGAGTCCACCAAGGATGTCCCCAAATAGACCTCAGGTGGTTCACCTAGTTCCTCCAATGCTGGTGGTGTCTCTAATTCTTCAATGATTGGAGGAGTCTCCACAATATTTACATTTCTGCCTAGGGAAGTCTTCTCTTCTTTCAACCCCAAGTATTCAAATGCTCTCTTTTTGTGCTTAGGAATCCTAAGCAACTCAAAATTGGGACAAAGACTTTGATTTGACTTAAAACCTGGGCTATGTCATATGGGACATTCTTTGGCAAGGTAGTATTGGAAGGAAAGCTAACACACTCATTAGGTGGTACATGATTTTTGACAACTTGGGCATGAGGAGGGTATGATTTTTGTTTGGAACTACGAGGGATTTTGGAGATGCATCTTTCTTAGGAGCCTCTTTAGGAATGTTTGAAAGTAAGGGAGATTTTGGCTTGGCTTGAGGCCCTGTCCCTTTGACAACCTTACTTCTTGTGTTATATTCCTTCTCTTGAGCAACAACAACATTCATCAGTAACTTACCTATCTTCCTCAGATGGAATTCCTCCATCATACTTCTTTATCATTAAAGCCCTTAAATATTCAAAATCATTATTGGGAAATTCAAAATCTTGTACAATATCTACTTCTAAAGTATGAGAGGGAGAAAGAATGGGTACCCTATGAATGCAGTCCCAAAAAGTGGCAAGCAGTCTGGGCACTTATCACCTCAGTTGAAGTTGCCCCTTGTTGTGAGCTAGTGGAACAACCCATCATGCATACATCATCATCATTATCATCATCATAGCTTCTTCTTCTTCTTGTTGATCTTCTTCACAAGGAGCATGAGGCATGAAACATTTGTCACACCAATCAATGACATTTGTCTCCTCCACAACAACAACTTTGGTAGCCAAAGGATTAGGCACCATTCTATTTTCCCTGCCTTGGGGCTTCCTATTTCCAAATCCAATAGGTCCCTTTCCTCTGTCATCAGATCTTTGGTGATTTGTAAACCTATCTTGGATTTGTTGCTTGTGTTGACCTTGTGAGCTCTACCCAATTCCTTTCTCATCCCGGGCTAGTTTGTAGGAAATTTCTTTGATAGCCCCTGCCAAAGTTTTCACAACCTCCTCCAAATCAGCAGCCTTACTTGTTTGAGGTTTTTTTGGGTTAATCAGTTTTACACCCTCCCTTTTGGAGGCTTTCCAATTGCCTTGATGTTGTTCTCTATTTGCAGAGCCATGGTGAAGGCCTGCCTCAAATTTGTGGGGTTTTATCCCTTAAGTAATATGCAGCCTTTTTATCAAATGCATCAGAATATTTGATCAAACATGACTCATCACATGGCCTTATCCTAATAGGAAATCTCCTCAAGGTCTTATTAAACCTTGTGTTGAAATCATGTACTGACTCATTAGGATTCTTTTTGATGTTTTCAAATTCTATCAAAAGAAACCTAGGGTCAGTTCTATCACCATACTGCAATCTAAATGCATTGCTCATCTTAGTCCAAGAATCAATAGAGTTATCTGGAAAAGCTTTATACCAGTCCCTAGCATCTTCTTCCAAAGTATGGATAAACAGTTTGATATATACATCTTCATGTTCAATCTCAAAATCTTCCATCATATTGATAAAAATCTTTAGATGTTGATCACCAGTTATAGCATTGTTTCCTTGGAACTTTGGTAGTTTTCCTTACATCTTGAGGAATTGCATTTGGATAACCAGCCATTCCCACAAAATTTATAGGTCCAAAGGTGTTTACAACAAAAGGGGGTCAGGGTGGGGGCTGGGCCATGTTGATTTGAGGAGGTGACCCTGGAGGGGTGAAAATTGATAAGGGGCAGAGGGTCTTTGGAACACAGGAGTATAATTTTCAAAATGGATATCCCCCAAAGGCCTTGTCTCTTGGAAATCCCTATCAACCTTCAGAAAAATATAGGCAGAATGTGAAGCAAAATTTTCAAAATCAAATGAAGGCCCCTCTCTCAGTTAGAGAATTCAATTCCACAAAGAGGCTACCTGATTCAGAATCACTTGAATGGTAGTATTCAATGATAGGCTGATCACTTTCATCAATGGAGATCCCTCTTCTTGTCTGCTGATCTCCCACAACTCTCTAGGATTTTCTTCCTTCTGATTTTGCTTTTCCTAGCTCTAGAAACAATGTCCTAGTAGGATCCCTAGAAAAGAAAGATCTTCTTCCTTCCATCTTTGCAAATATTAGTAACAAATCTCACTTTGATCAGAGGTTAAGACACTGGTATTCATTAAAAATCAGATCAACAGGGAGTCGCCACTAAGGATTTCCACCTTAGTTGTGAAAATGCACTAAATATGATCTGTCAAATGTCTATCAACACTAGAAACTGGAAATGGAAAGATTTTGACTTTTCTTTACCCAAATTTATCAAATGAAAGCTAGTGCACTAGGTGTGAAAACTAAAAGAATTGCACACAACACTTGGAGCATACAAGAAGTGTTTACACAGAAGATGATGATGATGAATTTTGAGACAAATATTAAGCATGTTGAGCAAATAGATATAAGAAATTCTCACAAATTAGTCTCCCTGAAAATTAATCCCAACAATCAAAACAATCCCCGGCAACGGTGCCACTTAGGTGTTGGTATCCAAATTGATTCTCCCTCAAATTCTGAGCAGCATCACTGGTTTGACAGGAAGCTTAGAGACAGATAGATCATGGTGAGTCATTTTGTAGCTGGGGATAAGATCTAACTGGCCCTTTGTCACTCAAATGTGGAGAAATGGATAGCACCCTCAAGAGGATTTGATCTATCCTCACTATTTTAGGTTGTGCCTTTCAACCAAGGTAAGAGAACCCTTTTGTAGCCTGTTGTTTATGGAGGAGATGGAGATATCCTTCTAATGAAGATTTATTAAGGAGACCTTGGAGAAAATATGATCAATGCAAAAAAATCTAACTCTCACGAGTTGTCACTCTAGATAGTGGAGATATTTTCTAGGCAAGGTTCAGGCTACTAAAGACATTTGAAATCCTGATTGTTTTATGCATGCTTTGGTAATGGAAATTATGCATTTGTGCACACACAGGACAAACAAGGGGTAGTATGGGTAGGATTAGTTGTTTTTAAATAAAAATTTTTGTGGGAGGTGAGGTAGGATGAACTTGGTTCACTAGATCCTTGAGAAATATTACAAAATGGTAGGTTAGACCAACAAAATGCCACATGACAAATAGCTAAAATGTTTCTTTAACTAGAATATGTGCTTCAATGGAGGCCCAGATCAGCACTTTTTCACACAACCTATGAGATTCTAACACAAAGGCTGAGTTAGAGAACCCAAAAAGCATCAAAATCTAAGCCAAATCACGCCTAAGGTACACCCAGAGGCTTATAGACAATCTCTATCAAACAAGATGAAAGAAAAGTGAGTTTAAATCATTTATTTCACTTCAGGTGAAATCTCTCCTGAGAAATGAAATTACAGATGCCACTAAACTATCACAAGGATTGAGACCTATGTGATTGAATCAGATTTTAATACAAGATTGCAATAGAAACAAGAAAAACTACTCCACATACATTCAGAGATGAAACAGACACATTTTTCTCAAGACAACACAAGAATAACTGAATTTGATTAAATTTATTAGTAGGGGAAAGTTTCTAGAAAAATCTCAGAGCTTTTCAATGGTTGTACACTCACAACCACCTTGACATGATAAAACTTAATACAAAAGAGATAACCAGGTTTCTAAATGGCTTCTCAAAAAAAAAGATGGGCTTTGTCAAATTTTCCTCTTGGGAATTTTCTTCGACCTCTAACACTCCAACCATTTGCACAAAAAAATTTGTGCCATTTATAACATTTTACAACAGATTTTTCCCCCCCAAAAATCTAGACATTGAGTGCACCAGTGCTTGCCATGATCACGATCATGATTTTCGGGATCAGATCTAAAAATTCACCAGTGCTCGAGGGAAGATCTCATTGAATATCTCCCACATTCAACTCCTTCCTCTGGTAGATCACTCTTTCTTCAATTCGCCAACCACTTCCACCCCTAATCTATCAAATCTGGCTCCTTGCATGCTCGGAGAAGAAAAATGGAAAATCTGATCGAGCTCGATAGTCAGACCATTTTAATGGTGAAAAAGACGTCTTCTAGATCTCCCCACCAAACTCAGATATCAACATTAACTCCCCTCTCTTCTGGCATGTAGGAAATACCAAGAAATCATGAAGACTCACACTTCTAGGTGTGTTTCAAGTAAAATGGGAAAAAATCAGATTTAGACTCTCAAATTTGTCGTTGATCTTTACTTTGAATTTGGGCCATCCACGTGGAAGATTCAAATTTAAAAATAGACCCGGGGTTCCTCTGACTTTTACAACTTTTGGAAAAATGGAAAAATTTCACATTTTTTCCACACCTCCGCCCTCGAGAAATGAGCTGAACATGTGTCTGAGGTGGGTCCCAAAGGAACCATGAGCCAAAATTTTGCCATTTCACCTCTTTTTGGAAAAGGAAAAATTTCCAAGTTTTCCCCATAGCTCCACCCTTGAGAAATGCTTCTGACACGTGTCCCAATGTGGGTCCCAAAGTGGAACCATGCTTCCCTTTTTACTTTTAACTCTTTTTCTCAAAAGGAAAATTTTCCAAATTTCCTCCGGGTCCGCACCTCTGCCTTTGACTAGAGCAAGCTTTGACCTTTCCTCCATCGGGCTTGTGGGCCATTTTGATGTTTTAATCCTTTGAACCTTAGGGGAAAAAATTCAAGTTACCCCGATGGTCTGCCTCCCCGCCCCCTTTGACTTTTCAAACTACCACTTTGTGTCACTATATGGCACCTTGAGATGGTCCCAAAAATTGAGACCTTGAAAGAGCGCGGAGCTCGCCACGTGTCCTGGCCACCTTGAATTTTGTTTGAAGGCTCAAAGCTCAAAGTGGAAGGTGCCAAGTGTCAGGATCTCGAGGCAATCTCCTTTGGCCGTTGAAAATTCCAAGAAAAAAGAAAAGTGAGCGGAGGCCTCCACAGTGTCCTCTTGCGCTTCTTCAAAAAACCCTTAAGGTTTCAAAAATGATTTGTGGGGGCACGCTTCCATTTTAGACTTTTTCTCCATTCTACCAAGAAGGAAAAACATCCAATTTTCCTCGAAGGCCCGCATCTCGCCTTTAACTTTTCCAAGTGTCCTTCAACGGGGTCAAGGTAAGACTTTTTCCTGCCACTTAAATTTTTCTTTAATCAAATCTGGCGGGGCCGTGGGGCAGGTTCAAATTTTTTTCCAAAGTAGCCAAAAATAAAAGTTCAAAAACAAACCCACCACACCCCATCCAATTGGAAGAAGCCACGTAAGCACCAAAAGAACCAATCAGATTTGAGCGGGGCTACGGGACCAAATTTTCCTTTTGCCAAAAAAGAAAAAAGTGATAAGTTAAAGCATTCACCCGTCTGTCATCCCTGACAAACAAAGGAAGCCACATGACCATTGAATGTTGAGGAATAACTTTGATAGGAAAAAGACACCTATTAGATTGTCAAAACATAAATTCACCATTCATGCTCAGAACCCAATTTTTGCTAAGGATGAAAATTTTTTTGAAACAAAACTATGTGGATCATGGTTCGAGCATCTTTTGACCATGGATTTGGATTTTCAAAGGCATACAAATATAAATCGATCATTCTAAAAACAACTCGAGGCATTCAAATGGAGGTAAAA
Source organism: Taxus wallichiana var. yunnanensis (assembly GCA_018340775.1). Lineage (NCBI taxonomy): Eukaryota > Viridiplantae > Streptophyta > Pinopsida > Cupressales > Taxaceae > Taxus > Taxus wallichiana. The sequence goes on along the minus strand of CM031240.1, from coordinate 193,658,019 downwards.
GATTTCAAAGCATCCACATCGAGAAACAAAACATTTCATAACACGCAGGATCGTTCGAGGAAAATTAGGGCAAAATGGTGTAAAATGTTAATTATGCTAGTTTTAGGTGTATTCCATGTTAGTGATTTATCGTTTATTTCATCCTCACATGGTTTTAGTCCATGCAATTAAAGATGGTGAAACAACGTAGTTGTAATTCATTGTGTATTTTTGTAATTTATATTTGAAACAATGTAATTGTAGAGGCTGAACTAACTTTTGTAATGTATTGAAATACTTATTGAATTTTTGTACTATGTATGAGATGCTAGTTTTAGGGTGCTTTGAGAAATGTGCATTTAACCATAGGTTTAATTTGATTCATATATATATATGGAAATAAAAAGGGGGTTTGAATATATAAGTTAAATTAAATTAAATTTAATATCTTATATTGCAATTCCAATGTAAAATCGATACTTAATGTGTTCCTTACATTTAAAATGTAGTAAAGAAATATAACGAAATGTCAACCCTAACATAAAATTTGTGCATAACTATTCTTCATGTGTGATTCTTATTAACATAGGAAACTAAAAACCTTAGGATAAACTTAAATCTTTACACTCACGATGACACCTTCTAGTTAAGTAGATAGGAGCCCAAGTCGAGATTTCCATCCTAGTTTGCATCTTTGAGCCGCACTATAGTGATTCAACCTATTGTTAGGAATGCTATAGTAACAATTTTCCTCGACTAGGTGGGTCCCTCCGAGGATTGGTAATCATGTGTGTAATCAGCAAAAAAATTCTTAAGGTAATACCCTTAGAAACCAACATTAAACATAGTATAAAACTCTCTTGGGACTGGCACACGTGTTTAGTGGTGAAGATCACAAACTAACCTTAGGAGTCATATTTAAGAGTTGGGATCATAAATGAACTTGATACCCAATCTCAATTATCATTTCGGTTTTATGGTGCAATACTAAGATTTTATTGCAAAACTTAAGAATATTTATTTTATGATTCGTTGGTGAAAATGTAATCCTATGATGATATTCTTGGAGAAAGGTGAGATTTAAAATTGTTCTTATAACATTTTTAAACGATCTTTTTGGTGAGAAAAAAAGAGATCCGCGTTGTGTAACCTATAATGTGATCCTTAACCCTTTAAACGATAGACTACTCCATGTTTCTCTCTCACTTATCCTATTATGTAAAGTTTGTATGACGTGAAATTATGTCAAAGCATGTTCTTGAGATATATCCCTAGACAGGACCTGGAAGTCTTATGAGGATACATATCTCCTATTAATAAATAGGCTACACAATTCATTACAAAGGTATATGAACCTAGTTAGGGAAACCTTCTTATGTTGGATGTAAAATGATGCTCAGAAAACAAATTTAGAAATAAAAATAAGGGAGTATGTTGTCATGTAAAGTTCCTTCAATTCTTAGTTAATTGTTGGAGAATTACTATAATAAAACTATAATTAACATTTGGCCTTGGGATTTATATTTTTGAGATGATATACCAGAGGAAAACGAAACATGATCTTCTTTGTAATATCATTAAACCCTCTTATTGTGGATAAAAACATATTTCGTATATAATTCTTAAGTGGGTACTAAATCAACATACTACAAAGCAGAACTTGACCTCACTTTACTGAGTTTCATTCACACATTGAATGGGACCACTGTGCATTATGTGGCCCCACGCGCCAAGGGTATGGATCTTAAATCTGTTATTTCCCTCAAAATGTGTTGTAGATTTGATCTCATTAATATTTCATTTAGAAAAATTTCTATAGGATCACCCATGCTCAAATCTTATAGGGTTGAAAGGGATTCTATTATTTTCATAATGGGGTTTTAGAGAGAAGGATCCAAAGCTCGTAACCATTCTTCATTCAAAGAATATTTTTTTCAAAATAATCGCATCGGATTCTACGGGTATTACCCTCCCCAACCTACATTGTGGAACAAGTTGTGGATACCCCTTCTTTGGAAATCACCAATGCCGACTCTCTGACCTTCCAAACAAATATAAAGAAAAATGCTCTCATCTGCAGGTTTAATGGATTCTTGCCTTAAATGAATGACCTTATCCTGTGGATCCATTCCAATTAGACCAAAAATTGTGATCATTTCTTCTGTGCCAAAGGATTTTTCATCATTCTTTTCATTGATCAGGATGATTATCACAGGGTCATTAATGAGGGCCCTTGGTTTTAGGGCTCTCGTGGGATTTGTTCACTACACCATGGTTCCCACAATTTGACCCATGCACCTTCTCCATCTCACGTGTCCAAATTTGGGTGAGGCTACCCAACCTCCCTCTCAATTTTTATCTTGTTCCAGAGGATATTGGGAATTGCTTAAGGAGATTCATAAAACAAGATGATTCACGATTGCATGGTGGGATACTCACTTATGCTATAATTTTTGTTGAATTTGACCTCAGTAAAGAACTACCAGATAAAATGACCCTCAAAATGGGTGATGTGTCCCATGTTCAATCTCTAGACTACAAAAATACAACATTTAGATGCAGAAACTGCAGGTCTACATGCCATCTACAGTCTTCCCGCCCTCATAAGAATTCTCAATATATAAATAAAAAGTCTTCAAAATGGTGCAACATCCCTGATCTAGAGGATGATTTTGATTTGAAATTTCAGGTTTAATATGATAGGAAAGAATATCTCGCTATTCTGCTACCCAACCTTGTGTAGAAACCGAGTGTGTTGTAGTAAGTCAACAAGTAGTGCTTTCCACCCAAGGGAGAGACCTACTCTAGGAATCAAGAGGCCTCATGAATCTAATCATTTTGATTCGGATAAGGAGGGTCCCATCTCTTTGAACATGGAATTATAGATTGGATCCCCTCTGATTCTAGCCTTAACAAACACGTTGGATTCAGAGGAACAATTTCCAGAGAATTGGCAGTTGGTACACTCGAAGAAGGGAAATAAGGGTAAACATTGATAGTCAAATCTTTCAACTTCTCCTCTCTTCTTCTGCTTCTTTTGTGGTCTCCTCATTGTTGCCTTCACCTCTTAATTCATAAACTTAATTTGGAGCCACATCTTCTTTTCACTACTTGACTGGTCCTTCTTATGTCTTGATCACAACCAAGGATGTTCTTCCTTATATCCTTCATGTATCTTCTTCGGATGCTGAATTTATGACTGCAACATTTTCTTCTCTTCTATCTAGTGGATTTTTCTTCTTTTCTCCTTATTTTATGTGGGAGGTCTCCTCATCTTTTCCTTATCCCTTTCTTCTTTGTACAAGGTTGTGGGTCCTTTCAAAACCCTCACATTTACCCTAATCAAAGAAAAGTAACTTTTTAATAAAAATAGTAGGGAATAATAGTTTTGATAAATACAACCTTTGCAATTATAATATTAGAATGATTTTAATTTTTTTTTCAATCTAAAATTAGGTCCATATTTTCAAACACCGCAAATGAAATTATACTTTCCACCGAAGATTTATACATTTATTATGATAAAGGTTCTTCCTAATGGGATTATTTTTGGTAGGGTTTTTTAACAAACTTTTACTTGAAAAATATGAGGCATTACCATTTTCATTAGATTTTCTTAGGTTACATTCACTTTTTAAATTTATGTTTTCCATTTACATTCATTTTTAAGTAAATATTAATTCTTATGAAATTTGTCCAACAATTTTTTTATTCAGAACAATATGAATATAGTTATTAATAAAAAAAAGTAACTTAATTTCTTTCCATTCTATCGGTTAGAAAATATTAGTGTGCAAATATAACAAAAAAACTATAAACCACTCTACTTTCCTAATCTTTCTAACAAATACTTCAAATTGAGAAAATGATATAAAACATATAGTTTCAATACCCGCACTTACCTATAATCTACAATCCTTCTTCTTTGATGCTTTGGATGTGCTCAATGGATGAATTTTATTGCTTTATATTGTGGATTCAATTGGAAAACACCTCCCCTTGTAACTTGATGATTTTCTTGAAGAATGCTTGAACGATTATTGTATGGATCTTTAGAAATTTTGGCAACACTTAGTTACAATTTCAAAAGTTAGTGTCATGGAAGGTGACATGTTGATTTATAGAAAGATGAAGAAAAATAAAGGGTTAAGATATTTCCATTTAGATGGAAGAACAATTTTTGTTATTGCATGAGAGGATGGAGAAATCTAGAATTAAATAATTCTATAAATTAAGAGAATCCTCTATTGAATTTTTAATTCAATGGAGGGAGGGAATTTTATTTGAATTTTTAAATAAAATGGAGGGAATCTTGGAGAGGCTTCTAGAAATAGAAGCTTCTAAATTTAGAGTTGGAGAATTTTCTTGATTAGAATTAGGTGAGATTAATTCTTATTAGGGATGTGATTTGATTTAAAAGCTAGATGTAGGATAGGTGTATAGTATGTGGTAGGTGACTATGAACTTTTAATTCCTAGAAATGTTTTAATTGAGGTTAGAATGAAATTTATAATAATTAATTATGAGATTAATTATTATAAATTTAGGATATGGAAAGCTGTGTTGATAATTGTTTTAAAAGTACGTAATTATTTTGGTTTTGAGGGGACCAAAAAACCCACAAGTACAAGTGGAGAAAATATATTACAATGAAGATCAAAAGATGTAGCCTCTACCAGCAGCTAAGATGAACTAACTAAGAACAAACACGAAACGTCACACAACTTATCTTTCGAGGATCCTTCCCATGTGATCTTAAATGCATTTTAGGGGGATCATTTACACTTGATTTTTTTTTTTCTTCCCCACAATAGTCCAACCATCATCATTGTTTGGATTTACATTTTCCTTGTGAACCGGAATGATGATTTCTAACTTATCCTTGTCAACACTAAGTTGAGTCACCAAAGGAGAGGAATTGCATCCAAAGTAGAGTGAAGGGGAAAGACATGCCCAATTCGATTAGGAGATGTGTATACCTCCACCAACTTTGAATCGGGATCAAATTTTTACATAGAACATCCTCTAAATCACTATCCAATTGGAGAAATAGGTGACTAGGATCAACATTCTTCCACCACAAAGATTTAATTTTCCTCTCATTCTTTCTCTTAGCCATCTTACAATTTGTAGTAATAGGCCCCATGTATAAAATTTTTATATTCTAAAGGAAATCCTTCATAATCAGAGAGGTTGGTTCAGGTTCTATTTTGAACTTTTAGTTCAATGCTAGGAGGTAGGTTTTTAGAAGTATCAATCTCAACTAGGATTCATGCATAGGTTGTATGAGTAAAATTTGTGGTTTGATCATCTATGCTCAAGATATTTCCCAACGTATTACCAATTGAAACAAGACAGGCTTGGTCCTAGAATTACAATGGAAAGTTGAGTAATCTAATCGAAACTGGTTTTGAAGAAAGTTTCTCAAGATTTGGATTAAAGGAGGGGAACTAGGGTTTCATGACCAGGTAGTGGGATTGGCATGCCTAAATATCATCAACTATGGTATCTTTATCAGCAATAGAAGTAAAAACAACAATAAAGAAACCCTTAGACAGGGGTAAATGTCTAGCATGTCTTCCAAAAGGGGAAGCCAATGCTTTGAAATCCATTCGTGTAGATTAGAGGGGTGGGCCAAAATCCACCGAATCTATAGATCGAGTGGTGTGGTCTTGAAAGAAGGTTTCAGATTCTGCAATGATAAGTTAGTAATAGTAAGGGGGATAATATTTTAATAATTAATGATGTTTAATAATAATTTTATTTATTAATAAGGTATTTCGACATTTTACATGTCTAGAAAATTTTCCCTCTTTGGAGGCTTATTGTGAAGAAATGACCGTTCAAATAAATATAGATTGGTGAGGGTGATGCCCCTCAAAGGGGTCAGGTGAAGAAGAAAACGAGTCACATGATAGATCGAAAGGAAGGAAGTTCATGTTAGTGGGATTATAAAAAGTGATTATATGAGGAGAAATAATATTCCCAGCCAAGATATCCAACTTATAACATGCACTGGTGAAGGGAGTTGAATTAATTGATTAGATATACAAGCAAAGAGGATGAGCATCATGGATTGATTGAGTTGATTAGAGGAATATGATTGATGGGATTGAGAGGTTTTACCATCGGGAAGAGTAAATTGGAGGAATTAGATTTGATGCCCCAATCATGGATATATAAAGGGGGTTAGGAAGGATTATAAGCTTGACTTAGTTACGAATATTGCCCTATGTTGAGAACAAGACTTGAATATAGATCAGCTAATAGTTGGTTCAATTAATTTATTTTTAGTGCCATTGCACCATGCGCCTCTTTCCATCTCGATTGGATATCAAATATCAATGGGATGTTGGCTATGATAATCAATTATGAGGAATGAATATGGATGGTTTGATGGCACAAGAACGACGTTAGCCAATTAGTAGTGGATGAGGATGAAAAGGGGATGAGTGTTGTCATGGGCTGATCATAATGTCATCATTAGCAAATGTCATTGATTTGATATCATTGGACCTGATTATGAAAGAGAGTGTCCTCATATTGTTGGACTATCTAAAAGAAATAAAAAGAAGCCTCATATCATCAATGAGAGAATCATAAGTAGGAAGTAGAACAAAAATTAACAAGCATGCATGTAGAAAAAAGTGAAAGTGATGAAATAGATTTGGGATGGTGAGATTAATTTTTAATTTTGTTAGGATTTCTACGGTTTATAGTTTTTTTATTTTTAAAAACAATTAATTTTTTTGATTTTACTGCTTTTTTATTTTTTGGATTTTATTTTTATTTTTGGATTTTTTACTTTTTGATTTTTTAAGGTAGATAGGAAGATCTAGGGAGGGAAGGAACGAAAGGGACAAAAATAGGAAATCGAGTGTGAGAAGCGGGTGTTTGGGGTGTTTTAGGGCATCGTAAAGGGTATAAAAGGGCTTCAGTGGACAACTTGGCAAGTCATTTTCACATGCAAAGTAGAGAAATATAGCCCTTGAGAGATTCATATGAAGTATGTGAGGATTCAAGGGCACCAAGAAGATGTAGCAAGGGTGTATCAATGCTCGACAACCAATGCACTGTGGTAAGTACTTTTTTTTTTTTTTTTTTTGATTTTTGGATTTTTTAGAGTTTATAGGGTATGGTTTAATGTCTAGGGTGGAAAAACGTTGCACATATGTGGTATATCGTGATGCTTAGTGTAAGAAATGGAACTTGTGCATAATATCATGGCACCTATATGTCACGGAGGGGGTAGGTATGAAGTGTGCTACCTATGCACCTCGAGAGAGTAAAAGGTTTGTCACTTATGCTCTATAGTGGTCCTTATGTCGGGGAGGAAGGAGATATGGCTCCTATGAGTTAAATTAGCGCTTATGCACAAGGTTGGGAATAAAATGGTGCCTATGATCAATATTAGCACCTATGTGGAGGATAGTGATGCCTATGTTGTAAAGTGGTGCCCATGCTTGGTTAAGGGTTTTAGAGTGTTTGAAGGGTAGGATAATGGAGATGGGGAGAAAGGATTGGTAATAATAGGTTGGATCTGATATGTGTGAGTCGATGTGTTCACGTGTTTTTAGATACTTTGTAAAGGTTCAACATTAGTGATCGCACACCTTTGAGATTAGTAGGAGGATTTGATAAGGAGATGGAGGAGTGTGATGCTTTTGCTCGTACACGTGCATGAGTATTGCATGTGGTGAAGATACTAAGTATGCGAGTATATTGGTCCTTATTAACATCATTGGTGGAGAGGTGGAACTCAGAGACTAGCACCTTCTAGTTTCCTATAAGGGAGATGAAGGTACTTTAGAGGACATCTATCACATATACTGAGTGGAGAAAGAGTGTGTGGTGTGGCATAAAGATAGGCCCAGAACATGGTTAGGATTATTCACGGATATAGAGGATGCACCTTGTTGAGGGATGCGAGATATAATTTGGAGTATATTGTAGAGAGGAGTATATGGAGCGGGATCCGATGTCGTTTGTGCTCTTTGATTAGCTGTATTTTATTACCAAATGGTGGAGGATGATACTTTAGCATTGGATTCTACAGATGTGGTAGATGGAGACAATGTATGATAGGGATCCCCTAGTATTGAGACACTTATATTGTGATCGCATAAGGTATCCTACTAAAGAGGAAATAACATTGGGGAAGGTATTTTTTGTATATTTTGAGCTCTAATCACATAGACATGGGTAGGGTGATGACAGGTATCCTGCAGTAGTGAGGAGATGGTCAAACCTCATTATATTGATGGCACATGATTATAGTGAGGAGATAACATATGGGGGAGATGGATTTCTATAGGTTGAGGATAAATAAGTTGTAGGTAGTAAACATTACGAAGTGGTCATAATGTCATTATGAGGCATGGGTGGGAGAGTAGGTGCAAATGTATAGGATTTAGATACCATTTTACTTAGTAGGGGCATCCATACATGGTAGAGTGATTTCAACTAGATCACGTTCTTCAATATTTTAGTAATATATAGGATATACCTAAAAGTTTCCATTTGTTTTCATAGACCACATGTGAGACTAAGGATTATGGTACTGCGATTCCAGTGGATGTGGCAAGGGCCTAGTTTTGACAATGTGTAGGTTGTTCCATGCATGTATTTACCAGCCATAGAAGATATGGGAGCATTATAGGGACATAAGGAGTGGCGGCAGTGGGAGATGAGGTTAGCTAGGTTGACATGTCCACTATGAGGTGCAAGGTTTGTACATGGTTGGAGACATGTTTATAGGGGTCTATAGGGACATGCATTAGTGGTGCATGTACCAAAAATATAGGAGGATGAGAAGTTAACGTGGGCACCACTAGTCATTACATTGGGTGGTCCTCTAGATGGGCACCAACCAACATCACAATCAAAAGTATAAGGAGGGCTGAAAGAGTCGAAGTATATAAGATGTGGATTTTATGGAGGTTGATGATTTGACTAGACCATTGCAGATTGTTGTGCCACCACAAGAAGATATATCAAGTCTATCTTGCATAGGGGTTACAGTGTACATGGCTAATAGGTGTAGGTCCTTCTTTATTGGGTCCTCTAGAATCAGATGATACATGAGTAGAGATATAGTATCATATTTATATATTAGAGGGAAAGGCCTGTTCTCGAGTTAGTGGAGATGGAAGGTTTACAGGAGTTGAGGTGTCAGAGAGTATGTTCTCTATTTTAGTGAGTTAGATGATAGGGGAGGGGGACAATATGATAACAAAGATAACTCTTTTAAAGGGGATTGGAAAAGGATAAAACAAGTTGTTGATGGGTCTAAGAAGGAGAGGGATCATTTCATATGGAACTAAGATTGGTACCACCGCTAGAGATATGCATACATGAATAGATATGATATGTATGATACTACATCGAGGCATTAGAAAGTGTTAAAGAGGGAGCAAGGATGATGGTTCCACCATAGACGGTGACTCTACGCTAGTACCATACCTTAACGAGAGGATATGTGCTACCATATGAATGTGTTGGGAACCACATTTTGTAGAGTACTTGGTTGGGAGGAGGTCGAATGTAGCTAACGGCCTCAGGGAGCACAATGAGTGTGATACAATCGAGACCAGATAGAGTAGGGCATGATACAAGTATCTCAACATAATGATTATTTTTATGTACATGTTGTATTCTTTTTGGATATGATGACTATGATGGTAACATTTTTATGCACTCATGTATTTTTATTATACAAATGTATTATTTGATCATGCGGATGACATGTATTATTTTTGATGAGTCATTTAGATATGATTCTTGTGATGGCATACTTTGCATGGATGTTGATATATATATGAGGATGATGTATGATTATTATATTTTTGATGAGATGATGATGTACTTTGTTATTGTTTTGTTTGATGTATAGATGATGATGTACATGATGGTTTATATGCATGATTTTGATGATGTGATTTTATTGGATTATTATGATGATATGATGTATTATTCGATCATATGAATGTCATGTATCATTTTTTGATGAGTTATATGGATATGATTATTGTGATGGTATACTTATATTGTGATGTTATTATGATGCGTTGATGATTGATTTTATGATGATGTATTGATGATTAGTGGATGTTGACATGATGATGTTGTGTAATGTACCTATTTAGATATATTTATTGGTTTATGATGATGTGATGAGATTATATGATGTTTTATTGTGGTTAGATGATGTTAGGATTATGATGTATCTATTTCTAAGTAATTACAAAATGAATGATTATGTAGGTTTGTTGTTTATAATGTTTGAAAATGATTAGACTATTTGATGATGAGATGAATTGTAATGTGTCAATACCAATTGTAAAGCATTATGGATATAAAATGAATGGATTTTTATGATGATGATGATTATTTATTGTTATGGATAGATGATTTAGTTGTTATATGTGGATGTTGTAAATGGATAATAGTTATGATGATAGTGTAGTTATTGTTGATTATCGTTAGTGTATATCAAATATGGTGATGATTGATTTACGTGGGTATATACATATGATAAGTTTATAAATACATACAATGTTACTAAAGTAAATTTAATATATAAATTTATCGTACAAATATTTAATACGTAGAGTGCATTGTTTGGCTCATTTATATCATTTCTTAGATCGGAAATACTCTTTGTGATATGACTTATTAGTATATGGGGATGTTTTGTGTAGTCATGTCTTAGTAGGTTGATGCATTTTCCTTGCTATTATTTATGAAAATCATTTATCCCATGAACTTCCTACTAACTACCTTTATGAGATCAAATGTGATGATGTGTGTAGGGAATAATGGAAGTTTCTGGTGGATAAGAAGCCCGAGTTCGAAGCATGCGGCTGAAGACTATTTCCATTGAATTGACCTATTAGATTGGGCTTGATTCTAATGGTCCATATGAATCTATGAGTTTTAATTGATATTTGATGGATAGTGTTTTATACCACCTGATATGGCGGATCTTGTAACCAACATTATCTATATGAAGACTTTGTCTTCAGAACTTGAGTACCACTTTTTGATTATTGAAGAAGATTATCTGCATACTTTTATGGATTTTTTTTTGATATGTTATGAACTCATTTCAAAGTTAATGAAAGCTATGGCATTTTGAGAATCAAAATTTGTTGAATACTCTATCCCGAGGAAGAGCAAGGGCCCACTCAACCGAGGAGATATGAGGTTACTTTGAGTTTTCATGCATACAGTCCTTCGATTAGTTTTACTGCAATTGTCATTTGATGAGTTTTTCATGCATGCTTTGATTAACTATATTTTCTTTCTCCATTACCACTTTCACTTAGAGTAGATGCTTTTGTTATGAAAATCTAGTTCATGAATAGTCTTGTTTTGCTGAAAATTCTAGTTATTCAGTTATGGTTTAATTTGTTAAGAATAAGTGTGTGCGTATTTTATTCTATAATCGAAGATTAGTTGCTAAAATTCCTTTCATTGCACATAGTTGAATTCCATAGATTTGTATTTAATTTCCATATATTTTAACTGCACTTCCGTAGAATAGTCATTAAAACTAAGCAACCCCCAACAAACTCAACGTATAACTAGTTCTCCTAGACTCCATTGCATATTGCCTAGGACACAGCCCTGGTTTAGAATGACACTGACAAAGATTATGTCAGTTAAATGATTGGAAGAATATAATGACCCATCATTTTTGGCACCGTTGCCAAGGAAACATAACCATAAGCTCCATTATTTTATTCCATATGTTATGGGTGTTAATAGAGTTCATATAGGAAACCAGTAGTTCTCTCGGACCTCAATTTAAACCAACCAACCTGGATGCGTAGGTCACAAGTTAACTAAGGGAGATTTATAGCACGTAATATTTAACAAATCTCTTTAGAAACTTCACAAGAGAGAAACTGAGAGTGATACAAATTCCAATTCAATGCCTAGAACCTTTTCTAAGCATTTTGTATCCTCTTCACATCATTCTGCAATGGGGGATCTTGGGAATGTTGAAGAACAACCTTTAGGATGAACATTTACATACCCCATTGTCCTTAATGCAGATGAGGATGCACCCATGAAAAACATATCACCATCCATCCTCCCCCTCTTTCGAGGAATGACCAAAGAAGACCCTGATCAGTTTCTATTTGAATTTAAAATCTGTGCAAGACATATGATTACAAGCGATAATCAAAACTAAAATTATTTCCCTCCACCTCAAAGATTCTGCTATGAGATGGTTTATGGGGTTACCATCTAACTCCATTAATTCCTAGGAAGCCATGGAGACAACCTCCTGGATAAATACCAAGACTATTTGTAGAGGAAGGGATAGGAAGGAGGATTTATTCCAAATATGGAAAAGGAAGATGAGAATCTAGAGGATTATCGGATAGATTCCTCTTTCTCCATAAACACGGTGGGTATGAGTTACATGCGAGACATCACTAAAACAGTCTTTTCAAAAAGAACTGGATGAGGAAACAAAGATTCTCTCCATATCATGGGAGGTGGAGACGTGCATAAGCTTACCATGGAACAAATTAATGAGCTATATAGAAGATATTCTAGAACACATGGAGGAATAACAAGGAAATAAACATCCAAGTCTTTGGGTACCTTATCCAACTTCTAGAAGAATTTGGCCAACATGCAAATAGACATTCTTTACAATTAACATCCACCATAGATGGAATAAGGCCCGAAATCATGTTTTGGGGCCCCCTCGGCCTTCCACCCTTCCCATCCAAAGAAAACATGTATGCAGTTTTAAATGTGAAAGACACCCCTTGAGAGAATGTCCTGACGCCAAAAATATGTGAAAATCGGCTGAAGTCCTAGTCCGAGGTTATCACGGGATAGTCAGGGACGTCGGGGATGTTGATCAGATGAAAGTTTGATCACTCTAAGCATCCAAAGTGTGATTGGATAACATGGGTACTATCTCCAAGTTGTGGGACTTGCTACTTGAGATAAACCTCCAAAGAAAGTTGACTCTTGCTCCTAAACTACCCGCCAGGACATCTACTCTAATGCAGTGGGAAACTAGCTATTCTAACTAAAATTCCAAGGGACCGGAGGAGAGAATGCATAAAATGGAAGCCTACACTAAAGTAGTGATACAACGAGAAAAGGAGGGTCGGTGAGAGTAATCTCCACATGTGTGAAATACAGAGGCAAAGTGCACACTAGAAGAGGTGATGACAGTTCTCCATAATCTAGCAAAAATGCATCCACAACAATATTTCAAGCATACACAATGATGATAGATCCTCACAAGAACACAATAATAGACACAATATTCTTGTAGAAAGATTAAAGGGGCTAAGAAGAATGCGATAAATATTTAAGGGAAGATACATCCATTCGGCCCTCGATATTTTATTGCTCTTCATGGTATGCAATTCGATTTATTACAAGATAAGGGCCCGATCACCATGCAAGAAGTCCATTATAAGGGCTGCTGCAACACATGGAAAAGCAAAAAGCTTTGCTACCCAAAACTCTCTCTTTGGAATGAGCTCAATACTCCAATTTATAGCAAAAAATGAGAAGGAAAAGAGAGGAAAATTGAAATCCCAAAATCTGTCATTCAACCACCTATAAGAGGCATTGGGAATTGAGTGAAATGGTCATACATTACTTTCAAAAGGCTCCCACATCTGTCCCATGTGAGCTGCAGCAAAGAAAAGGTGATAATGCCTTTTAATTATACTCCCTCTTACAATGAAACAAGGATGATTCGAACCCGGCCACGTTTTCTTAAAAACTTGATCAATTTCTGATCAAATCTAGAATTTCTTGATTTATGTGCATCGGGCTGAGCCATGATTCAACGGACCAATTTTGTGTGATTTTGTTGAGAAATGCAAAAGTTATGGTCTTCGAGAAAGGGAGCTATTTTTTGGTGATCAGGGCTTATCTTGTAATACGGGAATGAGCATTGTGCATATCATGAGCGAATGTAAAATTCGAACCACCTGAAATGGGCTTCCATGTTCCTTTTTGCTGGTGACACGTGGCATGATTTTGGCCCTTTACTATTCCTTTGAATATTGTGTCGTGTCCCACGCGTCTCTCGATCCATTTATCAGACAAAGTGCATGTTTGAGATATTTTTGTGATTGTATTTTGCTAGATTGTGCCGAGAGCTGTCATCACCCCTTCTAGTGTGCTGGTCCCGCCCACTTTGGGACAAATTTTCCCAATTTCATGGTTCGGAGGTTCATGTACCCTTTTTCCGCGTGTATCCCGACTTTAAGTTACACTTTAATTTTATGCATTCTCGGCCGGTTCCTTGGAAATTTAGATTCGGCCCAACGCATTTAGCTTGCCTTGACGCATTTTCGGCCGATTAGGCCGTTCATGTACTTTTGTCCCACGCAAGCCCCAAATCTTTCTTTGGAGGTGCTATCTGACTCATTTCCCCGGTTGGGATAGTCACGCCCAGAATGTCCAATCTGTCGTGAGTTCAAGTATATGCAGGACTTGTATAGACTAAGGGTTTTATGATTTTTTTTTTTGGCCCGAGCTTGTTTTTTGCAATTTTTTACATTTTGACAAACTTGCTAGACTTCTTCTTGGACATGGGAGTTAACAAAATATAGATGGGACCAAGGAAAAATGAATTTTTTCTGGAAAGAATATAATTGTATGGGACAAAAAATTTGAGACACCCTTTGAGAGAATGTCCTTTGGATGTCACGATATGTGCTTAATTTGGATAAGATTACTAACCATGACACTAAACATTGCACACTTCTACCAAAATTGAAGGGAGGTTTGAATGCCATCTCTCAAACAAGTGCTGAATTAAATTTTGTCCAAAGACCAAACAATCAGGGTGGGTTCCCATCTAGACCAACTTAGAATCCCTAGAGAATGCCATGGCCAAATCAGGCCTCTCAGTCTTCTTGGGGACAACCTGAGTGGGAAAACTCAAACTGGATGACTTATCCATATCCACCACCTTGGAAAAATCCCTACACTCAGCCGGGTTGGGATCCACCACCCATAGCCAATCCTTAGCACAATCAGCAGTGGGGTCCTCAACAAAATTTTAGCCAAAATCAGTCTTGGGCACCACCACAAAATGGTAATCAACAACGCAAGTTCCAGCAGCCACAACAAGCTTTAATGCCTCCACCTCAAGCCTACCAAAATCAAGGACAAGCAACACAAACAAAACTTCGCTCAACCAATATCAATCCTAAAAATCAATAGACAACTTCAATTGATGACACAGACCTAGGTAACACCATGTAGGTTAACACTATTGGTAATTTACGATTACGATCTAGAAAAATATTGAACCCTCCTGTTGTTATCACAGAACTACCTGATGATGCCGATAAGGAAGAAAAACTTGAGGGTAACATTGGTTCTTCACCAATTCCAGATAAACAGGATGATCAAATACCCAAACCGACTACAACCCCTTTTCCTAAGTGATTACAGGACACTTGGAATTGCAGATGAAACAAAACTAGTTCAGGAATTGAAAAAAGTACATATTGAGGTTCCACTACTACGTGCAATAAGGGACATCCCTGAACTAAACCAAACCATTAGAAATGAATGTATAAAGACACCAGGAAGAAAAAATAAATACCCAAAGACTGTCAGAGTCGAAGGGAATTTAGCTGATTTAGTTGCGTTGGCACCCTCATCTCACCAAAATATGGGGATCCTGGGAGCCCTGTCATTACTATTTGTATAAACAACCAGTCAATATCTAATGTTTTGGTGGATCTTGGTGTTACTATTAATGTTATCACAATAGAAATGTTTAACCTACTATCCTTGACAGGACTTCAACCAACCAACACTATTCTGCAGTTAGCAGATCAATCCATTGTTGTACCTGATGGTGTGGTTGAAGATATAATGGTCACTATTGAATCATGGGAGTACCTAGTTGATTTCATGGTTTTGCAGCCTAAATCTCGGAAGTTGGGATATCCAATCATCTTGGGAAGACCT
Organism: Taxus wallichiana var. yunnanensis; assembly: GCA_018340775.1. Classification (NCBI taxonomy): domain Eukaryota; kingdom Viridiplantae; phylum Streptophyta; class Pinopsida; order Cupressales; family Taxaceae; genus Taxus; species Taxus wallichiana. The sequence goes on along the minus strand of CM031240.1, from coordinate 193,642,059 downwards.
TGGTTGGCTATAGTTGTTGCTTACATTGACTGTAGGTTAGGCAACATGACAATTCTAAATGGGTAGAAATCCAAACACATTTCATTATATCCTCCTGCCTAGCCTTATATGAACAATTGTGACTAGGTATGGGTGGATTATTTGGATGATAACTCTTTGAATTCTTCTTTTCTAGCCACTATTGTAGTACACAATCATATGACAGAAGTTGCAGAGTCATATGCGCTGACTGATTCTAAGGACTCTGCAACTACGGAAATCAGCACTACTTCTACGGAATTCAGAATATGGCATTAGACATTACCTCTACTGAGTCTGGTAGGAAACTCTATGCTTATAATTCCAAACATTTAGTTCCTGATTTCTATTGTCCTTTAACTAAGGTTTTGTCTTTTGATAACATATCCATCCTGCACATGCTTCAGCCTCATGTTTTCCATTGAATTCTTTTATCACTAGTAAAGCTTACTCTTACGAATGATACTAAAGTGTGCTTGTCAGTATGGGTAGAGAGCTGACTATAGGAAGTGACTTAGAGGTCAATCAAGAAGCTAGGGTGCTTGAGGTTCTGAAGAAACATTCTCATGCTTTTGCTTGGGATTACATTGATATGAAAGGAATTCATCCTAGCATCTATACACATCATATTTACACCGATGACGTCAAACCTATAAGGCAGCTGCAATGAAGAATCAATCTAGCATTGAGAGACATAGTCAAAACTGAGATCAAAAATATCCTAAAGGTAGGTTTCATCTATCCTATATCTGATAGTCAATGGGTTTCCCCATTAGTTATTGTTCCCAAGAAGAATGGTAAGTGGTGAATATGTGTTGATTATAGGGAACTTAACAAAGCCACCAAGAAAGATTATTTTCCCCTGCCTTTCATTGACCAAGTCCTGGACAATTTGGCTGGTAAGAAATATTTCTCTTTCTTGGATGGGTTTAGTGGGTATAATAAAATTAGTATTTCCCCTGCTGATCAAGATAAGACTACTTTTACGTTCCCTTGGGGTACATTCACTTACAGAGTCTTACCTTTTGGGCTTTGTAATGCCCCTGCCACATTTCAGTGGGTAGTCTTGGCCATTTTTGTAGATCTTGCTAACGATTGTGTTGAGGTTTACATGGATGATTTCACTATCCATGGATCCACTTTTGAAGAATCTTTGAATAATCTTGAGAAATTACTTAGTCGATGTGAACAACACCAACTATCTCTGAGTCATGAAAAATGTCTAATGATGGTTGATCAAGGAATTGTCTTAGGTCACCATGTTTCAGCCCAAGGTATAAAGGTGGATCCCAAAAAGATATCAGTCATCACCCAATTACCTATACCAGCTAATTAGACTGACATCAAAAGTTTCCTTGGCCATGTAGGTTATTACCACGATTCATAAAAGATTTTAGCAAAATTTCTGCCCCAATGTTTTCATTGCTAACCAAAGATTGTGTTTTTGAATGGTCTTCTCAGTGTCAACAGGAATTTGATTCTATCAAAGAAAAGATGACAACAACCCCTATCTTACGTGGCCCTGATTGGGGACAACCTTTCCATATCCACACTGATGCTTCTAATACAACCATGGGCGCTATCCTTGGAAAAAAGACTTAGAAGATCATATGTATGTAATTTATTTTATCAGCAAAAATCTGACTCCTACGGAAAAGAATTACACTACTACGGAAAAAGAATTTTTGGCTATGGTATATGCTTTGAATAAATTTCATCATTACATCATTGGATATAAAATTTTTTTTTACACTGACCACTCTTCCATTCGATATTTGATGAACAAACTAGTGGTTGGCGGAAGGCTCATTCGCTAGTTACTCTTGTTGCAAGAATTCAATCTCACTATTATAGATAAGCCTGGGAAATCTAACGTTGTTGCTGACTTTCTTTCCAGAATAAATGTTTTAGGTGATGATGAAGCAATCCAAGATCAATTTCCGATGAACACTTGTTTTCTATCTCCACTAAGACTCCCTAGTTCACTGATCTCACAAATTATTTAACAACAGGGAAGTTTCCTGCCTATTTTACTCATAAGGAAAGAAGGCGATTGGTTAGAAATAGTGCAACATATAAATGGTGTAATGATTCTTATTTAAATGTTTTCCTGACATGGTTCTTCACAGGTGTGTTCGAGAGGATGAGGTACATGACATACTACGAGCATGTCATGATGAGCCAGGAGGTGGACATTATTCAATGAAATGAACAATTCACAAGATCCTTGGAGGAGGGTACTATTGGCCTTCCCTCCATAAGACTGTCAAAAAGTATGTGTGGCAGTGTGATGCATGCCAATGAATGGGAAAACCTACACTTTCTACGGAAATGCCTCTAAACCCTCAGTTGGTTCTAGGACCATTTGAGAAATGGGGTATTGATTTTGTTGGACCATTTGATCCTCCATCTTTCGGGAAGGAGTATCTCTTGGTATGCACGGACTATGTCACCAAATGGGTTGAAGTTCAAGCATTGGCATCTGCCAATGAAGATGTTGTTGCTGATTTTCTCTACAACTGGATATTGTTGTGATTTGGAGCACCAAGGGCCATTATATCTAATCAAGGTCCTCAATTTGTTTCAAATATGATTGAAGCTTTCTTAGGAATCTATAGAATCAGGCACCGGAAATCATCACCATATCACCCCAATCCAATGGGCAAGTGGAGGTAACCAATCGAGAGCTTGAGAATATTCTAACTAAGGTGGTCAATGCCGATAGAAAGAATTGGGTACCAAAGCTTCCTGAGGCCGTCTGGGCCTACAACACAACCTGGAAAACAACTACTGGTTTCTCTCCCTATGAGTTGGTCTTTGGGAAGAAGCCACTATTACCTGTTGAGTTTGAGTTGTGCACCTGGCGAACAACGTTGGAAGTTGGGATCGATTTGGATGAAGCACAACATGAACGAGTGTTACAGTTGAATGAATTAGATGAAATGTGGATGGAGGCACAATATCAAGACCAAAATTCTACAACATCAGTGGAAAACTTGGCATGATGCTCACATAAAAAAGGATATTTCATGAAGGACAATGGGTTTTACTCTTTGATTCCCACTATCAGTAGTTTAAAGGCAAGTTGCATACATGTTGGTTAGGTCCCTATCAGGTAAATCAAGTGTTTGATAATGGCTCTATGTTTGATTGATACCGATTGATGGAGACAAATGGACTCTTCTGGTGAATGGGCATAGGCTCGAGTTTATCACCAACCGCTAGATAAGAAGACTTTCACCGATGACATTCTGTTACGAATAGACATGCATGCTGAGGAGGCTCTTTGCTCTCACGCATGGAGTAATCAATATTTTGCAAAATTCAATAAAGGAAGATGATCCTTCATTTGATCTTCTTCCTTAGTTAGTAGTTTTTATTGTAATTTCCAATAAATGCAGGAATTTTCATTATTTCTACTGCCACTAATCATGTTTCATCCCAAATTATAGGGCATAGGAATCTATGGATATCGGCTGACTAAATGTGGCATGGGTAAGTGCATTTAACTTGCTAATGATATTTCTATACGAAAACATTTCCCCATGTAGTCATTTGTCATTATGATGCCATCATGAAATGATTGCTATGATCATTCTAGATCTCTTCCAAATCTGGCTCTATGAATGATGACATAAAAGGAGTAATGGCTCATAAATCTCCACATGCTTTGATGTGTTGCACTCTCCAACGTCAGGATAGATGGCACTTGCTCCTCAACCATGGGATATGTGCCACCACAAAAATCTTAATCTCACATGGGTGGTCTCATCACTATTTTTTTCCATCACCTTTGTTTGATGTTGCGCTACCCAAGGAATATGGTGTCATTTGAAATTTAATGCTCTACAACCACTTCTTCCCATTATGGTATGCACATCAATCACGACTAGTTTTATCAAACACTCGATGGGAAGTGGAAGAGATGCTCTGCTCTAGTTTTTCCACTACCGTGTATTTCTCACTTTTGGCTCAAAGATGGGACTACAAAAGACATCAAAACCTGCTTCACCTGACACCTTGCTCTGAAATGCCACCCTTTCATAGGTATTTCATGATTTTGGATGGTTAGATTTCATTCAGAAATTTGAAGGTTTTGATGAGAGCATTGTGGAAGAGTTCTTGAACAATTTTGAGTCCACATGCTCGCAAGTTGGTGGATGAAGAGTTGAAATTACCAGTCAGGTCATTTCTAACCTATCTGACCTGCCAAACTTTGGTTTAAAGGTTATGACGAATGCCCCTTTGCAAATTTTAATTTCTTAGTTCGACGATGAAGGAGAGGCACTCCCAGAGGTCATCCTGACTCCATTGGGTGTCCAGAAGGGTGTTAAGTGGAAAAGTTTGCCTGGAATCTGGGGTGAGATTGCTAAATGGGTCAACAGGTATTTTATATGCGATGGCCAGGCCTCTATTCTAGGTGGTGATGCACTCAAAATGCTCATTCACCTTAAAAAGGGACATGTCAACCAGGCCCTTGGGTAAATTTTCTAGAGTACCTCACATAACTCCATCATTAAGGTATGCCAGAAACACCGGTCCAGTGGAGGAAAGTCTATGATTAAGCACCGGGGTTGATTCATCTATTGTGTTCACACCAAGTTTTCTTTTGACCAAAGTAGAGGCTCGAGGGACGTGTTGGTGGTGAAGGGTCCAGGCTAAAGTAATTAAAATCTGGTCTCTTCTACACCTTGGTCTACCCTTACATCAGGCCCTTGCCCTTCACATAGCCAAGTAGAGGCAACTGATGTTCCTGAGCATGCCGACATAGTTGGTACTCCTGAGGGACCATCCCCATCCATTTCTGATTCAAAAGGCAAGTGTCCCATGGCCCCATCTTCCTCCATGTAACTACGGTCCTGTGGCTTAGCTCATTTTTGCAGATAGTGGTTTCCAATCGAGTCCTTGCCTGATGACACCGCCCACATTCGGGAGGAGCTGCATATGGAGGATGACCCAACTGCTCCATCATCTGCTGTTCCATCATCTACGGAAATTCACACTGTAACTTTGAAAATTATTGACACCCAAGTGGCACCTTCTCACAACTATCTGGAGGAGATAGCACTGCTAAAATCTTAGTTACAAGGTATGGAAGAATCCACCCTTTTATTACAAGCTGAATTTACACAAAAGACAATAGAAAAAATTTGGGAGATTGTTGCCCTACAACTTGAAGTGAGTTGTCTAAAGTGACAACATGATAAGGTCTTACCCTCTTGAATAATTTCCAATAGTTTCCCTTAGAAAGGGAATTTGGAAAGAAAATCAAAAATTAAAAAAAGAAAAAGAATCTCTAGAAGAGGAAAAATGAAAAGTAACATCTATCTTAGACTTTGTCTGTCCTTTAGCCATCAAACTACTGTCCTATAGGAAACCCTCCTCAGTCTATAACATGTATGTCCAAGAACAATTTTATTCTTGGTAAGTTATTTCAATTGTGTTCTCAAGCCCCTCACGAAATTCCCGATGGCCCTAGTTTTTTATCAGTCTACAAGAGTAACACTGAAATTCAAAATTTGCTCTGTGAATTTTATCTACATAACATGATAGTGACCAATGTCCCTGATTTCTTGATCAACCTATTTGTGGGTGATTTTCAAATTAAAGCCTTTCAGTTTGTATTGCAAAATCGATAATTTGGAGGCAGCAAATAGATAGTTTCAATAACACTACTTAGTCCATCGGATTTTACATTCACCCAACTCATCATATAGATGTCACCCTGTGGAAAAACTTTAGATCATTGTACTATCAGGTAGGGGTTGGGGTGAATACTTCTCAGATTTTTCTTCAGTGTATTATTGATTTTGAAAATTATAGTCAAGAGAATTTTGGGGCTGCTTGGCAAGCTTGTGATAGGAGATGGGATACTTTAAGCCTACCTTTGAAATGTAGGGAGGTCCTCTCTCCCCAGAATTTGAGCTGGAGCATGTGAAGGGGTGATGCCCTCATCACCATTATCAAAAAACTACAGAGAAAACCAGCCAACAATACACTGATGAATGGGCAAGGCCTCCAAGTGCAGCCACCACTCCTCTTGAGCCCTCTCACGACTTGGCAGAACAATGCAACACAGTCCCATGACAGTTTCACTGCATGGGTGGAAATTACCTCTAATACTTAGGGCTACAAGAATACCACAAAGCAATATGTTGATCAATTTGAGGAGTATGACATGGCTGACCAACTTGGAAGGAGAGTAGGGTGTAGATGAGTTGCATTGGGACATGCAATAGGTAAAGTTAGGGGAAAATGATGAGTGCATTGTTTGGCTCATTTATATCATTTCTTCAGACTGGAAATACTCTTTGTGATATGACTTATTAGTATATGGGGATGTTTTGTGTAGTCATATCTTAGTAGGTTGATGCATTTTCCTTGCTATTATTTATGAAAACCATTTATCCCATGAACCTCCTACTAACTGCCTTTATGAGATCAAATGTGATGATGTGTGTAGGGAATAATGGAAGTTACTGGTGGATAAGAAGCCCGAGTTCGAAGCATGTGGCTGAAGACTGTTTCCATCGAATTGACCTATTAGCTTGGGCTTGATTCTAACGGCCCATAGGAATCTATGAGTTTTAATTGATATTTGATGAACAATGTTTAATGCCGCCTGATATGGCGGATCTTGTAACCAACATTATCTATATGAAGACTTTGTCTTCAAAACTTGAGTACCACTTTTTGATTATCGAAGAAGATTATCTGCATACTGTTCTGGATTTGTTTTTGATATGTTATGAACTCATTTTGAAGTTAATGAAAGCTATGGCATTTTGAGAATCAGAAGTTGTTGATCACTCTATCTCGAGGAAGAGAAAGGGCCCACTCAACCGAGGAGATACGAGGTTACTTTGAGTTCATGCATACAATCCTTGATTAGTTTTACCGCAATTTATCATTTGATGAGTTTTTTATATGCATGCTTTGATTAACTATATCTACTTTCTCCATTATCGCTTTTGCTTAGAGTAGATGCTTTTGTTATGCAAATCTAGTTCATGAATAGTCTTGCTTTCTGCTCAAAATTCCAATTATTCAGTTGTGATTTAATTTGTTAAGAATAAGTGTGTGTGTATTTTACTTTACTGGTAGAAGATTAGTTGTTGGAATCCCTTTCATTGAAAATAGTTGAATTACATAGACTTGTATTTAATTTCTGTAGATTTTAACTGCACTTCCATAGAATAGTCACTAAAACTAAGCAACCCCCAACAAAATCAACATATAATTGGTTCTCCTCGACTACATTACATATTGCCTAGGACACAACCCTGGTTTAGAATGACATTGACAAAGATTATGTCAGTTAAATGATTGGAATAATACAATGACCAATCAAGTGTGTTGATTACAATTGTAGGGCATGAGTGGACATAGGATCTAGTTTACCATAGCATTAGGAACCGGTTTTCACTATGGTAATTTACCATGGTGCCACCAAAGTGCTTTTCACCATTGGATGGATTATTTTTATGTTATTTTATTTTATTTTTATTTTTATTTTTAATTTTTATTTTGGGATGTTATAAATTATGCATAGAAGAACTAGAGATGAATGATTTTCATGGGATCATCCAGCTCATACCCCTCCTGAGTTGTAAGATTATAAGAACCTAAAATGTATTTTGTGATGATGATGTAAGGTCCAAGCTAGTTGGGCTCAAACTTTCCTTTCTTTTCATAGTGCATTATTGTTACATTGGTTTTCCTTAAGGACTAGTTCACCAACTTCAATTTCATGGGTTTTAATGCATTTTTAGTAATGTGTGCAAAGGTGATTTTGATAGGCTTTAAGGTGTTCCATGGCTTGAAGGAATTTCTCATCTAATAGGTCTAGTTCTTTTAGGTGATGCAATCTTTAGTCCTCATCATCAATGATTATTTACGAGAGAGAAAATGGAGGGAATCACATTCAATATCGACAACTAATATTGCTTTAGTGTCGAGAACTAGAGAAGTATGGAGGAGCCATTGGGAGTGTGAATGGATGTGTGATAGGCCCATAAGGGGGAAATATTCGTGTATGCCAATCACGTCCTACTTGACTAACAATTTTTCCGAGGATGTATTTTTATTTTATTGGATGCTTGAGTTGGTCGATTATAACATGGATAATTTGAGTTTTATGTGGAAATGGTCACAAAGTTCAAGAATTCTTGATTTTGAATGATTTACCAAAGTGTATGTGATTATAGCGAATAAAATACCATAGAGGAAAATGATGTGAAATTAATGATGAACTTGGATATTTGTTTTCTAGTAACCTTGGTAAGCAATATGGATTCCCCCACTTAGTAAAGTATTCTGTAGTTGTAATAATTATTTTTGTCCATCAGAAGAAGTGGGATTTAACTTTCCCCTAAGATTGAGGCCCCATGTGTAAAATGACCATGGAGTGGTGGTAAGATGCAAATATTGCAAAGTTACGTGGATGAGATTAGCATGCTTTTGGCATGGAACACATGTGTGGACATATGAACATGCATCATTTTCCATTGTGGGCAAATAGTAACCGGTCCATTGTATTTTTAGCATGTACACGCCACTAGTGTGGGCACCATATATGTGGTTGTGTACCTATTTGATTGCTAATTTTTCCTCTCGTGAATTAAGCCATCACAAAACGTTTCTTCAAAGCCTCTACGATAGAGGTTGTAACCAAGGATTATGTATTTGGATGCAAATTGGATGAAGGATTTATGATGCTTGTGAGGACAATTAGATGGAAGGGTATGGTCATGGAGATAGGTGTTGATGTCATGGTACCATGGGGAGTAAAGACCAATAGTCTCACATACCATATCATATACGGAGTACATCATAGGATGGAACCATGAGTTGTTCACCAAAGAAAAAGAGTTATGGGAATCTGAATTCATGTCTAATAGAGTACCAATGGTTCACTATTGCATCATCTAATTTGTTGTTTGCATGTGGAACCTTCTAAAACTGGATATGCTGAAAGTAGAGCTTGAAATTTTCTACCATTCATTTTTAGGGAACCACTTTGTTGTCTTTGGTTGAATATTCATCATTAACCTCTTTGATTATGAGTTGTGAGTATTCAAATACATTGAGAGTTTTGATGTTCCATTAGAGGGGTAGTAATTAGTCTAGATATGCGTGCCTCATATTTAGCTATATTGTTGTTCTAGGGAAAGGAAATCTGAAAGGCCTTAAGGAGTATATCTCGTTGGGGTGTGATTAAAACAATTACGTCTCCCGAGTTGTGATTTGTAAAATATCCATCAATGTATAATTTCTAGGTGTCGATTATTTAATGGTGAATATACATTCATCTGGAAAATATATATTATGTGGTGTGGAATGAGAAACTTGAGCTTTAACTAAGTAATGTCAAAAATTATCCTTTTATAGCTTTTTGATTAACATATTCAATGTTGGTCTCACTCAAGATCATGATTCGTTGATCCATGCGTCTTGTGAAATCCATCTTTGAAATAAGATATTTGAGAGGATATAATTTAGCTATGAGATTTGGCATATTATTAAGCATATAATGCCAAATGTTTTGAGAACTAAAGAAAATAGAAAGACATGCCTTTTCAAGAGGATTATAGCCAAGATCATAATCCACTAGGGTTTAACATAGGTAATATATGGCCTATTATTTTCCATGATCATCATGTTGTGCTAGGAGAGCTCCCAAGGCATGCTGAGTAGCTGAAATGTAAAGGAGGATAGGAATTCTAGGAGTAGGAGGCACTAATAAATGAGGATGCGATAAATATTCCTTGATCTTATAAAAAAGTTTTTACACTCCTCATTCCAATGGAAGACTGTCCCATTTTGAGAAAATGATGAAACTAATGACACTTATTAACGAGTTATGCTATCAATCTTGAGATGGCTTAGATTTTACCCTATTGGATTTGGATTTGATTTAAATATATAGGTGGATGAATTTCGACCAGATTTGACTTTATCTTAGTCAATTTGTATTTTGCACCATAAGATGATAAAACCAAGTATCTTGCAAGATTTAACACCAAAAACACATTTCTTAGGATTGAGCGAACTCAGTATTCCCACATGCGTTCAAAGATGTGGCAAATAACCAAACAACACTCTCTGTGATTTTTGTATTTTCGAAAATATTATCAACATAATCCTCAACAATGTCATGCATGATATTGTGAAATATGAAGGTCGTGTAATGTTCATATGCAATTCTCGGGAATTCTTGAGACAAAAGGCCATGACTCGATAGCGAGAAGGTGCCCAAGGTGTAGTAAAATTAGTTGTGTTGTTCTTCTTTAGTTATTTTGATTTTATTATATTCGGAGAAGCCATCCATGAGGATAACATTTTGTGTCTAGTTGTAGAATCTAAAATCATGTCGATATTAGGTAAGATAAAATCATTTTTAGGGAAACATTCTTAATTTCATGTAAATATGTACAAATACGAGATGCCCCCAATAATTTTTCCTACTAGGACGATGTTGGAGATCTAATTAGAGTAGTAAATTGGCCGGATGAAACCAATGTCTAGAAGCTTATGAAGTTATTCTTTTATAAGCGGGGCTACCTTTGGATGTATATTACATAGTTTATGCTTGATTTTCCTCACATCTTTATGCACTATGAGATTATGAACTACTAGATATAGGTTAATACCTAGCATATCTGCATAGGACCATGTGAATACATCCAAGAATTATTTTAGGATTGTTGTAAAGGTAGATTGTTCTTTTCTAATAAATATGCCCCCTGTTATAGGATGTTGGGTTCTTCTTCATTGCATCTAGTAATGTTATAAATCTCCTCAATTAATTATGTTGACCCATCCTATAGCATTTCAAGAGCCGAGAAGAATTTGATCTATAGTTGTATCGTGTTAAGGATTTGGTGAAATTTTCATGAAATTTTCAAGGGGCTCATTCTCTTTTGCATGGTAAGAGGAGTTAAGATGAGGGATATTGGATTGGAATTGAATAAGGAGGGTAGGATTCTATTTGCGAAAAGAAGGCATCAACATTTATACATATTTGAAAACATTTCTTACTGAGTCACCAAAACGTACATTGTCTTGAGTTCCCATGAACTCAAGAATTGCCTCATCATTTTGATTCCCATGAAATTTATAGAGAGATATATTTTTGGATTTTTATCCCATTGAATGATTTGGGGATAGGTGAGGGTGACATTAATGGGGATGAAAAAGTTTCTGAAAATATTTGTGTTAGTGACCTCTTCGTATAGGCTATAGATGTAGCTTATTTCGATGGTGTCTATGGCCTCCTCAGTTGTTTCATTTGTGTCACTAAGGTCATTGTGAATATGTGGTTTGTAACCTAGTCCATGGCTATCGGGAATGGGGAAAAGAGAAGGAGGTTCAAGGATGCCTTGTGCATGGAGACCTAATCCTTGACTAGAGTATCCCATATGAGTCATCAAACATTTGGTGATCGGATATTCATTGTTCAAGCATCAGGATGGTATAATGTAATCAATGATCCATGTGGTGTTTGATGGTTTAAGGTACTCATTGGCAATATACCTGAAATAGATAAAATTTGAAGATCTTAATGAATATTTTTTATTTTTGGCTTGATAGATGCCAAGTGTATCACACTTGTGTAGGTGATAGTGGTAACTTCTTGATACTAAAATTTTGATATTCACTTCACCCTATGGATTTTAGATTCAAAGGTGGAATGGGTAAAAGAGGAGGAGATGATGATGAGCCATTATGTGAGGTGGATAAAAGAATATCAAGAGACACATAGGAAGAGGAGGGTATTATTGGTGATGAAGATGGAGGTTGTGAAGAGATAATTTAAGTGATGGCACAATATGGTTCCTTATAGGATTTTATGTCGGTACTTGGAAATAATGGAATGGTTGGGGTAACCATGGATGATGACTTCCATACCGAAATTCTCAAATTTAAGGAATTGATGCAATGTAGATGGTATAACATGCATTTTTGTGAATCTAGGGACAACCAAGAAATAAATTTTATGCACTCCGGCCTGAATGTCCATTACATGTACTAGGTTGGGTAGCGTGATAGGCCCTACATTAATGGGAAGATACAAAGTTCCACATACTTTATTTCAGTATTGGCTTAATATTTCATAGTGATTATTTCTTTTCATAGATCTGATTAAGTCGTAGATATAAATTTTTTAAATTTTGGCCATGACAATCAATCCCATAATTAAAATTCCCTGAACAAGGTAATGTGAACTGCCCTCAGGCCAATCTCGACTATGTAATCCCCATCATAGATAAGAGGAATGTGTTAACTAGATTTTTAAATTGTGTTTCACATGCGGGTAAGTCCATGGAATTCAATTCATGAGTGTATTAAGATTTACCTAGAAGGTGTTACCCCTAGAGGCCTAAAAATGCCTATTTTAAGACTTCTTGGCACATACGCAGAGCACATCTTGGGATGTACCAAGAATATATAATGCCTCCAAGTAGTTTATGATAGAGCTATGTGATCATTTAAGGTATTTTAGTAAATTTATGGAAGAAAATCAAGGTTTAGGAACAAGTTATACAAAATCAGGGTCTTTATGAGAAAGGTATTGGGAAATGCATGTTCTAAAAAATCTATTCACCTTGTTTGAAGAGTTTCAAGATCCATATAAATAGGTAGAAGCTCATAATTTGAGTCTTGGAGAGATAAAAATCCTAATTCATGTTGGAATCATCAAGGAAATATTTTGGGAATTTTGAGAGGTGGAAAATCATCTGACAGTGTGACACAAAGGCCATTGTATAAGGTGTAACTTGTCTAAAAGGTTTCAAGAGATGATGAATATTTGAGAGCCCATAAAAATATCAGATGAAATTATATTCGAGTGCTCTTCACATCCCATATGATGTGTTAGTTTTTACGATCATTAACTCTTCTTATCACTCAGTTTAGTGGGACACACCTCAAGGTAAAAGTGGAAATTTGGGTAAAACATGATCAATAACTTATTTTCAGGACTTATAAGTATTTCCATTGGATTAATTTTCAATTTTACATAAATTTTCATACATTACGACAAATGTTTTTATGCGTTTTTACCCCGAAAATGAAAAAACAAACTTTTGTCACGAGGCACAAAAGTGTTATCGACGTGTAATACAAATGTGTTACCAGCTAGGAACATAAAAAAGTGTTACCGACCAGCGATGAAAAAAAGGTTGTATTACTGGTGGGAACAAGTTTTTGATTCCATGTGGGAACATAAAGATTTCAATGATATGCAGGAGTAAAAATTGATGAAAAGCGGAGCAGAAAGATTGTTGACGATCGAAGCGAGTTTTTGATTATGTTTGGGAATAAGAAGAATGTGTTGATGGTGGGAACAAGAAAAATGTGTTCATGGCCAGGAAAATTAAGAACGTATTGACATCCATCAAGCATTTGGGAGACCAAAGGTCATGAAATAGAAGAAGTCGAAGTGGTGAAGGAACACCAAATATCGGAAGTTAAAAGTTAATAGTCACGAAGGAAGGTGAAGGATCATATGGGGAGATGAAAATTCAATCCTTTCACTATAAATATGAATGGTGCATGCATTTTTAAGTAATGGTTAATAATTTTTGCTAGCTCCCAATGTATTTCTAGAAGCAAGTGCATTCATTTGCTCTGTTGGTCATCTATTGCAGATTCTATCTCCTTCTCAACTTATATTCTAGGAGCATTGTAATTTGTGCTGACATGATGCAATAAAAAATTTTGTTTCTTTTTTATTGTTCCCCTTTCTTTGCAAATAGTTTATTCTAATTGATGCGAGGGTAATGTTATGGTTTTATATGCAACGAATTATGCTATGTTATTTGTGGATTAAAATCCCTATCTTAGTTTTCTCTCCTACCCTCTTCACTAAACAATTTTCTTCTCTTGTATTGAATACAACAAGCAATGGCCACAATTTTTAGGTAATTATTCTTGTGTGATCTCGGTCTTTGTGTGACCTTGAAAATTAGTTTAGTTTTTTTCCATTCCTTGTTTTTAATCAATGGAGTTTCCCCATTCAAGAAAAGTGACTCGAGTCTTGCACATTGTTTGTGAGAATCAAGTAATTTTCTCAATCCACAAATTTTATTCCAACACTTTCAATGAGCTTAGGAAATAAAATGTGAGGTGGACATTAAAATATAGTAAAAATCTATATTTTATATTGTGTTTAGATATTTGTTGGTTGATATAAAACATTACAGAGTAGGCTTAGGCTCATTATATTTTCTCTTAAAGGTATATTTACTTTCGAATTTATTGCTAGATTTATTGGACTTGTAGTTTCCTCATCCTTAAGATTTCCCATATAAAGTAACTTGTTTTCACTTTATTTAAGAGTATGATATAAATTATCAAAAGAATGAAAAGAATCAAAGATAAATAAATCTTATAGAGGATGAAATATAATTTTAATAAATAGATCTTATAATTCAGATTCATCTAGTACATTTTTCATTTAAATAACATTACTATTATAACATAAAACATAGTCACTAAGATTCATTTTAGATCCTTGTGTCATTTTATCCATTTTTGCATATTATATTTTAGTTCCAATGTTCATAAAAAATGTGTAAATATGATATTTTCTAGACGAGTGAAACATCTAATAGAGTGTAAAGGTAAATCATAAAATCATCAAAAATTATACTCTTGTAAACTAATATGAAACAAAATTCTCAATAAAGTATCGATTCAGATCATAGTCCAAACATGCAACATAAAATGATCTAAGGTTCTATTGTGGATTTCCATGTCCATCAAAAATAGAAACTTTAGTGAAACAAAATAGGGGGAATTCGGTAAGAAGAAACCTCTTATTTAAAGGGACATAGATATAGGATAAGTGAATAATCAAGAGAGGGAGAAGATGAAGAATATGAATGTTGTAAGTGATAAATTTGAACCTATAAATCATGGTACATGGACTCTAAGTTTTGGGTTCTAAAGAGATAATATGTGGGATATGATAAATTATAGAAGAACAAAAGTGTGTTTTAGGTGTAGGAATAGTTATATGGATTGTGCATGTCCCCATATTAGTGGAGGGTCAAGTGGAATAAAAGGCATAAAAAAATTATTACTAAGCTATAGATCATAGTAAAATGAGAAACATTTTCATGACCATTATTTGAAGCCAATACGTTATCTAACACGTGTGGTACAAGAATAGGATTTTCATGTAATGTGGAAAAAAATTAGTGAGAGCACAAAATTGGTGCTAATCAACATTAGTGTCTTCATTGTAAGAATGTTCACCTGTCTTAATCTTATATCTTGTTAAGGGTTGATGATCATAATTAAGAAGAGGATCATCATGTGCAGATTGAACCATACTTTTGGATTTATTACTAGTAGGTGGTAGGATCTCGGTATGTTGTGGGGAGGAATATATACCCCTATAGGTAATGGGCATAAAATAATAATCATGAAAAATATATATACACTAGGAAAAGAATAAATTTAATAAATATCTTGCACTAGTTATGTTCATCAAATCATTTAATAAAAATAAATCTTAATCATAGTCATGGACTAAATCAAATATATAAAACATGTGCAATAAAGAACATATAATGATAATAAAGTGCAACCAATAAGAGGGTAATAATAATTTAACTCATATATGGCTATTTGAAATAGATCTAGGATGTAATGATAGTAGAACATGATCATTTTGGACTCTATATGTTGTGTCTATAAAATAGTGATATGGAAATTCTTGGCGCTAATGTCTAAGTTGGTCGTTAGTGTCTTGGTAACAAACTTAGATATGGTTCTTTCTTTGTCTAATAATATCACCTTCACTTCACTCTATATCACATCGAATTTATCGTAGGGTCTTCTATCATATTTGTATCTACAAAAGAAACCTAGCCACATACGCAAAAGGCTCTAACAAACATTGTACTAAAAAAATATGCATATGATTGAATCATAGTGACCTCGATAATCATGCCAATGTGATTTTCACCAAGAGTTGCAATACATTTAATACTTAATGTAGTTATTGGGTCTGTGTGTTTTTGTATGATATAAATCGTGTCCCTTGAAGCTAGGTCTCCCTTATGAAAGTTCCACCAAGATAACGAGATATAACTTCTATTCACCCAAGATAATTTGTGTCATGAAATTCTAAATTTTCCCTTCCTATTCCATGAATGATGTAGCTCAAATATAGTCTTTAAGGTTTATCATTTTTTGAAGTAGTAGATAGAAAATAATAACCTATTGTCTCTTTAGAATAGTTAATAGGTATATATATATATATATATATATATATATATATATATATATATATATATATATATATGATTCCTTATCTTGAATTTTAGCATTATCAATACTATAATATAAAACAAAACAATCAATACAAGTTTAGAAAATATAATCAAGTGATGGTCCATTTTAAAACATAACAACACAAGTGAAGGGACATGAGCACTAATAAGGAAACACTAGTATTATTTGTTATTGTCCAATACTAGGTGCTTATATCTAGAAAGATCCCAATATATATAAGAAAATTATCGGATGAGTAAAAATTTGTGTGATGTCCAAAAATAAAGTTATAATTCTAAAAAATAAGAGGAAAAAATCATGGAAAGATAATACGATGTTTTTTTTAATTATTGGCAAATAGTTTTTTGAAAGGGACTATACCCTTGTTTACAAAAGAAGGCCTAAAAGCCAGAATAAGCAAGAGAACCAGAGAGAAAAGGATCAAAATCCAAATGTTACAATGATGTTCAAAGTAGCTAAAAAACAACTACCAAGACGAGACAAAACAACAAAATTACTGCAAAAAAGTAGTAAAGGATCCATGAAAAAAAAGAAAAAAAAACAAACAAGGACAGCAGAAGCATCTACAGCTACTTCTTAGTAGCTTTGTCTATGATGGTTTTGATATTCTTCCAGGATTTAAACATACCCAAAGTAGTCATATGGGCAGCGTCATTAGAATCCAGCTGCTCCAAGGTCTTCTTGCTTTCCTTATCAGTACCCCAAAGAGTTGTCGGCACTCTGCTTAGGTTGGAGACACTTCTGACGTGTTGTTCAATAAATTCCTCAATCGCCCTAAAGATGGCAATGTTGTAATCATGCCTAGTCTTGGCCTTCCCTAAGCGAGAGTCCAAGGAGTGCAATTTCTTGTATATATCTTCAATTTGGCTGCTGTCCACATCCTCCTCCTCCTCCTTCCTCTTTCCTTTCTATTTTGTCAAGTTTTTAACTTCATCCTTTAACAATTTCATATCTGCCTCTAAGGCTTCCAGCCTTTTTGTAGGGCTTTCCAATTGCACTTCCTGGGGGCTGGCACTACTGATATGTAGGAGGTCATGAGCAATTTCAAATTCATGAGAACCCTTCTCCACCGCAAGGGTCTCAAGGTTAAGCTTCCTAGAAGCCCTGGTAACCGGTCTCCGTGAGGTAGAGGCCAAGTGGGGGTGGAAGCATCGAAGCGGGGAATGGGAGAAGAGGCACTGAATGGCCAGCATGGGGGTGACTGGCGGTTGTGGCGAGGGGCGAGAAAGGAGAAAGCAGTGTGCAGCGGCAAGAAAGCTCGGCAAAGGGGAATCGAGCTAGGGGAGGATGGGAGACCAGGAAACCTGAGGAGACAACATTTGTGTAACAAAAAAATGAGCCCTTGGTGTAAAGGAACCACCCGGGAATGCTTTTGAAACTCAAGAATGGAGCGTTCAAGAGAGTTCAGCAAGTAATGGGGGAAACAAACCAGACGATCCCTACGAAAATGATTAAGAAAAATAAGGTGTTTCGCAGGAACAGTGACAAACCTTCCTTCCAAGGAGATGAACCGTATCATCATGTGGGTTACTTCATCATATGGCGGAGGGATCGAGCTAACAAGTAGGCCCGCTATTATGTGGGTCAGTTTCTCCTCTCCCTCAACAAATCTTCTCTCTTCAACATCTCTATCGACCCTTTTGTTAAAGAATCTGAAGCCCTCCAAGCCAAGGCCGGTCACTTCAGCAATAAGCTCTTCATTGATTAAGACCTTCTACCCCCATAATCCACTGTCCTCTCCTTCCAATCCTTTGCAAAACACACAGAGATGCTCTGGTCATGCCCCTGAACTTTTTCCATGAAGTTTGTTATGCCACCCTTGCTAAGAATGCTCCACAGCTCAATATTATCTTTCCAGTCTGGGTCCACACTAGGCTCAATTTGACAAGGAGGACCCCCCATCTTCTCTATTCTGAACTGATTGCAACTAATTCCTAACTGATTGCTAAAGCCAGTCCACTTTTTGCTATAGTAATCCACACAAAAATGGAAATGAGAGCCGTTGCTATTCCCATGATCGGTGCGTGGCATTAATCTTTGATCGAGCTCGCTGAAAAAGCGTGTGTGAGAATAGCCCGCTCCCTGCCATCAATCACTTTATCACCGCCTTCGGTTTCCGTGGAGGTTTGAATCCGCCTTTTAATAGTCACAATGCAGCCCGCATGCGCGATTTTCAAAACCGTGTATCTCCACTTGAAATTCCCCATATGATTCACACTATCTTGATTATTAGACATGATTTGCATAAACCAATACTTTAAATCAACACGTGTGGGAGTATTTTTGATCCACACCCAAAATTCATAACTCATTTCAAGATAATGCTTACGTATGGAGTTCCGCCTGAATGTTGTTTTGAAGCTGTTTAGGGATGTTATTATTGTCCCAAACTGTAAGGTTAAGATTAAGGCCATAATTTGCCAGCACATCCGCCAATTTATTACCCTCCCTATAGGTATGCATGATCCTGATGTTATTAAAAGTATGACTAATACTTATGGATTTTGTAATAAAATCCTTGATGCTCCAGCTTGGAGATGAGCACTGCTTAAGAAGATTAATGATATTTAGGGAGTCTCCTTCAATGATGAGGTTCTGAATATTTTGTGCCTGGGCAATTCTCAGACCCCAAAGAGCAGATAAAGCTTCAGCAAAATGATTAGTTTGAATTCCCATTTTACCAGCATACGCAGCTATTAGATTGCCTTTATGATCCCGTATCGCTCCTCCCCCTGCCGCATTCCCAGGGTTTCCCTTAGAAGCCCCATCAAAGTTCAACTTATACCAATTTAGATCAAGAGGATGCCATTTAATCAAAGATCTATCAATGTTATTCCCGGGAATGTTCCAACTATTAATTGATCCAATCTGCCAGTTGGAAAGAATGTATTCTTCATTTTCAAAGATAATACAATGTTAATGTAAAGTAAAACAAGTATTATCAATGCCTAGTTTCATTTCTTAGGAATTATTTATATAACGACATAATAGAGCCTATATAATTTAATAGTAATAAGTTCATATTTTTATGTCTATAGTTGGAATAAATTTTTAAACCCAAAAGGAAAGGTAGTATTGGAAGTTATGTTATCATCCACAATATTTAATCTATGTAAATATCATCCTACACCCATAAATATCACTTTAGACTGTGAAATCTTGTTTTCCCCCTCCTAGAAACCACCAAACAACTCTAAATATACCGTAATCATTTCAAAACCATCCAAGCCTATTTTATAAAAACATTTTAGCTTCTACACCTCACCCTAAGTTCCCTTAGCCATTTACCCACATTAAAAAAACTCTATTTAGAAATGGTTTTAACCTCTTTCTAAATGCTTTCCCCAAAATATGTGGATGGCCGGTGAGTATAAATAGTACCTTTATGCACTCCCTCGGGGATATTAAAAATTCATTTGCTCATGCCTACAAGTAGATATTTGATTTCTCAAAGAACTCAAGACATTCTAGATATCACCAAGAGTTAGTATCAACCTCTAGCCATCATCTACATAATGTTTTTAGCCATTTTCATTAGTCGATTCTCGGATGACATGAAATATCGAAACAAAAATTCGATCGATTTCACTAAAGATTTGAGGCATATTTTAGATCCTCTTACATCCAAAGGTATTCCTATATCTCTTTTGGTCACTTACAATTAAGAAAAATATTGAAAACAATCAAAAACATCATTTTCTTACTTCTACAATCATTTTTAGAAAACTTATATTGTTTACGGTGATTGTTAGCGATTACACAATCAATTTAGTGATCGACCTAAATCATCGAAGATCCCTATCAAACTATATATTTTCATCAATTTATCATCTTAATATATCTTTATGTTTAACATGTTGTTTCCAATCATGGCTCTTTTTAGATGGCAGTTCGAGGCCATTTACATCCGATGAAAAGCATTTATGACTTTCTTATAGTCCATCTTACATTTTTGGCGGATCAATGCAACATCCTTAATGAACTGAAACTCCATGTCATATGATTTTTTTGACGAAGAAGGAATAAAAGATCAGTTTGAGTTCCTCCATGAGGTCAAGTAGGAGACCGAGGACTTCTAGTATGACTACTTTGAGTCTGTTTAGATTGTATCCACCCTTTCTTGGGTCACTTTCAAAGCCACATAGGACTTACCCTTCGACCTAGAGTTCTAGAGCTTCTTATATGCTATTTGCATATATTTTTGATCATATATCTTTATTTTTATCTTTATCAATTCACTTAATTTTTATAAAATGAGTTGAAATCCTCCAAGGAAGCCCTATTGGATTCCTTGAATTGGCTTTTTCCGAGTAGCTTATCTACACATTTATCTAATCTATTTTTATTTAGTGTCTTTTAATTTTGTGTTACTCCATTTGTTGAAAAATAAAGGATCTCTCATCCATCAACATAAACTATCTCATCGGTATTGGTAAACCTGCCATCTTCTCATGTCCAGTTTGTTTTATGTTATTTCACTTTATTAAGTTAATGTTAAAAAATAAAAAACTATCTTCTATATTCCAAGTATGCTCGGTTGGACCCTTAGTCCCTCACACTCAGTTTGACCCTTAGTCCCTCTTTACTTTCATTAAATTCAATTGCATTTTCTTTTAGGTCATCTGCTTTATAATTGCAAGTGATCTGTTGAATCACGAGTGATTATGGTAAACCACCAAAGCAATTCCTACTAATTGCCAATGATCTCTATGACTTATTTTGATTACTTGGTTAGTCAGCCTATAACACCATTTTGTATTTTTTTGTTTTATGTTAATCCTTGTAGGTTTCTAATCGGGGCTTTTTTCTTGTTACATTACCCATTGTTATTGTGCTTAAAAATTAAAATTTTAAAAAGGAAGCATTTCACGGGTGTGTTATCTTCTATTTTTTGTTATTTTCAAGCATTGCATCCTTTCCTATTGTTCTAATCAAAATTTATCATTCTTTTTGATTAAAAAGAACCTTTCATTTTGCTTGAACACATAGCTTGATTAGGGGATTAATATATTGCATTCACTTAATTTTCCCACCACACAATGAAACCACATCAAATAAAAACTTGCATAGAAACATTTCTACCCAGGTGGACCTACTAGTATTTCATCACGAAGAGGATAAGCCAACTCCATGTTATAGCCAAGTATAAATAATTGGTTATCAATATATTGGCTAAGTACTTGACTCCCCTTATCACTGCGCAGGACCATGAAGTGAGGGGTATGCCCCAATAAGCGAGGCCTCATACCGACACCATCACAGATTTGGGTATAACATACCTTCAGGTATATCAAGGAATCCAACCTTAAACATTCATGAATCCATCCTTATACATCCATTTCCTAGGAATTTATTATCCATTTTACACATCTCACTTTTATTATAAGTTAATCATGCTAAAAAAAAATTCATCGTGTGATTTTATTGCTTCTTGTAATCAACCAAATTAGATTTATTTTTCATTTATAAAGTAATTTTTACTTCTATGATTCTTACAAGATAACAATCTTGTATCCTATATTTAGAAAATATGGCCAAAAATCTTCATAAATCTATTGAAAATATTCAAGCACGCATCGATGACACCTCAAATTGTCTAGAACAATGACAAGCTAACCTATCACCCGACCAGAAGATCAAGAATAACCACATTATTGAAGAAGATAGAGTCATACTTAGAAAGAAGAAAATGATATTTGACTTTTGATCTAAACCGTCCTCTAGTCAAGATACATCTCAATCACTTGAACGATCTTGACCTCAAAATAACTACACCCTCCTCTAATGTAGCGTTTGTCAAATATCCCTCCAAGGAATGGTCAACCACCGAACGATCTTGACCTCAAAATAACTACACCCACATTGGTGAATCACATACCACATTATTTGAAAAAAATTGGCCTATAATATGATCTCCCTTCCACCCATCTTTCCTATCGAGATGTCTACATTTTGAAACCCTCTTGGTACAAAGATAATGACTATTGCAAATACCATAGGGTCAAAGGTCACAATATTGAGAGATGTTGATCATTCCACAATGTCCTTCAAGATTTGATTGATAAAGGTGATTTACATCTGGATAATCCTAATGCACCTCAGAATCAAAACCTTGATGTCTTTAAGAAACCATTTCCCAATCATTCTCCATCAACTAGTCAACCTCAAACCAATCATATTCAAGCTCATCATGCATAAATACCATGAGTGAGAGACAAATTTTGACATCTGTAGCTTCTACCATCAAATCCATACATGTTCCTTCTTTTAGTCGTACTACGCCAAACATCGGATATTCATCGGTAACATCCATGCAACCCATAATCGAAAACAAATACTCCCCATGCACATCTTCTTCTCTCTCACCTAGCATGTCCACAAGATCTTCACAAAAATCACAAAAAAACCTATCCTACAAATTATGAAGAGCCTGTATGATGATTTCGTAGCTCAACATAATACACATAACCTTTAAAATTCTATCATACCTCCATCTAAGAAAGTTACAATTATATCTCATGATCGTCCTACTTCGTCAACTAAAACCCCACACACCATCCTTTCATCCTAGGGCCACATACTTAATTTACATTGTCAATCACCCGTATACAACCAAAAATAATTCCCTAAAACATTGTTAAACAAATAATAACCCCATTCATTAGATTAAATTAAACACTTCTTCCTTCTACATGTGCCTCAAAAGGTTACTAAGCATCAACCATTGATAAAATTATTCAACGATTGATGACAACACTACATCCCTTTAAACCATTTGAATCTCAAGGTTGGAATCTCTCTTGGTATAACTATGAAGCATTTTGTAAGTATCACTTTGTACACCAGGTCATTTTGTGGAATATTATAAATCTCTTCATGCTTTTATTAAAAATCTTGTAGATAAAGCTCTTATTCCCCTTGATTTGTAGAAACCAAGAATGCCTCATAAGAAATACACAACCAATACATCTACATCATCATAAAAACCAACTCAAGAGTTTCCCAGTGAAACCCCTCCTCATCAAATTGATGTCATATGTATTACTACCCGATCATGTGCCCATTAACTTGACTCTTGAGAAAAAAATAAGACCAAGGTTTCTACTCCTCTTTCCCCAAATCACATCATCAAGTTCAGCCCCCAAACCAAAGGTTACCATCCTCATTGATCTTGCTACAAAATCCACTACTACAATACAAAAGGTTGTCATCAAATAATTACATCAAGCTCCGGTCAAAATGTCCCTATATGAATTGATTCAAACGTCACCCTCACACAAACAAGCCATGATTGAATCCCTCCAATCCATAATAGTGCCTTGGATGACCTTAAAATCTTCACAAATTTAGGAGGCACCCTCGGAATTATCTCGCCACTATCTCATTGAAACTTCGAGATACCATCATTACAACTTGAAGACCACAATCTTCCTATTTTCATCATTTGCACAAATCAACGATGTCCTTGTAAAAGGGTCATGATTGAAAATTGCGTTGGAATCTATATTTTATCATTATTCACCTTTTAAAAACTTTGTTTACCGGACACCATTTTCTCAAAAACACCATCTAATATGTTCCTTTAATGATACAATTTCTCCTACGTTGGGTCTATTCATCCTACCTCTTAAAGTTCATGTCAAAACCCTCCCCGAGCTCTTATTTCTAGTAGAGTCATAGTTCTAGTACAATATGTTATTCGGTCAACCGTGGATACTTGTCATTAGATGTATTCCCTCAACATTACATCGATGCCTTAAGTATGAGCACGAGGGTAAGACCTTTACAATACCAACCAGTCCTAACCATTTCGGATGCTATAATAGAAAATATCAGCCAAATGATATACTCGAGTCCCAAGTCAAACTCTAGATCTTATGATGAACCATCTACTAGCACATCCATACCATCATCCAAATTTGTTGATTACTCTTCCTTTGATGATGTCATGTAACTTCTTTGTCAGGAGTATTTCATCATTGTGCTCGATTGACTTCCCACACCTAATGTATATGGAAGACTAGATAAACAACCTATGTGTGGACCTAATTTTGGAGATGTTATCTCCTATGGTCCTCCACATCTAAAAATTAATCTTACTGCGAGGAATTGATCATCCCTCTTCACAACCTACCTATCAACATTGTCCCATGTCGTTCATATTCGACGTAAAATTCTTATACAACCAAGAATTCATATAAACATACCTTCATCATTACATCTAGAAAGGATTCATACTTAGAAGTTATGAACAAGGTATAAATGATCTTATTTTTTAACATGCCCTCATGTCATATAAACAATATGGATTAGGATATGATCCCCCACTTCTAAATCATCTACACCTACCACATCCTCAACCTATATATAATTGGAAACCTCTTCTTCATCCACACAAGATGATCCTATGGAAATTGAAAAAACCATATCCATTCCTCCTAAAAATTTTAATTGAATACTATTTCATTAGGGTTGTTCACTTATCAAACCAATCATGATACTAAGACACTTCCACTCATCTGGCCTAAAATGATTGAATACTATTCATATATTGTTAACGTGCTTCAATGTCAAGATGATTAAGAAATCCTCTCTCACGTGGGGGTAGAGGCCCATTTCATTCAAAATCCCTAGCAAATGATATATAAACACTCCTCAAAAACTCCATTGTCGACATTAACATACGAAATGCACAAGAACCTCATGTAGTTAAAGTCGGTCAATCCTTGAATCAAAGAAAATTAAATGAATTCACCACCTTTATATTTAAATATAGTCAATCCTTTCTTGGTCATATAGTGATATGTTAGGTATCAATCCAAATATCTTCATATACAATATGATCACATATCCTAATGCTAAACCTATAAAAAATTACATTGGATGAATCCCCACATAGCTCTTCTTATCAAAGAGGAGTTAAAATGTTTTCTCTCTGCTAATTTAATCATACCCATTAATTATCCACAATGTGTTTCTAACATTTTACATATAATCAAAGTCTCGGGTAAGTTACGTATCTATCCGACTACCATGATTTTAATCATTCTTATCCTAAAGATGTTTTTCCTCTTCCAAATATAGACCAGCTTATCAATCTAATAACCACACATAAGATGCTTTCTATAATGGATGGATTCTCTATTTATAATAAAATTATCATGAATAATTTCGAAGAGAAACACAAAAAAACCTTCATTACCCCTTAGGGAACCTTTTCGTAATGTTTAATTCATTAGAGAATTAAAAATGTGGGAACCAATTACTAATTTTCCATGACATATATCTTTCATGATCTTATCCGCAACATCGAAGAAGGTGTAAATGAACACCTAGGAAAAACTAAATAATGTAAAGATCATCTCATTTTCCTTGACTAGATATTCACCGAATTATTCAATATTTTCTCTACCTCAATCATGATAAATGTGTATTTGGTGTTGTCACTAGAAAACACCTAGGGTTTATTATATCTATTTGCGGTATTGAAGTCGATCCCGCCAAATTCAAAGCTATAACAAAAATTCCTCCTCCATCCAATCTCAAGAAGTTTTTTAGCATCAAGGTAAGCTTCGAGTCCATCCAACATTTCATATCAAAACTATCATATCGTTGTCAACCTTTTCAGCATCTCCTTTGTAAAGATGTTGACTTTAGATGTGATCTTAATTACCAAAAATCATTTGATGAACTCAAGAAATATCTCTTGTCACCACTGTGCTCACACCTCCTCCGGAGGGGGCTATGTTACATTTATATCTCCACTATATTTCATGCCTTGAATTCCATGATCGCTCATCGAGATGAGAAAGGCCATGAATTTTTTTCTATTACATAAGTTGTACTTTCCACGAATTTGAGACCCATTATACCCAAGATGAAAATATATGTTGTGCCTTGTACTTCGCAACCTCTAAACTATATCATTATCTACTCAATCATAAAACTTACGTGGTTACCAGCTTTCAACCCACTTAAAACCATGCATTATAAACCATACCATAGAGATCATATCACTTGGTGGCTGATTTTGATGACTAATTTTGACCTAGAATTTATATCGCAGAAATATATTAAGGGACAATCTATCACCAATAAGCTCGCTGAAGGATCCTCTCCTCAATAATCAACCACCTATTTAATAGTTTCCCGATGAATATATCAATACTATCGATTATTAAGAATTCATTCATATCGAATGAAACTCTCCTTTGATAAATATAAATTCTAACAAGGGGAGGGATAGTATCATCATAATAACTCCTGGGGACTCTTACCCCTCTATCATTCAAACTTAACATTGTATGTACTAATAAAATAACATAGTACAAAGATTTGATAATGGGTCTTCAAATTTCTATCATGTTTGGCATTCAAATCTTAGACATCTATGCAGATTCATAGCTCGTTATCAATCAAATCAAAGAAATTTACCAATGCAAGCATGAAATTTTACAAAAATATAAATCTATTTTTGAATTTATCTTAGAAGCCTTCAATCATTACACTATCCAAACCATCCCATGATCCTCAAACACATTCACAAACATTATGGCCTCTTTAGGGTCATTCATCCCCTTATCAATTGAAGAATCCACTCGTAAATCAAAATTGTTTGTTGTTGTCACAAAATTGATTAACCATCTCACAAAAATCAGCTATCCTCTATCAATTTCATTGAAAATAACAAAAGCGGCCTTTGGTACACACATACATTCGAATGTCTCTCTTAATCTAAAATTCCTCCTAATATGTCTAGAAATGCTAAAATCCCTTTTCTCGATGCACTACACGATATGTTATCATAGGTAGTATCGTTTATAAATGTGTTTTTGATGGAATATTATTAAGATTTCTTAAATCCCATGAGTCTATTAAAGAAATAAAAGATGTCCAGGATGGTATATGTGGTCGACATTTAATTTTTACGATGTCACAAAGCATGTCCTTAGACTTGGATATTATTGGCTTACCATTAATCAATATTTCTTTGCATATGTTAATAAACGTGTCTAATGTCAAGAACATTCAAATATCACTCACATCCCTAGTCAAGCATTATAAGCATCACTAGGTTTATGGCCTTTCTCATAGTGGGGATTAGACCTCATTAACACTATTATTTGTCAATCATCATAACAACACCATTCCATCATTACAACTACTAAATATTTTATGAAATGGGCTAAAGATATTCCCTTAAGTTTGATTAAGGAAGACAAAATAATTGATTTCGTCTACCAACACACAGTATGCGGTTTTGGTATCCCACATCAACTTATCACTAACAATAGAAAATCCTTAAAAACAAGGACATTAAGAAATGCTATGACACATTCAAAATTACACTAACTTTCTTGTCACCATGTTATCCTCAAGAAAATGGAGAAGTTGCGGCTTCTAGTAAGACTCTTACAAAAATCCTTATGGAAAAATTCGATGAAGCAAACATGAATTGCTATCTTCAAATCACGTTTGATCTCTGGGATTATTGAACTAGCATTCATAACCCTACTCTTATCCTAGTTTTCCCCAAAAAAAGATCAAACATGACCCCGTGTAGGAAGAAATCTAAGGGATGGTTCCGTTCTACAAGCCCACATTTCAAATCCAACAAAAAAGTTATTAACGAGCTCTAATATGGAGGAGTAGGGTGGGGAAGGAAAAACAAGGTCACAAAAATTAGAGGCTAAAAGGAGAGAAACGGAGAAAGACTCAAAGGCTTGGGATTCAAAAATGATTCCTAGTGAGACAAAATTGGCTAAGTATGGAGGAGATGGCGGAAGCTTCCACGTGCCACATCGGCGCATCTCCAAAAAGATAAATCCAAAAGTGGAGACTCAAACAAGTGCCAAGCCTCCACGTGTCCAGAGCCCCAAAAGTTGCACCAGCCGTTGAAAAGTCTAAGAGTGTTGGCATAAGGCGCCACGTGTCTCAACAACACACATTCAAAGGTGGGACCCAAAGCGGAGAATCCAATGAGTGCAAGGATTATAAGTGTTTAGGGTTTGAAAAAGGCATCAGATTGAATCGACTATATATCATAGACTCATTGAAGGTGCCATTGGTCATCTGGCGCATCTTCAAAGGTAAATCTACAAGCTAGTGCCAAGCCTCCATGTGTCCGGGTGTGACATATGGACCCACCACACAAAAGGAATTAGTCGAAAAAAATAAGGAAATAGAGCAAGCCATAGAAGGTGCCACATGTCTCTTCATTGCAACTTCAAAAATAGAATCAAAGGCAAGTCCATAGACACGTTTGACTTGCCACATGGCCATGTTGAAAAGTCAAGGTGGGTTGTTGGAGGTAATTCAGAATTTTTGGCTCAAAAGGCGTAAATTATTAAAAAGAACCACACCTCTACTTATCTTTGAAGGACCAACGTGTCAAACCTCAAATGTGTGGGGAGGCGGGCTGCACGGATGACTTTTCACCTAAATGGAAAATGCGAGACAGTAGCTGGTCCGAAGATGGTTTTGAAAAAATGAATTGTGGGGATGTGGGGCATTTTTGCATTTTGTTTTGATTTGGTACCAAAAGGTGAAAATTAAATTTGGGGCTCGGACCCATTCTACTAACTTGTTTTTACCATTTTTGTATAGACCTAACTCAAACATTCAATTTGGACATATCTTTCGATCCAAAGTGCCCAAAGATCAACAAATTTGGTACCATTGGAAAGGTCTAGACCTCGTCTATGCCATGTAAACCTAAAAATTTAATTTTGAAGAGGTTTTGTGGGTGAAAATTACGGAAACGTATTCATGCCATTAATATGTAATCTGATTGTGCCCAACAACCAGATCAGATTTGATTTGATCAAACATTTTCCCTTCTTGACATGCCAAACATACATAGAGCATCAGATTCAGCAGATTGTGGGTGAATTTATAGTGGCATTGATGGCTGGTAGCTGAGCTTCAAATCAAGTTTCCAGCTACTTTTATTCTTTCCTCTTCGCTACATCTATAAAAGGAGTTGGGCTCATAGTAAAGGGTTGCACATTTCTATTTTGACCCCTCCCTTTTCCTCTAGTCTGGAGGCGAGTTCGTGGATTCGAACCTCCCATTCAAGTTGTAATACAAAGTTTTTCCTCTTGGCTAACTGTAATGTACTATATCAACTCGAGCAATAATATATGTCTGTGGATGATTCTCAACCCTCTCATGTGTTCATTGTTATCTTCTGATCTCTCATTGTAGTTTGGTTATCTATGCATGGTGGTTGTATTGCATTTCTATGGTCTATGTTAAATTGCAAAATGGGTGTTTAAAATTCCTTTGGTGCATCACCTTGTTAGCTTAGGTTTATTTCTTTCACATCTTCTCAACCATGTCCCCTTGGTAAGATAGAGTAGGTTTAGAGTAGATCCTCTGTAATTTATTTTTGTGCTTCTAAGTAGAGGAATAGAACCGGCCTTCTTCCGGAGAGCTCTCTATCAATTTAAAAGTTCCACACTTTGAGAGATGCTCCATATTATGCTATCAAACCGAGAGTCTCAACCCATCTAATTCTGATATTCGGGGTGCTTTTATTTTGCACTAACAATTTTGGCATGCCTGTGGGACCAAGAAGTCTCCATATTTATTGCAGAGCAAGATTGATGTGCACTTGTTGTAATTTTTTCATCTTTTAAGAAGCTCTGAAATTGCACATCTTGTGACTCCAAAAGAATCAAAGTCCACTAGTTTCAATAGCCCAAGCCCAATGATTCATGAGAAGAATCCAGACCAGATCAAGAACTAGAGAAGAAGGATTATTTTTCTATCTACACTTATCCCCAGACAGAGGGAGAAGAGGGAGAAGAGCCCAGAGGTCTCCATCTCCACCAAACAGAACCTTGTCAACACCTCCTCCTGGTAGGTCATTCATTCAATCAACAAGGGTTCTCAAGAAAATCATAATTGCACAACAACCCAATCACTATTTCGACTTCACTTGTACTTAGCCCACTCACCCTCAATGTAAAAATCCAATCCCGAGTTTCAGCATTAAAGAGCATCCTATCTTTCACTTGAGAAAACCAAACTTCTCCTAGTGATCACATTCAAGACATTACAAATTTCTACACAATTCATGAGATCACTGAGATGGACATTGCACTCAAATTATTAGCCTCTTCACTCAAGGGTAAAGCTTGCAATGGTTCAGAGTCTAACATCAAGCTCTGCTCAGACTTGGGACCATCGTGTAGAGCTCTTCACAATCAATTTGGAAAGAAGGAGATAATCTATCCTTGTTGGAGCAACAATGACAACAATAAAGAGGGCCCTAATGAGTAGTTGAAATATTTCAACCTCATATTTCAAAGTACATGTGATAAGATTCCATTGGCCGTGAGGCCCATAGATGAAGGTGATTTCGTATACTTTCTTAGAGATTTAAATTCTTATATTTCTTAATGATTCAATTAATGGGACACACAACCTTACATGCAGCCTATAACATTTCTATTAGAGATGATTTTTTTTTATTTTAGGCTAGTAAAATTTATCCTAGGCCACCTATGCTTACGTATCCGAAACTAGGAGTCCCGGGGACTATTCAAACACCCACATTAGCTCCCATACCCACTCTAGGGAATAAGAGTCCAACCGAAGCTTCCACCTCATCCTCTAACACTTCAAAAGAGCTATA
This sequence comes from Taxus wallichiana var. yunnanensis, assembly GCA_018340775.1. Classification (NCBI taxonomy): domain Eukaryota; kingdom Viridiplantae; phylum Streptophyta; class Pinopsida; order Cupressales; family Taxaceae; genus Taxus; species Taxus wallichiana. The sequence goes on along the minus strand of CM031240.1, from coordinate 193,611,092 downwards.
AGCGTTATAAAACAATTACATAACCTAGGGAATGAGCTAGTGACCATCAAAAGGAAAAACCTTAGATTTTTAGGCCATATTAGCCTCAAGCTCATTATCAAGCTAGGGTCCCATTTAGCAAAATAGGCCATCGGCTCAGTTTGTAAGTCAAAATCAAAACCAAGGACAACCTAAAGCTATTAGGCCTTACCGACCATATGATCCAAACATAGCTTTAAGATTCGGGGCCTTGGTTCTACCTGAAAACATGGCAAAACAATATGATTCACGTTTCCCATGCGGCAATCCCCATAACCAATCAATTTGTTTTAATGGCGCACTAAACTAGGACTTGATGATACAAAACATTGGTGTGTCCCAAGAGCCCGATCAAGAAGAAAATAAGTAGCAAGAAACCCGTAAAAGAAACCTCCAAGTGAGACCATGAAATATCCCTAATTGGGATACCACTTAAAAATTTACAAAATATAGAAAATGTGCGACCAAATAAAATACTGATTTATGCAGATTTTTACAGTTGGGACAACAAACTAAAGAAACTTGATATTTGCCAAAAGTTCCACCCGAAATACTTGAAAATTTAAATAGATCTTGATATTATTATAAATGACATAAGGAAATTGTTTCAGAATTTTACTGAGCTTAAACTACTACGAAAAAAACCACAGAGTGCCCTAGACAATGGGAAAACTACATAGGCTCGTGACTCTCTAAATAAAGGCTACACCTTCAGATCTGGAAATGATCATCTGGAAAATCCCCAAATAAAGGTTTCAGGTCACCACACTTGGGGAAGGGTCGAAGATGATGGATGTGCCTCGGTGTCTTCGCTGCCACGCCCAACCCAAAAGGCTTCCGTGAATCGACCTAGGCCCCTCTTCTTGTCTTGCCCAAATGCCCCCAAAATCCTCAAGATCCTTCATGAGAGGCCTTCAACGAGGGGCCACACTCGCCCCAAATGGGTGTCGTGGATCTGATTTGCTTCCGTGATTCGATCGGGAATCCCATTGATTATCCTCCCCAACGCCGCTAAGAATCTTGAAACCCTTGTCTCTAATACCTCTCGATATTGTATCTCGCCACGTAAACCAAGAAATGGATCCGAGGAATGACAAACTAGGGTATATCTATCACTACCGAATAATTCCTTGCTATCTTGGGATGGGTCTCTCACCACCAAAGTTAGGGTCCCCTGTGGGATTTGACTCCACATGTTGTAGATGCATGACAACAACAGTTTGCACGGGAAGGGGTCAATAAAATGTATATTTAAAAGTGTCTCTCCTTTCTCTTATAGATCCTTATACATCCAAGGTAAAATATCCCCAATAGACCAAGACATGTTTCATTCCATGGAGGGGTCGATAAAATAAAAGTAACTAAAGTTACTTTTTCCCGTTTAAGTCGCCAAGGTCCAAAGTGACCCCCAAATGCCAAACATGACTATTAGTATCATGCGGCCCCTTCTCAATAGCCCCCAATGTCCCCACCCCTTGGATATGACCATGGCTTGGACTCGCTTGACACTTAGGCCTTTGGCATAGAAAAAGGGGACATTACAGTCCTCCCTTCCCGAGAAATGCTTGACCCCAAGCATTATCCTGTCATGTATGCGGAGGTGAATACCAAGCCGTAAGTTTCTCCACCTCACTCTAGTCAACCAAGGATCGGTGTAATCCGAAGTAACCAAGAAACCCCATGCAGTCATCATGACCTCCATATGGTATCGAGAGAAATGGTGTCCGTGAAGTAGAATGATACTCAAACCGACTCTCCACTGGTACCCGCACCATAATTTCCAATCTAGTCCAATCCCTGCCAATGCAAGGTTATCATCATGTGATCACTCCCCTCTCCAATCAACTCCTGGGTAGGAAAGTCCACTCTGAATCTTGTAGAATTCCTTGGATCAACCTGTGAAATAACCTGTATATGCACCAAGTGTGCCCACTCTCCCATATGACCCACATTGGTGTGAGAGTACAACTCCTCATGATGTATCTCGATGTGTCCCGTGGGGAAAAATCCCAAGATTCCAGTACATGGTCAACCGACAATGTCAACTCCACATAGTTCACCTCTGCGATGAGTGATAACCTACTGAAAAACCAGGTGACTGAGTTGACTCCATCCTTCCACTGACTAGCACATGGGTGAAATGCCCACCGTGCCTAGAAGTAACAGAATACATAGGAGTGTTATCCCCTGTTGACTCAGAACATGCTGAACCTGTAAGCTCCGATTTGTTATAACGACAAACTGTACATCCCTGTATGAAGTTGGGGATATCCTCCCTCAACCCATGCCTTCTGAACCTCTCTGATATGAGCCTGTAGGTCTCATCGAAGCTCAGGTGTCCGGTCATGAAAAACAATGCACATGTCGCAATATCTCCACCCTCAACCCTGAGTCTGACACAAGGTATAATCTGCCATGATAGAATATCATCTCATCCTCCAATTTGTAGGTGTCATCTGTATGTGACCATCCAAAATCTCGCAAGTGTGTCGGTTCTTGGAGTACTCAACAAGCAAATGAGATCTCCAGTCTACCGAACCCTTAGATAACCAACATGATGATAAACTCAGAGGATCTGAGCCTGTAACCCCAATCTCTGTAATCGTCTCATGTGCAACATTGCTGGTCACCTCCACATCCATCCTACTCAGCATCGATCCGCATTATAATAAAATTCCTCACCATGCCAGGAACGTTCTCTCCATCCCCTCAACTGTAACCACCCTAGGTGCTCTGTAGATAATCCCCTAAAAATCACATTCTCGCCCTCAGATTTAAACTTCAGCTCCATCATCTTAAAGTTAGTTGAAAATCCCGAAAGAGTAAAGCCCATTGCACTCCCAACACTATGTTGGTCACTCCCATACCAATGATGTGAAGATCATCGGTAACTGTGTAGTTACCCATCGTGATGCTCATTTGGGGAACCCGCCGTGTGCACCTCATAGACTCTCCATTGGCTACAACCCCATTGAGGCCCTCCAAATCCTTGTCTGTAGTCCTCTCTTCTAAACCAATGAGGCATCAATACAGTTGTGGGTTTCCCACTATCAATGAGTACCCAAAACTGTTGACCTGCATAACTCCTCTAATCCTAAATGCCTTGTACATCAGAGTACTAGGAAATGTGGCTATAATCTCCCGAGGAAAAGTCTTCTCCTCTGCCCCACATCAGCACTATCCAACACAACCCCATCTCCATCATCCACCTCGCAGGTCTCTATCTCCTCACCTTTTTCACCCTTGCTCTCCTCAAAGACCTCAATGAATTGGGCCTTTCCTCTACCTCTGCAATCACGTTCTGGAATCCAAGGCGTGTGGCAATCGAAACATAGTTTCTCTCGCCTCGACTCATCTCTGTCCTCTTGGGAAGTGATTGGCTTCTTAGCCACCTCCTGCCTCGGTGGAGGCTCCCTCTATTGAAGTTCGTATGATCCAGATGGAGGTTCCCTTTGTTGTACGCGTGGTGGAGCCCTCGGACTTTGGAGTGGATAACTCCAAGTCCCAAGCTTTCCTAACAGCCTCGTGCAAAGAGGAAGGCTCGAGATGCCTTTATAAAACCCAAGAGAATCATCAAAGCCTACTATGATCAGTGAAATCAACCTCATCCCCATGACTTTGGGTACCATGGTGATAATCTTGAAAATCTACGATATACTAATCCAAGGGGCCGGTTTGTCTCAAATGAGTCAACTCCCTGAAATACTTGTCAGGGTCCCTTCTATCAAATCTTCTCCCGGTCTCTCATGCGAAGCTCTACATAATTAGTAATGCATATGTGTTCATGTGAAATCAACCCATGATGCCCCCAATCATGAGAGTCTCCCTCGATATGTAATATTTAAAACTTAATTGATCTTTTCCGCACACGCGTAGGGTTCAAGCCAGAGTATGTCTTCAACTTCTGAACCCAAGACTGTGAAGTACACTTCTTAGAGCCATCAAAGTGTGGAAGGGAAATATGTCCCAATCTCCTTTGTAACTTGGTACTGTGTCTCATGATCTCTCTTGATCTCTCTTCATTTTGCAATATTCCTAGTATGGCATGTTGTTACGAAGGCCCTCACTCAAGGTCTGGTACCTCTCCCAACAAGACTCCTCATCCAAAATATCTGTTGGTTGTTGTACCTGTGAAACTCTCTAAAGCCCCAAGGGCCTGGAAGAAGAATGGGGAGGCCGCACCCTGACTATCCACTCTCACCTCTTTGACCTTGTTGTCCCATACTACTAATTTCTCCTCTATTTATGACTATTGTTATACACAGTCCAGCAGGTTGTAGATGATTAAAAAATATTCTCTTCCCCTTTTTAGCAAACATAGAACCAATGCTAGTACCTGGAGAGGTACTCTCCCTTCTTGCACCGGAGTCTCCAATGAAGAAATCATGCTTGCCAACCCTTGTAATCCCACAAGACACATTTGAATTCCTTCTTTGGCTTATGAAGTCAGTCACAAAGTTTTTAAAATCAGAATAGATAGTTTTTGATAATGGCCACATATTACCAGGATCCCATAGCTTATAATGCCCATGAGCCCTTGTATCTGTTAAGTGAGCTAAAACTTGCCACCATATATCATCCACCAGATGCTCATATACACATAGTTGGAGCAATGGTCCAACAAGCCCCATGATGAAGACTTCATCATCTACCTTACCATGCATCTCATGATGGAAATAAATGGGAATAGGCCACCATAAACAAGACACATTAGTGTGCTCTTCGTACCTTTCAAGGCCATCAATGTCCTCTGTGTGTTCAAGATAGACATATGTTGAGCTACCCCCAACATTGTTGCTCTGAGTGCTGTTGAAAGTATCTGAAAGTTGATCAATAGTTGCTGGTTTGGAAATTACAGCAGGCTGCAATTTTACACAAGTGTCCATGTGAGGCTCCTCCTCATGTGCCAGCTGCTCCATAGAGTCTTCTTTCGTGGGTGTAGGCTTCCTTGCATCATTTTCCCACATCTTTTCCTTGAACTCTTGTTGGTGTTGTCTCGCTTGGGTGGCTATCAATCTAGTAGCTCTAGCTCCGCTATTCCATTCCTCACACTGTTTTAGAGTTTCCATTGCATCCTCTTTGCTTGCATATACAAATTCCTTCTCCTGAGCTGGAATAATTTCTCCAACAAGCAAAGTTTCACTAATGCGATTATTTTTCTCAATGGAAATCATACCTTTTTCTCTAGAAGCTTCTTCTTCTTCAAGTGAGTTCCTTTGTAACTCAGGTACCGACATATGATGATCTTGCTTGGGCTTGCTACCAATCTTCATTATGCAATAATCTGGAAATGGCATATTATCTCTGAAATCCTTACTCAAAGATTGATATTTCCTCCAACAAGAATCCTCATCAAACACCTCTATTGGCCACCCTTTATCACTGTTCTCACCATGTTCCTTATTGACCCTAGATCTGTTTTGATTCACATTTTGAGTGAGCTGACTCAAATAACGGTTAGTGGCTTCCTGTTGTTTCACCATGTTGGTGAACATTTCCTTCATAAACCCCACATTGAGATCTTTCCAAACTACCATATTTAACCCACACAGGCTGGAGGAACAACTACTCTGATACCACTGAAATATCCCCAATTGGGATACCACTTAAAATTTACAAAATATAGAAAATGTGCAGCCAAATAAAATACTAATTTATGCAGATTTTTACAGTTGGGACAGCGAACTAAAGAAACTTGATATTTGCCAAAATGTCCACCCAAAATACTTGAAAATTTAAATAGAGCTTTATATTATTATAAAGGACATAAGGAAATTATTTCGGGACTTTTATAGAGATTAAACTACGCGAAAAACACAACATGCCTAGCAGTGGGGAAAACTACAGAGGCTCATAACTCTCCAAATAAAGGCTGCACCTTTGGATCTGGAAACGACCATCTGGAAAATCCCCAAATAAAGGCTGCAGGTCGCCACACTTGGGACAGGGGTCAAAAGATGATGATGCACCTCAGGCGTGCTGCCACGCCCCCCAAAAGGTTGTCGTGAATCTAATTGGGCCCCTCTACTTGTCTTCCCCAAACACCCCCGAAACCCACGAGATCCTTCATGAGATGCCTTCAATGAGCGGCCACACTCTGCCCCAAATGGTTGCCATGGATCTGATCTACTGCCGTGATTCTGATCGGGAAGCCCATTGATTATCCTCCCCAACTGCCACCAAGAATCTTCAAAACCTTGTCTTTGAGACCGATATTGTCTCTACCACACAACCCTAGAAACGGATTGGAATGACATACTATGGTAGATCTCTCAGTAATGAAGAATGCCTGCTAGCTTGGAATGGATCTCTCACCACCGAAGCTAGGGTCCCTATGGGATTGGACTCACAAGCTATAGATGCGCGACAAGCAAATAGCTGCACGTGAAGGAGCCAATAAAATGTATGTTCAAAAGTGTCTCTCCTTTTCTCCCAGCTCTTATATACATTATAAGGAAAAAGATCCCCAATAGACCAAGACATGTTTCATTCCACGGAGGGGTCAATAAAATAAAAGTAACTAAATTTACAATTTTTCGTTTAAGTCGCTAAGGTCCAAAGTGACCCCCAAATGCCAAACATGACTATTAGAATCATGTGGAACCTTCTCAATAGCCCCTAGTGTACCCACCCCCTTGGATATGACCATAGATTGGAATCACTTGACACTTAGGCCTTTGGCGTAGAAAAAAGAAAATGAATATTGGAGAGGAAAAGTTATCAAACTCGAGGTAATCCTAAACCCTCTATAGTTCCACAAGGTATTAGCACTCAAAGTATAACTCCAAATGTGTAGATTCGGTCCAAGCCACCTTCCATACCTACTCATACACCGGTTGTAATGACCCATGTGTAAAAGAAAAATGTACTAGGGAAGGGAAGGAAAAGATAGCTCATCCCCATTTAACATCATTGAAAAAATGAAGAAAAAAATTGTAAATATTTCAATGTGGGAGTTATTAGCTATCCTGGGAAGAGGGACCTATTGTAGGTTGTTATGGCCAATTGGTCAACCTCAAATCATCCCCCAACCAACAAAAGTTATTACCAATGCTACTCGGCCAATAGGAAATAATGGAGGACAACCAAGTAAGAATCTCAAGCCCCCTCCATTCTATTTCTCATTGATCATTGGGGAAAATTTGTCACATAATTTCATGCTTGATTCGGGAGAAAGTAGCTCTGTAATGCTGAAGCAAAGAGCCAATCATTTGGGTCTTCAATACAAATTCATATCCAAGGGTGTAGTGTAATTGGATGGGACAGTGGTAACAATAGTTGGATTCATAAAGGATTTGAGCCTCACATTACACACACATGCCCCAATGTGACTCTATTGTAAAAAATATCAGTCATATACTTGCCGCCACATTTTGCATTGTGTTTGTCAAGAGACTTTAGTGCTAAAATTGGAGAATATTTGTCTATTTATTGGTCATCGTACATGCTTTTTTAAAACAAGGTATGGAGCTAAGGCTATGATCGAGATCTAAGCCCATTGTGGATTACCATATTGAGACTCATGTACCCAATGTAATCAATGTGAATTGTTCATCTTTTGATCAAGAGTACCTCCCAAGCACTTGTGAGGTAGATACAAAGGTTGGGTGTATTGTACACTTGACTCTCAAAGAATGGGTGAACAAGAGGCATTATTTTGACCCTTACAAGGAAATGGAGGAGTCGAGCTAGGATTTTATTATTTGCATGAGGAGAATAATCATCTTCCGACATCACTAAGCCGAGACCAAAGGATAATAATTAGGTATGGTAGTTATTCTTTGATGGCTCAAGAAGTAGACAAGGATCCCGAGGAGGAGTTATGCTTGTTTCGCCCAAGGTACGAAATATTACTCGGCCTTCATTTTCCAATTTCCTCACTCAAACAACACAAAAGAGTATGAAGATTTGATCCATGGACTGCATTGGGCAAGAAAAAGAGGGATAAAAAACTTGCAAGTGTTTGGTGACAGTGAGCTAGTTGTGAATCAAGTCTGAGGACAAAATGTTGCTAAGAATGATACGTAAAAATTACAAGAATCAGGAATGGGATCTCATTGAATATTTTTAAGATTTTAGCCTCAATTCCATCCCAAGGAAGAAGAATGAAGAAGAAGACAGATTGGAAGTGATTGGGGCAGCATTTGATGTAGTAGAGAGTATCAAGAGTGATAAATATCAGCCCCATATCAAGGTGGTTGTGAGACCAGCTATCCCAGATAATAACACAAGTTGGAAAGTCTTTGAGAATGATCAACAAATTGTCAACTTTGTACAAGAATAAATTGAGTTCTCTACTAGAAACTAAGACAAGTTATACAACACTATGGTGACCAAGTGGTGCAGCTAAAAACCAACAAATTACCAAAGGGTCTTGTAACTTTGGATTCAATCTTCAACTTTGATTGATCAATTTCGGAAGGAGAAAGAAAATATCTAAGTAAAGGGTGAAGATTTAGAGCCCATTTCCATAGAAGAAGGAAAAACGTTACGCACCTATTTGAAAGGTAAGTACTCAACAAGAAAAATATGAATTCATCCAACTTTTTCAAGAATTCCCAGATGTCTTTTCCTGGACTTACAAAGATTTAAGAGGTTTCAACCCAAAGTTAGCACAACACACTATTGAGATGGATCAAGGATTTAAGCCTTTCAGACATAAGAAAAGGCCAATAAACCCTCACATTGAGCATCTCATGAGAAAAGACTTAAACAAGATAATTCAAGCCAGAATCATCTTCTTTATCAAGTACTCAAGTTGGGTTGCAAACTTGGTGCTTGTGAGGAAAATAAGTGGAGAAATCAAACTGTGTTTAGACTTTCAAGATCTAAATGAGCATCACTCAAGGATCATTACCCACTTCCATAAATGGACCAAATATTATAGGTTGTAGCTAGCTCGAGAGGTTTTAATTGCTAGATGGATACTCATGCTATAATGAGATAATGGTGAAAGAAGAAGATCAATTCAATACAAACTTCACCACCAAATGGGGTACATATGCTTACAAGAAGATGCCTTTGACCTGTCAAATGCTAGAGCAACATTTCAGTGAGCTATGGACATGGAACTCAAAGGCTTGATCAACAATATTGTTCTAGTGTATCTAGATGACATCACTTTCTTCTCAAATAATGCAAGAAACCATCTCTTCCACCTCATGACGGTCTTTTTGAGATGTAGAAGATTGAGTGTCATTAAACCCAAAGAAGTGTGTATTCTTGGCACATGAGGGAATTTTACGGCCACATTGTCTCAAGAGAAGGGTTAACAATTAATCCTGAAAGGGTTGAAGCCATCCAGACACTTCCATTCCCAAAACACAAAAATTCTCTCCGAAGCTTCTTGGGGAGAATAAACTTCATTCGTTGGTTTGTGCTTGATTCGGCATCTCTTGTGAAGCCTTTAACAATGATGTTAAAGAAGAGTCTTGCATTTAAATGGATAGTAAAAAGCAAAGAGATTTTTGAAGCCACTAAGCTCGCAATATCACAAGTCCCAACTCTTGTTAACCCGAACTTTTGAAAAGAATTCATGATGTATGATTTTGGAGGATCAAACATAGTCTTGGCTATCTTGGTTCAGCCCAACAAAGAAGGTTCAGAAAATCCCATAGCCTTCTTCATTAAAATCTTGGAGGATTATGAGGTAAAGTACTCTTTCATTGAGAATCAGGTCCTTGTTGTCATTAGGAGTTTGAAGAAGTTCAAACACTTAGTCTCAAACAATAAGATTCAATTGCTAGTATCTCATGTTAGTGTCAAGGATTTTCTCCGAACAAGGATTTGAATGAGAAGAGAGCAGGTTGGATCACTCGAATAATGGAATATCAAATTGAGATCAAAGTGACCAAAATGGTTCTAGGAAAGGGTTTGTGTGAGGAGCTCGCTTCCAAGAAATAAGTTGAGTCAGTGGATGAAGAAGAGGTTGTCCTGTTACTATAGAATGATCAAGAGTAGCTAGCTAATGATACACCTATTCCATGTTGGACCCAAGCCTTGGTGCACTATCTCGAAACATGTTTGTGTCCTCGAGAATGGAAAAACGCAAAAAGGAGATAATTTAGACCATAAACCATCCCATATGTACTTATCAATGAGTTGTATGATGGAGAACTAGGAGGCAACTTTTCTCCTTGAGTAATAGCTCTCAAAATCATGAAAACTAGTTATTATTGGCCTAAAATGTTAAGGGACTACTACTCATGGGTAAAGAAGTTCTGAAGTGTGCATTCTTCATAGGGAAGGAAAGTTAACAAGCTTTCCCCTTTGTTCAATCTCGGTGGATTAGCCATGCATGGAATGGGGACTAGACTTCATTAGATTGATTAACCCAAATTCAAGTCGGGGCCACAAGTGGATACTTACATTGATGGACTATTTCATCAAGTGGACTGAAGAAGTGGCACTTTAGGAGGCAAATGAATCCAATATCTTAGATTTCTATGAAGGAATAGCCACCATGTTTGGAGTCCCCTGCCACTATTATATTAGATAATGCATTAGCATTCCTTGGTACAAGAATCACTTTGAATGGGCTGTAAAAAGGATGTATACCTCAAGCACTTCATCAAACTATTACCCTTAGGGTAATTCCAATGAGAGTCCACAAACAAGAACTGTTAAGGATTATCAAAAGGAATCTTGTTAAAAATCGAGAACTTGGCATACAAATCTCAAATAAGCTCTATGGGCTAAAGCGATCACATCCAAAAGGTCCACAAGCATCTCCAAGCTTTTATATGGAAAAGAGGCAATATTTCCCATATCATTGGATTTATACGCTTTAGAGCTCATGCAACAGATTGGGCATTTGAGTTCAAACCTATGGCAATCAGTGCAGGCTGATGGAAGTAGGAGAGGTAAGATAGCATGTAATGTAGATCATTGAAAAGTATCAAGCATTGATCAAGAAGACCTTTGATAAGAAAGCAAGAACAAGGACCTTTCAAGAGGGGGACTTAGTTCTAAAGTGGGATGTAGATCGGGAAAAACCAGGAAAGCATTCCAAATTTGATGCCATTTGGAGTGGCCCCTACATGGTCACAAGATGTACAAGTAGCAATGCCTTGACTAGCTAAGTTGGATTCCAAAGGATTGTAAATCCCAATCAATGGGATCTACCTCAAACACTACTACTAAAAGGAAAAATTCCTTTCCCTTGTAAAATATTAGCCTAGGTTTTTAATTTCCCTAAGTGCGTATGCACATTGTTTTGTTATAGCGTAGGTTTTATTTCCCTAAGTGTTGTGGCACATGGTTTTGTTTCTTCAGGTTTGCACTTTGTTATATAGTTCGATGTGCCTCTAGGTGAATGCACCAAGCCCTTCAGCATTTGCATTGGGAAACCCATAGTTTTCGTAATAGTTGCTAATTTTAAAATAAAACAAATACAGAGCAACTAAAATCGGGTCTCGAAGGGTCCATTTCAAGAGCAGGGGTAAATTCAGGGGTCATCTCTCATGTACGAACAATGTCCAAGTGACTCGGGATTAGATTTCCAAAGTTCGAGATCCCATCGGGATATCAATTATTACTCTATTCCCAATGGATACAACAAGGCACTAGTCTATTCATCTAGCAGAAAATGTCCCATGCAAGTTGCCAAATTTTTATCTCAATTTTTCCCTCGAAAAAATTAATCAAACACGACTTTGTGCAGGAAGAAATCCAAGGGACAGGTTCCATCGTAAGAGCCCACATTTCAAATCTAACAAATAGGTTGCTGATGGGATCTAAAATGGAGGAGTAGGGTTAGGGAAGGAGAAAATAGGGTCAAAGAAAACCAGAGGCTGAAAGGAGAGAAATGGAGAAGGACTCAAAGGCTTCAGGCTTCACAAATAATTTAGAGAGAGCCAAAATTGGCTAAGTATGGAGGAGATGGCGGAAGCTTCCACATGTCAAATCTAAAGGTGCATCTCAAAAGGTAAATCAAAAGTGGAGACTCAAATAAGCACATAACATCCACTTGTCTAGAGCCCCAAAAGATGCACCATCTCGTTGAAAATTCTTAGAGTGTTGGCAGAAGGTGCCAAGTGTCTTAATGGCGCACATTCAAAGAAGGGACCCAAAGTGGATACTCTAATGAGCGCGATGCTTCCACATGTCTACTGATTTTAAAAGGCATTGACTGAATTGGCTAAGTATCACGAGACTCACGAAGGCACCACGTGTCGAGTCTACTACATCTTCAAAGGTAAATCTACAAGTTAGCGCCAAGCCTCCACGTGTCCTAGGTTAGACATATGGCCCCACCAAACAAAAGGAATTAGTTAAAAACATAAGAAAGCAGAGCAAGCCATGAAAGGTGCCACATGTCTCTTTGGTGCAACTTCAAAAATAGAATCCAATGGCGGTCCCTAGACACGCGCAAGCTCGCCACGTGGCCATGTTGAAAAGTAAAGGCGAGGTCATCGAAGGCAATTCAGATTTTTGGCTCAAAAGGCATAAAGTATAAAATGAACTGCACCTTCGCTGATTCGTAAGGAGCCACGTGTCGAGACCTTAATTACTGTGGGAAGGCAAGCCTAGGGATGAATTTTTCAACCAAATGGAAAATGCAGACTAACAGGCCCGAAGATGGTTTTTCGACAAAATTAATTACGGGGCTACGAGGTATTTTTGCATTTTGTTTTTTTGCTACCAAAAGGTGCAAAGTAAATAACAGCCCATGGACTGCTTCAACTAACTCGGTTTTCTCCATTTTTGTACGGACCCAACTCAAACATTCAAATGGACATATATTTAGATCCGATTGCCTAAAATTGTACAAATCTAGTACCATTGGAAAGGTCACAACCTCATCTATGCCATGGAAACCTAAAACTTTAATTTTGACGAGGTTTGGTGGGTGAGAAATACGGAAACATATTCATGCCATTAATATGTAATCCGATTGTCACCAATAACTAGATCATATTTGATTCGATCTAGCGTTCTCCATTCTTTAACAAGCCGAACATACATAGAGTGGTGGATTTGACATATTGTGGGAGGATTTATGGTGGCATTGATGGATGGTAGCTGAACTTCAAATAAATTTTCTTGCCTCTTTTTTATTCTTCCTCTTTGCTACATCTATAAAATAAGGCGCTAGGCTCATTGTAAAGGGTTGGACATTTCTATTTTGCACCCCTCTCTTCTACTCTTGTCTCGTAGAAAATTTTGTGGAGTCCAAACCTCCCATTCAAGTTGTAATAAATTTTTTTGCCTCTTGGCTAGCTTGAATGTACCGTATGAACTCTTGAGCAATAATATATATCTCGTGGATGATTCTCAACCCTCTCATGTGTTCATTGTTATCTTCTAATCTCTCATTGAAGTTTTGTTATACTGTGTATGGTTGTTTTATTGCATTTTTATGATCTGTGTTAGATTAAAAAATAGGTGTTTAACATTCCTTTGGTGCATCACCTTGTTATCTTAGGTTTATTTCTTTCGCATCTTCTCAACCCTATCCCCTTGGTAAGATAAAGTAGGTTTAGAGTAGATCCTCTACAATTTATTTGTGTGCACCTGAACAGAGGAATAGGAACCAAACTTCATCCAAAGAGCTCTCTCGATTTCAAAGTCCCACACTTTGAGAGATTCTCCATGTTATGCTATCACACTGAGAATCTCAACTCATCTAGTTTGAGACATTTAGGGGTGCTGTGATTTTGCACTAATAGTTTTGGCACACTCGGTGGGACCAAGAAGTCTCCATCTTTATTGCAGCAAGATTGATGTGCACTTGTAATTTTTTTCATCTTTTAAGAAGCTTTGAAATTACACATCTGGTGACTCCAAAAGAATCGAGTCCACTAGTTTCAATAGCCCAGGCTTGGCAGATTCATGAGAAGAATCCAAACTAGATCAAGAACTAGAGAAGAAGGATTATTTTTCTATCTACACTTATCTCTAGAAAGAGGGATAAGAGGAGAAGAGCCCAAAGGTCTCCATCTCCACCAAACAGAACCTTGTCAACACCTCCTCCTGGTAGGCCATTCATTCAATCAATAAGGGTTCTCAAGCCAATCATAATGGTACAACCACCCAAACCCTATGTCGACTTCACTAGCAAAGCACCCCACTGCCCTCAATGCACAAAATCTAGTCTCGGTTGCAACATTAAAGAGCATCCCATATTTCACTTTGGAGAGAATAAGAATTCTCCTAATGATCAAATTCAAGACATTGCAAATGTCTGCACAATTCATGAGATCACTGAGATGGACATTGCAATCAAATTTTTAGGCTCTTCACTCAATGGTAAAGCTTGCAATGGTTCAGGAGTCTAACAACATGCTCTATTCAGACTTGGGACCATCTGTGTAGAGCTCTTCATAATCAATTTAGAGAGAAGGGAGATAATCTATCCTTGTTGGAGCAACTGAAAACAATCAAGAGGGCCCCTAATGAGCAGTTGATATATTTCAACCTCAGATTTCAAAGGACATGGGATAGGATTCCATTGGCCATGAGGCCCACAGATGAAGGTGCTTTCTTATACTTTCTTAGAGCTTTAAATTCTGATATTTCCTTAATGATTCAATCAATGGGAGGCACAACCTTACCTGCAACCTATAACATTTCTATTAGAGCTAAAAATTGTTTAATTCAAGTTGGTAAAATTGCTCCTAGGCCACCTATGCCTTTGTATCCAGAACTAGGAGTCCTAGCACTAGTCAAACACCCACATTAGCTCCCATACCCATTCCAAGGAATTAAATTTTAGCTAAATATTTCACCTAATCCTTTATCACTTCAAAAGAACTGTAAGAGGTGATAAAACAAATGCAAAACCTAGAGAATGAGCTAGTGACCATCAAAAGGCAATAAGCTCAGAGTTCTAGGCCATATCAGCCTTAATCTCAGTATCAAGCTAGGCCCCCATACCAATAAAATAGGCCACTAGTTTAGGATGCAAGTCAAAATCAAAACCAAGGACAACCTCAAGCTACTAGGCCTTACCAACCATATGATCCAAACGCAACTTCAACATTGAGGGCCTTGGTTCCTACACAAAACAACATGACACAAGAATATGATTGGTGTTTCCCATGCGGTCAGCCCCATAACTAGTCAATGTGTTTCAATGGTGTGTTGAACCAGGCCTTGATGGTATAGAACATTGGTGTGTCCCAAGAGCCCAGTCAAGAAGAAAATCAGTAGCAAGAAACCCAGAAAGAGGCACCTCCAAGTGAGACCATGCTTGTCAATTGGTAGGCTGAAGATTTCTGTGGGATGAATCAAACACCTTCTCAAAGTGTAGTTGTCAATACATGGTCCAAGAAAAGAAATATTAGAGAGGGAAAGTTATCAAACTTAGTTAATCCTAAACCCTCTATTGTCCACAAGGTATTGGCACTCAAAGTGCAACTTCCAATGTGTAGAGTCAGCCCAAGCCACCTTTAGACCCACTCAAACACTAGTTGTAATGACCCATGTGCAAGAGAAAAATGTACCAGGGAAGGGGTAGCAAAAAGATAGCTCATCCCCATTTAACATCATTGAACAAATTAAGAAAAAAATTGAATATTTTAATGTGGGGTCATTTGATATCCCAGGGGTAGAGGGGACTTGCAGGCTATTATGGCCAATTGGTCAACCTTAAATCAGCCTCCCAACCAACAAGAGAAAGTTCTTACCAATCGCTGCTCGGCTCGAAGGAAACAATGGAGGACAACCGAGAAAGAATCAAGCCCCCTCTGTTTCTATGTTTCATTGATCATTAGGGACAAATTGGTACATAATTGCATGATTAATTTGGGAGCAAGTATCTCTATAATTTTGAATCAAATAGCTAATTAGTTGGGTCTTCAATACGAATTCATCTCAAGGGTGTAGTACAATTGGATGGGAAAACGGTAACAACGGTTGGATTCATACAGATTTGAACCTCACACTACACATATGCCCCAATGTGAATGTATTGCAAAACATAGTAGTCATAGCTTGCCACCACATTTTGCATTATGTTTGTCAAGAGACTTAAGTACTAAAATTAGAGACTATTTGTCTTTTGAATGGTCACACATGCTTTTCAGAACAAGGTATGGAGCTAAGGCTACGATCAGATTTGTGCCCATTGTGGATTACCATATTGAGCCTCATGTGCCTAGCCCAATCAATGTGAATTGTTCATCTTTTGATCAAAATGACCTCCCAAGCACTTGTGAGGTAGATACCAAGGTTGGGTGTATTCTAGACTTGACTCTCGATGAATGGGAAAACAAGAGGCATGCTTTTGACCCTTACAAGGAAATGGAGGAATCTGAGCTAGGAGTTTATTGTTTACATGAGGAGAATCATCCTCTCCCTGACATCACTAAGCCAAACCACAAGGATGATAATGAGGTATGGTAGTTATTATTTGATGGCTCAAGAAGTAGACAAGGATCCGGAGGAGGAGTTATGCTTGTTTCACCCCAAGGTATGAAATATTACTCAACCTTTTGTTTCCAATTTTCTTTCTCAAAAAACATAGCAGAGTATGAAGCTTTGATCCATGGACTGCATTGGGCAAGGAAAAGAGGGATCGAAACTTGCAAGTGTTTGGCGACAAGTGAGCTAGTTGCGAATCAAGTCTGAGGAAAAATCGCCAAGAATGATTTGTTAAAAAACTACAAGAATCGGGTATGGGATCTCATCAAATATTTTGAAGCTTTTAGCATCAATTCCATCCCAAGGAAGAAGAATGAAGAAGTAGATAGACTTAAAGTGATTGGGGTAACATTTGATGTAGTAAAGAGTATCAATAGTGAGAAATCTCAGTTATATCAAGGTGGTTGTCTTTGGGTCAAAGCACAATGTTGTCTCCCACTTCGTGTCCCAAAAACATGAGTAAGAGGTTGGGAGGGATCGAAAATTGAGGGTGTTCGCACATTTGAACACAGATTCAAGAGCAAACGAAGATTGTTAAGATCTTTTGGTCTAATTGGTATAAATGAAGAAAGAAACCTCCGAGTTAATGAGGGACTTCATAAAGAAGATATAATAGAGTGATAAGAAGGATCCCCTGAAGATGTGGTGCCTCCCAAAAATAATTTGAAGATGTTTTTCATTAGTGTTATGCCATAGAAGTAGGTTTATTCCTCGGAAGAGCCCAAATAAGAACATTGAGGCAAGCTTAGGACTTTGCAATAGAAACAAATGATGATCTAATCCTTTCTAGAAAGGGAAAGGCCCTGATGGGAAACAAAGGGTCATAATTCAAATTTGTCACCACAGATCGATGTTCCAAAAATGGCAAATGACTTGGTTGCCTTGAAGAAACAACTATCTCGAGATCACAATTTGGAATGCTTCAAGGAGACCAAACCCTCTAGATAGGCCAAGGATTTCTCCACCTCCTCATAGGCTTGCTCTTGAATCACCACAAGTCAATGTCATCTATGACATGAAAGAGCAGAGGAGGAATCGAAATTGACAATCGAAGAAGAAAATATGCAAGACTATGAAAACTATCTTGAGGTTGAGGAATTTTATATGCACAAAGGCGTAATTGAGTACGTTGATGATGAAGATGAGAATGATGAAGAAGCTCCAAGGTTCTCATGTGATGTTTTCACTCATGCACAACCCGAGGAAAAGGTGCTTCATCCTCAAAGGTTGTAGTAAAGGATAAGAAGAATAAAAAGATTCTCCTCAGAGGTCACACAAAAAAATCATCAAAGAAAGGATCAACATTACCACCTTCATGGAGTCATCGAAAAAAAATTACTTGGTTGTCGGGATCATGCTATTATGCCAAGTAAGTCATATAATTCTTCTCCCAACTCAAAATTTGCTAAGAACAATTCTCCTTTAAATGTTGTTCCTACAAAAATATGTATGGTTCAATCAAAAGCTACACCCTCACCCCATTCCAAGCCAACCGGTACACTGAATAGGACAATTTAACACCCAAAGTAAAGAAAGCCTCTACCATGTAAATCTTCATCTATTTCTATAACCTCTTCCTCACTCACCATAACCCCATTTGACTTTGTGGAACATGCAAGCAAAACCAAAGTCCAGCTCTCGAAATAGAATACCTACAAACACACCCTACCTAGTTTGACAGGGGTTCATTAATACATTCGTGGTTGTAACCCCGTATCCTCGAGCCCTAATTCTAAAGGCTTACTACCCACACCATCCACACCACCTTCCCTAAACATGTTAGCCCTCATGGCCTCCAAAACCAATAGGGTTGAACCTTTCTCACTGTCACTCCTCAATAAAGGCTTCCAATTAAATAATTGTATCATAGATTCCAAAGCCTTAGACAATGTGATGCCGTGAAAGTTGCAAATTCTATAGACATCACCTTTACATGGGTAAATGGCACCTACTACTTAATGGAATCCAAATAAGTTCCATTGGTGGGAAGAATCAAATATGCATAGGTAGCACTAGCTGATTTTCTAGACAAGAAGGTGCTCATAACCATACCGGTAGGAGACATCCCGAGCATCCTTTGGTATGCTATTGAGTAGAAGTTTCTGCAGAGACACGGGTGGAGAGATAAAAATGGATCGGTCATCTGCAAATATCATAGTTGAAGGCAAGATGAAGAAGTTGCTACCGCAGTAATAAAGATGAATTTGAGTATGAAAGTCTCGATGATCCAAAAGAAAACATTCTCTTTCAAGATTGTGGGCTAGGAAACTACTTCCTGACATCAAAAAAGAGGATAATTTGCAACTTCTCATGAAGGAAGAGGAAGATCAAATTTGGACAATGGAGTTTGATGGTAGTCATTCCGGTGTGGGCTCGGGGAGCCGGTGTAGTATTGTACTCTCCTTCCAATGAGTTGTACCCATTTGCCTACAAGCTGTAATTTGATAATACAAATAACATTGTAGTGTATGAAGCAATACTCTTAGGCATGAGTGTAGCATGGGACATGGGAATGAAGAAACTAAGATGTCTAGGTGATGCGAGAGGTTGTAGTAAAGTAGTTCCACCAATAATATCGGGTGAAGAATCCAAGACTCAAAGCATTATAGAAATAGAGTGTGGGACTGCATTGAATATTTTGATGCATTTTACATTGAAGCTATTCAAGGGAATAGAATGAAAAGGTTGATTCTCTTCAAGTGTCATCTTCCCTAGTTACACCTCATCCTTATCTTGGTAAAGATAAAGTGACCATTAAAATGGTATTCATGCCAAGTGTGCTAGACAATGCAAATCATTGGCAAGTCTTCAATAATGATAACAAAATTCTAGCCTATTCAGAGAAAATGGATAGTTTCAATAATCTCTTCTTCAAAGGAGGTGAAAATCCACACCGAGAAGCAGTCCCCAAAGAAGAGAAAGAAGGAATTGAAGGGATTGAGGATGAGGAGTAATCAAATTGAAAGGGAACAAAACTCCTAATGGCCTTGTCTCATTAGAAGACCTCTTTGACAAACATGATAAATTCATTCAAGAGAAAGAAAAGTAATCTTCTCGGTGCCCATCGAGTTTGATAAAGAAAAAAATTAGTACTGAAGGAGCAAGGATGGTCAATATTAGAAAATGTTGCTCGCTTGAAGGAAAAAGAATGTTTTTACATTACTCAAGAAATACTCAGATGTCTTGTCCTACTCTTATGAGGAACTCAAATCCTTCCACCCAAAGGAAATACATCACTCAAATCCTTTCAAGCAGGTGTTAATCCCTTCAAGTAGAAATAAAGGTTGTAAAAAACCAAATATTGTTGATACCATAAAGGAGGAGGTAGTGAAAATGTTCAATGCAAGGATCATCTTTCCCATCCACCATTCAAGGTGGGTGGCTAACATTGTCTGCTAGTGCGGAAGAAGAATGGTGAAATAAGAATATGTGTAGATTTTTGTAACCTAAACTAGGCATCACTAAAGGACAATTATCCTCTTCCTATCATGGACCATATCCTGCATGGCGATCACTAGATCTGAAATTCTTTCATTACTTGATGAATTCTCGGGATATAATCAAATCAAAGTGGCAGAGGAGGACTGCACCAAGATAGTCTTTAAAACACCTTGGGGCACTTTTTCCTACATCATAATGCCTTTTGGCCTAATCAATGTAGGAACTACATTCAAAAGGAGATGGATTTGACCTCAAAATATACGAAGCATTGCATTTTCATATGTCTTGATGATTTCACAATATTTTCAAAGAAGGGGAAGATTATGTATATCACTTGGAACAGTACTTACAAGGTGTACGAAACATGGCATATCAATAAATCCAAAAGTGCATTTTTGGAGTCATAGAAGGAATTGGGGCACATTGTGAAGAAACATGGAGCTCACATTGATCATGAGAGGGTTGGATCCATTCAAGCATTAGCCCTTCCCACAAGTAAGAAATGAGTTCATTCATTCTTTAGAAAGGTGAACTTTCTTCAGCATTTTGTGCCCAAGTTTTCTGATTTGACGAAGAACATTACTTCCATGATGAAACCACAAAGAAAATTCAAATGAAACAATGAAGGGACGGAAGCATTTAAAGAAATAAGGAAATCCATTACCAAGGCTCGACTCTCATATCTCCAAATTTTAACAAAGAATTCATCATGTATTGTTAGGCATTAGAACATAAACTCTTTGCCATCCTCGTTAAAAAAATGAAGGTGTGGAAGCACCTATTGCTTTCATGTGTTGTCCTTTGAAAAAAATGAGGTAAAATACAGCCAATTGGAGAAACATGCCTTTGTAATGGTCAAGGCGTAAACAAAATCAGTCTTTACATCCTCAATTCCCATATGGTGGTGATGGTCCTTGGAAGTGTAATAAAATCCATCTTGACACAGCAAGATCACGGAGATAAGAGAGGAAATTGGATTTTGAAGACTCAAGAGTATGACTTGGAGATTAGACATTCCAATGTAGTAAGTGGAAATGGCTTGTGCAAGTTGATTGTTGAAGATGAAACATTCAAATTTCAACATGGCGAAGAAAACTATGCTTTCTCAACTTGTTGAGAAGACAACCCACGAGGTTCTCTTTATCACCACTACCGATGAGTGGTATGGTGATATTGCATTATTACGACTTATGGTGAATGTTCTTCCCATCTTGATTACAAGAAAAGGAGAACACTCAAGATGAAGGTAGCTACTTTTGTAACTGGAATCATGCGCTTTAGAAAAGAGCCTGGATGGTTGTTTCCTTAGGTGTGTAGATAAAGAGCAACAAGAAAAGTTTCTTGAAGCATACCATGACCACGCATGTGGTGGGAACTTTAGAAATGGTCACTTTGCACACAAGATCCTCACGAGGAAGGTATTATTGGCCCACCATCTTCACATACACTCGATATTGGGTTTCTAAATACAAAGCATGCCAACAATTCGTTAGAAGACCATAACTCACTACATTACCACTCAAGCCTGTGGTTATTGAAGATCCATTTCAACAAAGTGGGGGATGGACTTCATTGGTGTTATGAACCCTCACTCAAGCACGGGGCACACCTATATACTCACAAAGAATAGAATACTTCACCAAATTGGTGGAAGCCATTCGCCAAATAAGCCAATATTGAAACCATATGCAACTTCGTCAAGGATAATATCATAGTCCATTTTGGAGTGCCAAAAATATTATAGCAGATAATGCTACCTATTTCTCTTCAAGAGAGTTGATTGAGTTTTACTATATCTACTGAGAATATCCCTAGCTCATTCTTCTAAATACTATCCATAAGGAAGCAGACAGATGAATCAAGCAATAAGAACATTGTGACCATTTTCCCAGCTTGTAGATGAGAATCAAAGAAATTGGCACAAAAGGTTGTACGATGCATTTTGGGTGGATAGGGTCACTCCCAAGAAGTCAATAGGTATGTCACCATTCCAACTATTGTATGGACTCGACGAAAAAATCCTCTCCTAATCGAGATGCCCAGCCCTCAAGCTGCTACAAGCAATAGAAGATGGTCGGTAGAAGGATTCCATTGACAAGAGGATCCTCTTTCTTGAGAAGTTGGAAGAAAATAGACTCCCAATGGTGGATCACATTAAGGAGAACTAATTGAAAGTAAATAATATTTTTGATAAGAAGGCCAAGGTAAGAGAATTCAAAATTGAGACCGCATCCTGCTATGGGACAAGAGAAGATAACCAAAAGGAAACCATGGAAAGTTTGAGTCATTATAGCTCGGCCCATTCCAAATTCGTGAAGCTTGTGGCAAGAACACTTTTCTTCTCTAATATTTGGAGGAAATGCCAATGGAATTGCCTCGGAGCGGGCAATAATCAAAATTTTTATCTTTAGTGAAAGTGGGTTGTCCCCGCCTTGTACCTTACATGATTGTTAGGTGTGTTTCCATTTCCGTTGTGTCATTTTTTTCCTTTTGTTGCATGGTGTGTTTCCCTTTCCATTGTGTGGTTGTGTGTTTCCTTCTTTTGATCTTTCTTTCTCGAAGTTATGCATGACTCTGCAAGGCCCAATGGATAAGGCACTAGTTAATGAAGTACAGGGTCTAGAGATTTGAGATTTTGGATTCCCATGTCATGTCTTCACATGCTCAGTCCATGTCATGTCACCAAGCTAGAGCCGCCTATTGTCACTCTAAAAATCCCCGCCTCATTTTCTAAGTCAAATTCAAATATTTTGAACTCACACCCTCCAAAAGTGTTGAAGTAAAGTTGGAAGCCCAAAAATATAGAGAAATTCATTCTTTGAAGTTGTTTAAACTCTCCATTCTGCAATTTTTGATGAATTTTGTGTTTTCCTTTACGGACGCATGAAAATTTTATTATTGTCCTCATTTGAATGAAATTATCATGTCAAACCTTGTATTTTTTTCAATTCCTTGGTTCATGAAATAAATTTGAAAATCGGGTGCAAAATGGTGGAGTTTTCTTCTTCTCTGCATTTTTCCACAGTCGTGAATGACGGGTGCTTTCTTCCCCGTCAAATTTTGGCCCAATTATCCATGGGTACATGGAAATATCTAATTGGAGGTGGCCGGTAGAGCAATTTGAGAATTTGAGCCTTGTTTCCAAAAGGGCTAAAAGTCATAAAGTGACCCGCAACCCTAATCAGGCTTAAAGGGAAAAAGTCAAATCTTGAGCCCACCTCAAAAGAGTCAAAGCAGGGAGGCGGATCATCGGGAAATTTGAGAATTTGAGCCTTTTTATTAAAGGGGCTTAAAGTTAAAAAGTGACCCATGCAGCCTCGCCAAGCACAAAGGAAAAAGTCAAATCTTGGGCCCGCCATTGGAAATTCAAAGCAGGGAGGCGGATCGTTAGAGCCTTTTGAGTTTTTGAGCCTTGTTTCCAAAAGGGCTAAAAGGCATAAAGTGACCCACAACCCCAATCATGCTATAAGGGAGAAAGTCAAATATTAAGCCCGCATCGAAGGTCAAAGCAGGGAGGTGGGCCTGTAGAGCAATTTGTGTTTTTGAGCCCACAGTAAAAAAAGGTAAAATTATAAAAGTGGCCCATGACTCTGTCTCCACTCAAATGAGGCCATGTGTCAAGACCATATCAAAAGCGGTGAGCGGGCCAAAATTTTCCAAAATTCCAAATCTCTATAAAGTCACAAAATGCAAAAGAAATCTTCCATGCCCGCTCCAGTAAATTTCTCCCATGTGGACGACTCTGGTTTAAAGTTTCAAAGGAAAGATGAACAGTTCAAATTCAATGTAGCAAAATGAGTGTAATTTGCATTATGAAAAGTCTAGTTTTTCTAGCCATTGGCATTTCTTCATGAATCGGGAATCTGAATGGACGCGAATGATTGAAAAGAATTTGTAAACCGTTTCTTTCTAACAAATAAGAAGTTGTAACCGTTTCTTGGAGGAGATTTAATGGCTTCTTCATGCCATTGTACAGGTGCACGGCAATTGATCTTGTAAACTCGGAAGTGCATTATACTTATAGAAAGAAAAGGAGATATCCATTTTCTTCTAATTTCCTCCTTTCTCAATTTTTTCCATTTCCTCATTATATACAACTTATGTTTAAGCATCAATACAAGAAGAATGATTTTGTAGCCTCTTTGATGAGGAGATTTTAGAAACTTTGAGTTCACAATATTATCTCATCTTGTTGCCATTTGCAGATTTGTTTCTTCTCATGAATGCATGTGTTGAAATTTCTAACTATTGCATGTAGGAATCTTGTTTTCTACCCTACAACATTAGTTCTCCTACATCTATTCTCACTCTCTTTCCCACCTTCATTGTAAATTTACCCATTGTAGATATCGCAAGCATTTGTCATAGGGTCGGTGGAGTGCTCCTGTTGGATCCTCAACTGAAAGGCCACCATAGAAATCCACCTTTTCACGTGCATGCATATACGTAAATTTGCACTCTGTTAAGTAGAGGAACTTAGATTCCCGAGCATTGGAAAGGAATCCACAAGTTTTTCCACCCAAAAAATCTCCTCACCAATAGAATGGTTAGATTAGGATTAGGTTAGCTCTTCTTATACTAGAGTAGCTTGTGGCGGGTAGATTAGGAATCAAGAAGGCGGCTTTCTCTGGAGGTCCATCTCAAGTTTTGCAAGTCCCACAGCTTGAGAGACAGTCCCATGTTGTGCAATCACCCCGAATTCCCCACTTCAACTCAAGGCCATTCAGGGGTGATGTGATTTTTTACTAACAGTACCCATTTTGGTTCCAAACCAACACTTCATGACACAAAAATAGGGAACTACTAATCAACCTTCATGCTTCTTGATGATTGACACCTCATGTTGACTCCTATGCCACCTAGACACCCTTTTCCATAAATGTAACTTGACATCAATGAAAACACCAATGACACTATGTCTAACATATGTGTTTTGATTTGTTATGTATTATAAGGAATTTCATGAGTGCATATATTTGAGCATTTTTATTTCCTTTGAGAGCTATGAGGTTTGTAAAATCTAATTTTGAAATTTATAAAACTTCCAAAAATGTTAGTAGATAATCCAAAAGGCCCCAAGACATAAACAACATTTATATTCATTGACAAAAAGACATCGATTGTAGAAGTTAAATACTAAAAGATTTAGGATGAATGGAAAAATCCTTAAAATTACATATCTCTGACCAATCGTATTATATCGTAAATACCTATCTCCTATACCATGAATCATGGACCTTTGAGACTAGTTACATAAGGTGCAGAGTGGGCCTAATTTCTTATATTTAATAAAATAAATTTAAAGTATAATAAATAATAAAACGAATAAATAATAATAAATGTAAATAGAAGCATTCTAAAAGAAAATATGATGTCTATACTATGAGGAACACATATGCGTTATAACGCATATGCCTTTTTGTGTTTTTCCATTTTACAAGTCATGCCTCCGAGGCTTGGATCGGGTTTGGATCCCCAAGGCTAAGGCATGGACCTACAAAAACACATCAAACAACGTGCTTTTATGGAAAAATTCTACAATGCCTATTCTCGCCATCATAAATCAAATTAAACGATCGAATCATTTAATAAAAATACGAATACGATGTAGATAAATCATTCTTATTTTTAAAAATATAAATTTTCAATTTTTTTGACTAATATAAGGTTCTCATATTATTTATTTTCTAACTATGCCTTTTTGTACCTATTTTCTGAATTTTACACGTCTATCTTTCCTCGTGTATCTTTTTTCGGCTCATCAAAATTGGAAAAAAATTATACTAGCCCAAAATAAACCCAATTCTTTACATTAAAAAAATCAAAATTTCCATTTGTTTTGAGGTACTTGGGGGCACTGATGAGCTCCGTTATTTTTCAAAATTTGAAGTTTTCATACAAGAAAAAATATAATAATCGCTAAAAAAACTTTAAAAATGGAGCCCAAACTAGATGCTCCTACTATATTTCTAGTAAAGGGTTTTCAAAAATACTAAATAGTGCTAAAAATGGTATGGGGTATGAAAGACACTCTACTATGTTTTTTAAAAAATAGGAGAACCTTTTAGTATTTTTGGTTATTTGACCCAATGAAACTTAATTATTTTCAATAAAATTTAATAACTTAGAAACTAGACTCAAAATTCTCACTGCTCATGTTATTACAACATCTTCCAATTTTGAGTGTAACTATTTCAAATAACTTGTACAAGTTAAATATTTTTTTCTCATAAAAAGTGTCCTCTTAAGCCCCCATGATTGGTAAACTTACCCATGTTAACACTTATTGTTAAGGCCAAGAGTGCAAGTGCCTTCGCCATGATTATAGCCATCACGTATATACAAAATATAGTATCAAAGAAATCATACATTTTTATTCCGATTTAAAAGTTGGAACAAATTTTGATCACATAAAAATCACAATCATATCAACACATCACCATCTATGACATTAAAATCATATATAAAAAAATAAATAGAATTAACATTCAACAACATAAATATAATCAACAATATCATCACAATGAATACATTAATCACAAGCCAAAATATGTCATCATGTAGACATAATCATATAAAAGTCTTATATACATCACCGAGGAGTCCCCACACTCGCTGATCAAAAATATGCATCAAGGCTTCGTAATGAGCAAGTTATACATATCAAACTACAAAGCAACTATTGAGTAAATGAACACCAAAAATAAATATCTACCATAAATAATGCTCCCCTAAGCACCCCGATCAAAAACATCACATCCACCTCCATCACCACTATCTTCTCCATCTAGCCCACACTCGCCACACTAGAACAAGGACTTGCCCTTATTGAGATCAATGATCCCCATATTTAAGATCATTGGGAAAGTTCTATATCACCAATTACACATAATATTCCAACTCCTCTTGAATCTGGATGGTAATGGGCATAGCTAACCACGCCCAACGTACCCATCCGAAAATTGGTCTAGCCTCAAGTTGCTTGACAACTCGAACCTGATATTGATGTCCCTGTAATCCCGAGAGCCATTTTCCAGTTGTCTTGGTGTTATTTGTATCTATCTCAGTCATTCT
Organism: Taxus wallichiana var. yunnanensis; assembly: GCA_018340775.1. Taxonomy (NCBI): domain Eukaryota; kingdom Viridiplantae; phylum Streptophyta; class Pinopsida; order Cupressales; family Taxaceae; genus Taxus; species Taxus wallichiana. Next base: position 193,584,194 of record CM031240.1, on the reverse strand, counting down.
TGGTTTTGTTAACTTTTTCCTTAGACTATCACACTCGAGTCTTCAATCCATCCCTCTCCACCACTAGGCCATCACACTAAACCGCAAGCTATCTTTCTTAGTCTCCATGTGACCTTCTTATTTGCCAAATGTTAAACAATAGCCTCTAGGGATGACCTATCTCTATCCTCCTCCTCATCACTGATATCGACTATGTCATGTGCCTCCTCCACTTGAGCATGAATTCTCCTTCCCTTTGAGCTAGATGTGCCCTCTCAAAATCTACATAGGCACCAATCCAACATCTTTGTATAACCGGTAGTCACTCTAGTATCATCAATTAGCACTCCGTCATCATGTTAATCTAAAACCATTTTTCCCTCCTCCTCGGGCATGATAAACTAAGGATCCACCATTGCCTTGGGGATATCTAAGTCCTCCTCATCTCATTTGTACAAGACTAGATCCCGAGGTACATCCTATATTAAACCAAATTATCACCTTATGTGACTTAATCTAACCAACTCCCACTCTTCTCCCCTTCTCTCTTGGACCTAGAATTCATGTTGATTAGATTTCAACTCCATCTAATGTCCTAGTCACACTGTAATCTTAATATATGGCTTCCAAAATACATCTCCACTTGTAAACCTATAAGGATATATCTATAATAGGCCTTAAACCTTAATCCCCAAGGTAATCCCGCATCGATCAATATCACAAATAAACTAGCACTCTCCACCACCGTGTCAATTACTCCCCAATGCAAACCATGAGGACATTCCAAAGTGTAATATGCTCGAAATCCCAACACTATAGTAAAAATGTGACATCAATCTTGAACCTCTAATGGACCCTCTAATCCCATAACTCTCAGTAAGTCTGTGATAGTAATGCGGGGGACCATGCAAATATTACACGATGTTCCATCATATTTACAACAACCCAAGTCATCATCCACAAAAATCTCACTGTCATCATAATTCGGTAAAGCAAAGCATGAAATACCCATCATCATCATCATCGTCCTAACACAACCCTCCCTCTTGGCTAAATAGAGAGACTAGTAATAATATCCATTTGGTGTAAATATCACATCCGCAACATCCTCCCCATACAATCTCCCCATGAACTCCTCTCGTGTATAATCAATACAATAACTACCCTCCTTGTATACTAGTAGCTTGGTAAACCTATGGAAATCCTCTATAGTAATAGTGATCTCACCCATTGGCAACCAGAAAGTAGAGGTGGAAGGATCCCACCTCTCCATCGGTGCAAAAATAGTCCCAGTGCTTATGAATGCATCTATAAGCATGTAACCCTATAAACCTCATCTTCTCAACATGTGGCCAATCATCATCTAACATATCTTGTCATACCTATTCTAAAATAAATGGGATCCTATCTTAGATGGTCAACTTTCCCTTCACCTACATTCAAAAAACACATAAACATAGGTTAGAATCAATTTTCATAAACAAATCCAAGAAAAAACTTATCAAAAACATCAATCGCAAACCATTCACTATGGATCACTAAAAACCTACTTGAATCACCAGCAATTCATACGAATCACCGGTGATAGAATTGATTGCCAAGTGATTTACGAAAAATAGCCCTTAAATGACAGCACTAAAAACAAAAAAACTAAAACAAACTAAAACAATAAAAAATGGAAAGATAAAGGGCCTACCTTTGCTTGTGTGGGCCTCCTATGTCTTCTTAATGATCCTCTCGATGAAATTTCTCTCAAATAATGTTTTATCACTCAATTAAACTCTCAAATTCATAATCAAAAGTTGCACAAATGAACTATTCACAATCAAATTGGACTATTTATAGTTTGAATTTTTTTGTAGGAATCACCGATGATTCACCCTAATCATCAGTGATCATTATAAATCACTAGCGATTCATAAAATTTTACCCTAAATCATCCTTTTCATGATAAACATTTATTTTTCAAAACAACCTCATCATATTTTCCGAAACAAAATCTCATTTGGAAGTTAGTTATCCCCTTCAAAAGATCAATCCATGCACTTAGTGCGGGAAAGTCATATGTGTATGCAGGACACGAGCCCTTTGGCTCCCCTATAACTTGACTTCCTCATCCTTGCAGCCTACCCTTACTAATCATATTTTTTATGTAGCAAAACCTTTAGTTCCGTATCACTTGATTCTACAAATCGCACCTATTATTTTAGTATGCTATCTCAGGAAACTTCCAACAAAATGCATGTCAAACCTACCCAAAACAACTTGTCAAATTGGTGATACTTTCACTACATTACAATCACCCGGTTTGAGGGAGATCACCCATATAAATAAAATCAACCTTTAAATCATTTTTTTGTATAACACTTTTCCTACACCAAACTATTTTAAAAAAGGGGCAAAATGTAGACACCTAAAAATTAACACCTCTAATTTCCCTACCCACATACACTATCCATGCAACAATGTCAACTTAATATGATTCATCTAATCACATTATTTAATCCATTAAATAATTATCCTAAGTCATGTTATCATCCACAATATTTAATATGTGTAAAAATTATCCTCCACCTATATTTATATCACTTTACAGCTTGTAAAATCTTATTTTACCCCTCCTAGAAACCACCCAACCACTCTAAATCTACCCTAACCATTTCAAAACCATATAAGCCTATTTTATCAACACATATCAACCTCTACAACTCATCCCTAACTTCCCCTTAACCATTTACCTACATTAAAAACCCAAAAACTTTGTTTAGAAGTGGTTTTAACCACTTTCCAAATGTTTTCCCTGAAAAAAGTTGATTGCGGATGATTCTAACTAATCGTCATTGATTATAAATAAAACATTTTTGTACTCTCTCAAGGGTCTTGTAATTCCTTTTCTCATGCCTACACTTAGCTATTCGATTTATCGAGAACTCAAGACATTCAGAGATCACTAAGAGTCGATCAACCTCTAAAGCAATCATCTACATAATGTTTTTGTAGCCATTTTCCTCATTCAATTCTCGTGAGACATGACAAATCAACACAAAAATTTTGATCGGATCGGTTTCACAAAATATTAGTGGCGTCTTTTAGCTCATCTAGCATAAAAAGGTATTCCTATCTCTTCTTGTCACTTATTATTCATAAAAATATTGAAAATATAAAAAATAATCAAAAACATCATTTTTAGCAAAACCATATTTTTAACAATGATCGCTAGTGAATACTGGATCACTAGCCGACCTAAATCATAGGTGATCCCTATCGAAATATCATTTTTCATTAATTTAGATCAACTTAATATAATTTTTATCAAATATATTTGTGTTTAACATGTTGTTTCCAATCATGGCTCTTTATTATATGGCAGTTCCTCACCATTTTCATTTTATCACAAGAATTTTTGACCTTCCTATTGTCAACACCCATTGTTTTGGGAACAATACAATATCCTCCACGAACTAAAACTCATGCAATACGATTTTATCTTAACGAAGAAGAAAGATAAGATCGGTTTGAATTCCTCCATAAGATCGAAAGCAAGAGACCGAGAACATTTGGTATGACTTATTCGAGTTTGTTGATTACATCCACTCTTACTTGGACCACTTTCAAAGCCGCACAGGACTTACCCTTTAACTGGAGTTCTAGAGATTTGTATCTCCTATATGTATATATTTGTTGATCATATATCTTTATATTTATCTTTATCTTTATCAATTTACTTAATTGTTAAAAACAAGCTAACATCCTCCAAGGAAGCCCCACTAGATTCCTAGAATCGCCCTATTCTGAGTACCTCGTCTACCCATTTATCTAATATTTTTTTCTTTAGTGTCTTTGATCTGAAGGTTCCTTTGTCGGTGAAACAAGGAAGGGGATCTCATCCATTAGCATCAACCATATCATGGGTATCGGTAATCCCTGCCATTTCTCGAGGTCAATTTGTTTTTTATTATTTCATTTCATTAAGTTAAAGTTGAAAAGCGAAAAACTTTCTGCAGTACAAGTAACTTAAGAGAGAACTAACTTGGAAATTTAGAAGCTAAATACTTTCTTACAATGGCTAATCTTATTAAAGGTTTTATATTTTATAATAACATGACCTAATGTATAGAGACTATGCTAATATGATGTAAATGGAAAATTCGAAAATGGAACAAAGCCTACATTTGAGATAATTAATGGCTTTTTGATGTTCTATCGATGCCCTACAATCCTTGAGATATACTACACTACGTCTTCAAAAAAAAAAATTGGCTACTAAGTGTAATAATAGATGTTAAATGGAGGTCAATGGACGAGTCATATTAAACTTGAAGCACTCAACCTTTTAGTCTCAAAGGAAATGCCTAATTTCATAAAAAAATTAACTTATTCTTCTTGTGTAGTGTTCTTCATGATATTGTTTTGAGTATAATTCTTGGTAGGATGTACTGATTCAATCTAACAATAACCTTTATTTTTAGTCCTCTCTTGATCCCACTCCACGGCATATTCTTTGGATCCCACCAATCATTCTATTCATCAACTTGTATTTTTGGATAGTGGGTAAAACCTATATCCTTTCATTACATAAATTGATAAAATGTGGTTTGTATGGTCCGAAGAGATGTATTATTTTCTTTATGGAAGATGAAGCACTAATGCGCCTCTACTTATAATTCCACTTCTCCCTCAAAGTAAGGCCTCTTTCTAAGAATCTTTTGAATTACGTGGGTCTTCCACTCAAAGCTCCTTGACATGTGATTATGTAGTGGCTTCGGTATGTTATGTCCTCCCTTTCTTAAATTATGGGAAATAAATATGTCCCACTTTTTGTTGGGGTATTATTATGGAGTGTGATAGAACGATCCATAGTGAATGAACTTTGAAGGTATCCTTCCTTTTGTTAAAATGTCGGTGCATGTGAGAGAACTTTCTCTCTTGATATAAAATGGTCTAGCTGGGATGTTGTACAAATGCATAGAAACGAGACTACTTTCTTTGACCTAGAAATGACATGTTCATTAAAATCCTTTCTTACCTAATATGGATGGGAACAATTATATAGATGGTTTCAGCCACTAACATTTTGTTTAAGTTAAACTTAAATATATCCTCCAAAGAAAATCTAAATATGGCAGAGCGAGGAGGGATTATTATGGACTTAAAGTGAATTCTTTCATTCCTTTTTGAACTTCTTGGAATTCAGAAAAACCATTATGTTGAGGCTTATACTTCAGTGAGAGTCTAAACATTTCCAAAATCCTTTTAATAAAAAATAGTTATATAAGGATTTTCCAAATATGATAAATTTCATCAATAATATTTCACATTTTAGTTGGAATGTAAATAATATGATTCTTCAAGCATGTAAGTTATTCAATCATTTGAACATGTTTCAATATCCTATGTGTACAAATATGGTAATATGGAAGTAGATGGATTTTCTAACATATGCGTAAACTATGTAGATTTGAATTTTTGGATTTTACTACTAAGTTATCAAATAACATTATTTCCTTCCTAAATCATAGTAAATATGCACCTAATTAATGAGAAGAAATATTGTTCATGGCTACACAAGAGGAATATGAATTCTACCTACCTCAAACCACCAATTCCACTCTCACATGCATCATTTTTTACGGTGGTTTAACCTTAACAAAATTAACACTATCTTTAAAAAAATATTATTAGCTTAGAAAATGTTGTTGTCCACAATTCAAGGATTAGGAGTGTGTTTCATCAAAGTAGTCTATGTGTTGGTAAAATGGCAAGAGATAGAGTAAGAATGGAACTTTTTGTAGGTGGTCTTGAATTTTATCATTAATTGGGATCTCAATATCTTTAGGATTTCATATCTATCATGTGTTGTCAATTTTACCAAATCTTAGAAGGACATCAAAGTGGCTACGACAGGTTTCTCAGTTGAAGTCAATGAAAAATGTTTTTATGAGCGGACAAGTATTTTGATGGAACGACTTAAGTGTATATATATATATATTTGTGTGTGTGTCTATAATTATAATCGATTCAAAAGCATCAATGTCCAGCCACGGATCAAGAAAAATACAGTCAATAAGAATGCGCAGGTTTTTGGAGTAATAAAGCGGCATACATTTGGGTTAAATTATATTGGGAGTTGACAGGAGGGTCGCCGACCCCACAACCCATCCCATTTTCTAATGAGGTGGGGGGTGGGGTCGGCGACCCTCCCTCCAACCCTACTCCGTTTACACACAAATACAACTATCCACTAAAAGTCCGCAGCTTGGTCTTTCCACGCATTATTTTTTAAAAGTTTTTACTTTTATAAAAAAATTCTTATAGAATATATATATATTGTTTTATATTATTTCTTTGGCTATAGTTTATAATATCATACTTTTATTAATATAATAATATTAATAGTATATTAATATTATTATATTTTCATATTAATAAGTCCATTAATATTAAAACATTTAATTATTAATAATATATAAAAAATATTAACCCTACTATCAAAAGTAATAATGGAATATAGTTAGCACTATTGACAAGTAAATACTTGCACTTGCTTTCTCCTTTAACAATTTGATAAATATTTTATAGGAGGTAAAATAGATTTCATTTCATTTCCCTTAATAATTTGTAATGGATTTACAATAAATTTTTAAATGAGGATAACATACTAGAATTAGAACATAGATTACTTCATTTACCAAATAAAAGACAATTATAATATAAGCTCTTTTCTATCAATAATACAAGAAAATGCACAAATAGTCTAACTTTTCCAATACATGCCTTCTAAGTAATACAATCAAATTTACTATTCCTTGACTTCTTACAACATAAGAAATTTCCTTTATTTTTATAACCATCATCACAACCAAATTTTACAAGATTTCCAATAAGTTTTAAAATGAGAGCTACTAACTTTCCAATGAGATCAACACACTTACATGAGGTTACAAGCCAAGTGAAAAAGAGGAATAAGTTGTTTTTCCTTCAACTTCATTTCCATCTTACAAAAAAACTAACTTTATAAGGACAAATCTTTCTTTCCCCTTTTCAACATATAATACAACGTTAATAACCAACAATGAATACAACTTTTATTCACAAGATTAATACAATGTCTTCCACTTAAAGTGGGAAAACTTACAAGAATGAAAGCTAAAAGGAATACAATATTACAAGTCTTCCACCCTAAGTGGGAATAACAAGGAGGTTTTCTCACAAGGAAGGATTACTTAAGGACATCAACAATGTTTCAAGTTTCACATCACCAACAAGAGAGTTCCACCATGTTTCATTTGATCAACAACGAAAAATGGGGAGAGGCAACACTCACCACCCAACCAATAATCCGGTGAGCAAGAGAAGCTATCCTCTTCATTGTCCCCCGAGCCCAAACCACATTGCAATGAAAGATGGATCCAACTCATGGCAACAAAACAAGCTTTCACATCACAATACAAGGATTCCACAACCATACCAAAACACAAACAACTCAAACTACAATCATAAGAAGAACTAACACAATATACTGAGGCTTCAAATTACAAAGCTAAAGGAGCAAGATCTTTGTGGAGGTCAGTTATGCCTCCCAATGAGAAATAGGTGCCCACCTTAAAACCCTCAAATATACATCTCAAAGCCCTTACACACTCTTATGCCTCCCTACAATCTCTATGTCTCCCTCATAATAAACAAAGTAAGAAATGCAAGCATTATATTTTCCAAGGTGGGGCACCCAACCGAAATCCCTCCAAAACATGAAATAAACTCTTATGCATCCTTACATGTAAGATCCTGATAGTCCACTTTTACACCACACTTAGGAAATCTACCCAAGAACCTAGCAAGCATACCAAAACACACAAAACATGCACATATACAAAATATAAAAGAAATCATTTAACAAGGGTATAGCTCCTACTGTCCATGGTAGAGCTTGATCCAAGTGTCACACACCAAACTTATTCAAGCCCAAACAATCACCCATAAGCTCCAAACAAATCCATAAGCACTCCAAAATCCTCCAACTCCAAAATACAATAACACCAAAAAGAAATAAAGTAACCCCTAAAAAAGCAAAAAAATTGAATAAATAGAAAAGGGAGAGAGGAGGGCGAGGTGGCTCCATGTAGGATGCCACATCACTCATCCTCCACTCCATCTCACAAGTCAATCCTCAACCCCAAATTCATAATAAATTGGTGGGTGAGAGGAATGACAAATTACTTACACACACAATCCAAACACACAACCCCTAAGGACAACTTTAATTACATGAAAGAAAGTGCAATACAATATTACCTTTTGTCTTCCCAAAACACATAATGGGGTATATTTTTGACCCCCAATCCATAGGTAGGGTTGGTATAGAAATTTAAGAGGTGTGGGACAAGTTTAACTTGTCCCACAAGCCTCCAAAATTGGCCCTTAAGGCCAAATCCGAATTTTCATGAAGGGGTAGAGTGTACAACACTCAAGATCACAAGCACTCAACTTACAACACATAATCCAAGAGCCATCTAATCTAATAAATGAATTATTTTGACCCATCCAATATTTAGTTTAGTAAAAAGATTAATTTACTAATCTAGACACAAATCAAGTAATTAATAAAAGGAGAATACATCACTATAAAATCACATACTAAAATAAAATAAAGGAAACTAATAAAAGAATAACACACAACCCCTTGGTCATAATTGGAGGTGATCCCAAATGGAGACTCCCTAACAACAATACAAAACACACACACACACACGAGAACAAAAATACATGTTGCCATGGTGACCCTTGTTGAATTCATCTAGCATTCCAATGTGGTTGGTCTCTAATCCCCCCATTTTTTATTGTGATAGGTTTACTTGTAAAACACATAATATCTCCTTCGGCCTCATAGCCGTATCAAAGCATTCAAAATAAAATATACAATATAAATCCACAATCATCTATATATGAATCAAATCATCATCTAGGCAAGTAATGATATCATTTACAATTTCTAACAACATCTCGATCTTATATTTCATCAATAACAATAGGATCACAAGATTAGTTCAATTGTTAAGGTCTACTCAAAAAGACGCAAATATCACATGTCAGAAATATGTAACCATGTCAACAACATATCATCATCAATATAAAATGTATCTAATAATCCCCACACAACATACTATGAATAGAAACCAACAATAGACCAAGTATCTCTATCATCTACCATCCTGCTAAGTCAAAATGCTACAATAATGTCCATAAGTATAGTCAACAATATTGAAATCAAAAGTAAAAGTGTCGAAGGGAAGTGGGCACTACATCCCCCTCCCGTTAGACTTGACTTCCTCCGGAAGTCGAATAGGTGTGGGAACTGGACTCATAGTAATGTAGCATCCTCCCTGTAGCCGCAGTCTCATCATACTGTCCCACTAGACTCGAACTTGATCAATCTCTCTCGCCTCAAATGCCTAGGGTCCTGCTGTCTAAAAATATAAAGCGGGATCCACCATCACCTGCTCCTAATCCTATACCTGCAATGCGGTCCGATCTAATACGTGAGAAGGATCAACATTGTATCTCCTAAGTATAGAAACATGAAACACATCGTGGACATGAGACAAGCTAGGTGGAAACGCTAGGCGATAGGCCAAGGGACGGATACACTCCAAGATATCAAAGGGACCCACAAATTTAGGAACAAGCTTAGAGCCTTTTCCATAGCGGATAGGGCTCTTATGTGTCCTGACATGAAGGAAGAACTTCATGCCCACCTCAAAACTATGATATGTCCTATGCTAATCCGAATACCTTTTCTTCTTGTCATGAGCCTCCTACAATCTCTACCTGATCATAACAACCTATTGCTCCATGTTCTATAGTAAATCCAGCCCAAGATAAACCCTTTCCTCTAACATGTCCCAACTAAGAGGTGTCCTACACTCTCTTCCATACAGTTCCTGAAAAGGAGCCATGCCTATCGAACTATGAAAACTATTATTGTAGGAAAAATCCACCAAGTACAAATACTCCTCCCATCTCAACTGATGATCCATATAATACTTCCTAAGCATGTCCTCCAAGATCTAATTAACCCACTTATTCTCTGTCCAGCTGTCTCAAGGTGATAAACTATGTTGAAAATGATCTTCGTCCCAAGGGCATACTGCATGGTAGTCCAGAAGTGGGAAGTGTATAAAGGATCATGGTCACAAACGATCTTCCATGGAATCCCATGTAATCTAACAATATCATCTAAATATACCCGTGTTAATGCACTAGCATTTGTGTAGATGGTCTTCACTAGAGAAAAACAAACCACTTTCATCAATTTATCCACCATGGCCATGATTGCGTCTTGGTGGTATCTTGACATCGGTAACCCAACTATGAAATCCATAGAAATGGTGTCCCATTTCCACTCTAGTATAGCGTGAGGAAAGAGAAGGCCAGTTGGATGCTGATGCTTGGCCTTCACCTTCTGACACTCTAAACAACATGACACAAACTGAGCCACATCTCTACAAAGTCCCCTCCAATGGTACAACTATCTCAAGGTGGTGTGCATCTTCTTCACCCCGGGATGGGTTGAATAAGGTGCACAATGAGCCTCTGTCAAAATGTCCTTCCTCAAGCCTCCATCTCTAGGCACATATATCCGACCTTTGTGTTGGAGAAGACCATCTACCTCAATGAAATTCCATCAAATCTCCCTCAAGGGTCATTGAGACTCAATCGTGCTCTGCTACAAGGTATAAGCTATCGTGAGGAAGCACGTAATATCTCGCTCTGTAAATTTGTACCCACTAAAGTGGCCATAAGCACATGTCTCCGTCTACTCAAGGCATTAGAAATCATGTTCTCCTTCCCTTCACATGCTCTATCTCCATGTCGTACTCACAAACAAAATCCATCCAATGCCACCGCCGAGCTTGTGAGCGAGAGATTGGGCGCATGAAGATGTGGCGAAGACTCAAATGATCGATCCTAAGTGTAAATCTCCGGCCATGAAGGAAGTGTCTCCACCACACAAAGGTGTGTATAATTGTTGTAAGCTCAAGGTCATGAGTCAGATAATTGAGCTCATAATCCTTGAGTTTGCGAGACTTAAAATAAACTACTCTTCCCTCTTGCATCAACACACCATCGAGGCCTCCCAAAGAAGCATTTGTACAAATGAAGAAATCACCACGAGGATGTAGCACTGCAAGAATAGGAACTATCATTAGGCATTCCTTAAGTTTCCTAAGGCCTAATCACATTTGTATGAACATAAAAAATTCTTCCCTTTCTGTTGAAGGGAAGTAATGGGGTGCACAACTCGAGAGAAGTCCTGTACAAATCTCCTATAATATCTTGCCAAGCCCATGAAGCCATGCGGCTCAGTCACACTCTAGTGGGTGTTGGCCAATCCATAATAGCTTGAATCCCTGGAAGGTTCAACCATGATACCTTCCTAGAAATGATGTGGCCCAAATAATACACATCTCTGTTTAGAAGATTTACACACTTCTCCAGGTTCCGTAAAGATGCTACTCATGAAGACACTGAAGAACCTGACGAAGGTTCTCCTCGTGCTCCTCATGCATACATGAGTAAATCATAATTTTTCAAGGAAAATGAACATGAAGCGATGCAAAAATTTCCGAACACCCCATTCATCAAGCTCATAAACATTGCGGGGGCATTCGTCAAGCCAAAAGGTACTACTTGTGAACTCGTAGTGGTAACATCTCCTACGGAAGGTGGTCTTATGAATATCTGCCTCTGTGATCCTCAATTGATGATATCCGACTTAAGATCTATCTTGGAGAAAACTATGGCCCCCTTTATTTGATCAAATAAATCATCAATGCGCGGAAGGGGGTAACGATTCTTGATCGTTACTTTGTTCATCTAGTAGTAATCAATACACAACCACAAAGATTCATCCTTCTTCTTTACAAAAATCACCAGTGCGCCCCAAGGGGACACACTAAGGTGGATTAGGCCTTTCTCTAGAAGGCCCTCGAGTGTAACTTGAGCTCACGAGCTCGGGGTAGTCATCCAAGCTAAGGTCCTCGTGAGATAGGCTCTGCAGCAAGAACCAAATCAATTTGAAAATATATCTCACATGGGGAGGTAACCCCCAGTAGCTCACTTGGAAATACATTAGAAAAATCTCTCAAGATGGGATGCTCATTAAGGGATGGTCCACTAGACTCATCCTTCGATCTGTCACTAACCGTAACGGCATACATCTTGATACCTCGTCGCACACATCGCTTAAGCGCATAGCGGAGATGGTGCGAATGGAAATGGGCCTCCTAACTCCTGCTATCACTGACTCAACTCCTAGATCATCTGTACATGATATAGTCTTATGGTAATAATCCACTTTGGCTCTATGTGCACACAACCATTCCATGCCCAAGATGACTCCATATGAACCCAATGGAAGGATTCGAAGATTCGAGCTAGTGGTGAAAGGTCCTAAATCCACTACACACTCCTTAACTAAGGATTCTAAAATATTTTGGCTTAGAAGCCATCTTGGCGTCTCAAATAAGACCCAACCTAACTTTCACCAACCGGAAATACTCTACTAAAGATGGTGCAATAAAATAATCGATGAACTAGAATCAATCAAAATGGAGGTATGAATACCACCAATGCTACCTAACGTCTCTATAAAATTACTCTAGTTATCATCTGGTGGGTCTCAACTACTACATAGATCCGATGGCTACGCCCCATGTCACCAACAATAGGCTCGAATCTTAAATCTTACCCTTGTTACTAGGGTTCTATGGGCACTCTCTCCAATGATGTCCGACAACACCACAACCATAATAACTACCCGGTCCTCTCCAATGAGATGAAGCTCCAGCCGATACTCTAGAGGTCTATGTTGTGGATCCGATGATCCGGCTATGGACTGCCTTGAGGTCTCTATTGGTGAGCTCCTACTAAGCGATATCTCGGTGCACCTTGTGTCCTAATGGGACCCCTAGGAGGATGCCCCATACTACTCCCCTATGTGCGTCAAATCTTTGTGGAGATCTATAGGGTGGGCGGGTCTCTATTCAGCTTTGAGATGGCTATTGTGGTGGCTTTGAATGAAGATTGTACTAAACCCTGTCCACCACGAGGAGTAGGAGTCAATCCTCTCGACCTTCTATCCTAGATCTGGCTGGATGCGAACTCCAAACTTTGTTCTTGGGCTATTACGTCTTTCCCGAGTCTCCTCTGCTATGTAGGCCTTCTCAATGGCCTCTACTAAGTTCGTAGACAATGGATATGCACCACACCTCCCAAATCTAAATGTAGGCCCCTTATGAACCTATGAATACGTGCATGCTCATCCCAGTATATAGTCGACATCTGGAGTAGGTGCAGAAATCAACTCTCATATTCAGCTACAGTCATAGACTCGACAGAGGGCATGGAACTCATCTATCCTATGTTGAATGAATCTTCAAGATAAGTACCCACTCCTCATCCACTTCTCAAAGAGCTACCACATAGCCATCTCCAAATCAACGTGAAGCTTCTACTCCTTGTTCCTCCACCGAGACACCTCCTTTATCCCTTAGAAGATGGATTACAACACGAGCTTTTGTGTTTCTAGTAGAAGGGTAGAGCTTAAAGCACCCGCTCAAGATCACCAAGTAGACCTCTTCTTGAAACCCACATGTATCTCGAGAGTAGTGAGATGGTCGTAGCCGAGGATCTCCCGATATGGTTTGCGGCCGTCGATTGCCAACCCCTAGGCCTCTCTGCATGCTCCTCTCTAGGTCCAAGGCTCGAGACCTATCCCTATGCCCTAAAATCTTGTCACCCTATCCCCTCTATGGTGACTCTGCTCTGCTGGCTCCACATGGGAGTTATCTATCATATGCTCCTTTTGTGTCAAGGATATGCACGATCCTCAATGGATGGCTCTCTATCATGTCCGGATGATCATCCTCCTAAGGACCCTCCGCATATAGAGACATTGACGTCCTAAAGCGTTTGTAAAATCGAGGTAGAATGGCCATTTATGACCTGCTCTGGAGGTGGCAAGTCTAGATCTATGTGTATTGACCCCTCATCTTGTCCACGCCTCCTACACAAACCAAGGTGAGAGTTAGTTCTTTATTCTAGGTTTTATTCCATTTTTCGTGTTTACTAAAATAAACAATTTTTAGACATAGTTGTTTTCTACGGATTTAAGATTGTGCTAGGTTTAATGTTCGTGTCTTATGTTTTCTTGTGTGCCCAAAGGTCCAAGCTTTGAACCCATGGCTCTGTTACAAGTGTAACGCCCGCTAAAATTATGCTGCACAAAACCCAATAATAACCTAGGATAAGCTAGAAAATTATGGAATATTTTTTTGAAAAATGTGCCCACAAAAAGGTTTCGAAAACAACAATTGTCACATTAATGTTTCTAAGTCAATTATATTTAATAATAAAATTTTCCCCATTATAACAAATTGTTAAAAAACCCACATTATACTTTAATGAACTAAATTAGACTAAGCATGGTTAATTTTTTTCTTAGGTGTTATTTTAATAAAAAATTTAATTCCCACTATATTTAAATATCCCACAATTAAATCTCAAGGGTAAAGGGACCGATATAAATAAATACTAAAGTTATTAATCCCACAAGGTTTAATAACAAGTAACAAGCTACCCATTTGACATGGGTTTAGAATAATAAAACAAACCGCTGCCCCATAAAGTGACCAAAAAAAAAAAAATCAACCCATGTATTTAGATTTAAATATTTAAAATTAAATTCAAATTCCACTCACCCACTCCCCACCTAATTTTGTAGGGATGAATCTCATCCCTTGGATGGATTCACTTAGGACCCTTAGATGGGGAAAAAGACAACTAACCCTAAAGTATGCTTAAGAAGCTACTTTCTCTTTTCCTTTGGCTTATTGTTTCTCTTTTGTTTTGCAGGTTGTTGGAGGAGGATGGGAGCCATTGGAGGCCCTTTAAGCTTTTGGGGAGGCATACAAGCTCCATTATTTTTCTTATTTGTTTATACCCTCATTAGGGTTTTAAATGTATTTATTTATTTCCTTTCAATAATATTTTCCCAAGTAGGAAAATGGGTTTGTCCCATTTTGTGATTTAGTTAAGTTTGATTCATATTTTCATTTGGGTATGTGAAAATCTATACACACACACACACATACAGATATATTGTAATTTCAAGTTTCCCAATATATATATAATCGACTCAAAACCATCAATGTTCGGTCGTGGGTCGAGAAACAATATAGTCCATAAGAATGCGCAGGTTTTGGAGTAATATAGTGGCATACATTTTGTTAAAGTGTATTTGGAGTTGGGGGAGGGTCGCCGACTCACCCCCATCCCATTTGCTAATGGGGTGGGGGTGGGTTCGGCGACCCTCCCCCAACCCTACTCCATTTACACACAAATAAAACTATCCACTAATAGCTTGCGGCTTGGTCTTTCCACTCATTACTTTATTTAAATTTTTACTTTCATAAAAAAATGTTAAATATGTAGATATATATACATACATATATTCTATTCAAAATTATCAATGTTCGGCCCCGAGTCGAGAAAAATACGATCCATAAGAATGCGTAGGGTTTCGAGTAATACAACGGCATACATTTTTGTTAAAGTGTATTGGGGGTTGGTGGGAGGGTTCTTAACCCCACCCCCATCCCATTTTCTAATAGGGTAAGGGGAGGGTGGCGACCCTCCCCACAACCCTACTCCATTTACACACAAATAAAACTATCCACTAATAGTGCACGGCTTGGTCTTTCCATGCATTACGTTTTAAAAAGTTTTTATTTTTATAAAAAAATTGTTATTGAATACATATAAATACGTAGATATATATTTATATATCTATATTTGTCTGTCTGTATGTATGTATGTATGTATGTCATTTCTTTGGCTATAATATATAATAGGATACTTTTATTAATATAATAATATTAATAGTATATTAATATTAATATATTTTTATATTAATAAGTCCATTAATATCAAAATATTTAATTATTAATAATATAAAAAAATATTAACCCTACTATCAAAAGTAATAATGGAATATAGTTAGCACTATTGACAAGATAAATACTTGCACTTGCTTTCTTCTTTAACAATTTAATAAATATTGTATAGGAGGTAAAATAGATTTCATTTCATTTCCCTTAATAATTTGTAATGGATTTACAATAAATTTTTAAATGAGGATAACATACTAGAGTTAGAACTTAGATTACTTCATTTACCAAATAAAAGACAATTGTAATATAAGATCTTTTCTATCCATAATACAAGAAAATGCACAAATAGTCTAACTTTTCCAATACATGCCTTCTAAGCAATACAATCAAATTTACTATTCCTTGACTTCTTACAACATAAGAAATTTCCTTTATTTTTATAACCATTCTCACAACCAAATTTTACAAGATTTCCAATAAGTTTTAAAATGAGAGCTACTAACTTTCCAATGAGATCAACACACTTACATGAGGTTACAAGCCAAGTGAAAAAGAGGAATAAGTTGTTTTTCCTTCAACTTCATTTCCATCTTACAACAAAACTAACTTTACAAAAACAAATCTTTCTTTCCCCTTTTCAACATACAATACAACTTTAATAACCAATAATGAATACAACTTTTCTTCACAAGATTAATACAATATCTTCCACTTAAAGTGGGAAAACTTACAAGAATGAAAGCTAAAAGGAATACAATATTACAAGTCTTCCACCCTAAGTGGGAATAACAAGGAGGTTTTCTCACAAGGAAGGATTACTTAAGGACACCAACAATGCTCCAAGTTTCACATCACCAACAAGAGAGCTCCACCATGCTTCATTTGATCAACAACAAAAAGGGGGGAGAGGCAACACTCTCCACCCAACCAATAATCCAATGAGGAGGAGAAGCTATCCTCCTCATTGGCCCTCGAGCCCCAACCACATTGCAATGAAATATGGATCCAACTCATGCAAACAAAACAAGATTCCACATCACAATACAAGGATTCAACAACCATATGAAAAATTAAAAAACTCAAACTACAATCACAAGAAGAACTAACACAATATACAAGGCTTCAAATTATAAAGCCAAAGGAGCAAGATCTATGGGGAGGTCACTTATGCCTCCCAATGGGAAATAGGTGCCCACCTTAAAACCCTCCAATATACATCTCAAAATGCCTATAGACTCTTATGCCTCCCTCAAGAACCTCTTTTGCCTCCGACATTCTCTTATGTCTCCCTACAATCTTTTATGTCTCCCTTATAAACACAAAGTAAGAAATGCAAACATTTTCTTGTCAAGTTGGGGCACCCAACCTAACTCCTCCAAAATATGAAATAAACTCTTATGCCTCCCTACATGTAATATCTCCATAGTCCCCTCCTACACCACACTTGGCCAATCCACCCAAGCACCCAACAAGCATACCAAAACTATATATATATTTGAATAAATAAAAAATTTATTAGTAAATGGGTTATTCAATCGATAACTATGAATTATATTCGAATTAATAATTAATCATTACTAAATGGTAACAAATAAAAAAAAACTTATATAAAAAAGAAAAATAGTTTGTATAATTTTCTAGATTATGGTATGGCAATTAGACAAAGAATAAAGGCCTCACTTACACTCTTTCTATATATAGAGAATGCTCCAATACCAGAAATCCCATTTGGGTTTTCTCATATAGGAAGAGTTCCTACTCATGCTTCACCACTTTCCATGGAAAGAAAAACACAAGCGATTCACAAGAAAAAATCAGATGAGCTCGAGACTCGATGATAAATTTGTTCGATGGTCATCATATT
Source organism: Taxus wallichiana var. yunnanensis (assembly GCA_018340775.1). NCBI lineage: Eukaryota > Viridiplantae > Streptophyta > Pinopsida > Cupressales > Taxaceae > Taxus > Taxus wallichiana. The sequence continues at coordinate 193,566,401 of CM031240.1, read as the reverse complement.
TGGAAAGTTTTTCTCGGTTTGTCTCTCGTTCCTTTTCAATGGCATTGGTTTCGTGAAACATCGATGTAATAAGATTATAATTACATTTCGTAAAACATTGACATGCATTTGTGGCAAAAACGGTTGAAGTGTTTTTTTATTAGGATAAAAATGGAAATAAGCAGAGCCGGTTGTCGAATTTTATAGAAAATTGTAAGCATAGAAAAATTGATCTTTAATCAATTATCTATTTATGCTATTTAATAAACTTATTATAGTGGTAAGTAATCGTAATTTGTAATTTATCGACATATATAGCATGTTAGGCCACGGGTATGGACATGGAAGGCTTAAATATTTTGAAGGACAAGTAATAGAAGGAACCACGAATTCATAGTTTTCGATATAAGGAAAAAGTGTATCTCCTTGTTAATGGCATCGCGAGGTCTTGTATACCTCGTATCTACAGAATACAATGTGTCTTCACATTATGCGTTATATCACTCTTGAGGGAAAGTTCAAGAAGATATATACGCATCATCTCTCTCTATTAAATATGTTTAGACACCATGTTATGATGAGTATACCCTTTTACTTGTATATTTCAGTCTTTGCCTCAGTAAAGATTTTCAGAATGGGAAATTGGATTCCCCGCACTGCAAGGGCTTACACTCCTTTTTCAGTGCAAACCCCTCATTCTCAAGGAGGTTGTTTCAAAGCAGGGGAAGAGTATGAAGAAGACATCACTTTGGATGAATACTTGGCTAAGATGTGAATGGAGAAGGATCTCAAAACCAGGTTGAGGGGGACGATTGTCACGATGACAAGGGATTTGTAGGACAAAAAGAAGGACAACCCTTCCAAGGGGAAGGAAAAAATTCAAGCGGATTGGAGGTAAAATACAAAGAATATTTATCTCAAGATCCAACAGCTGCAAAAGAATGGGGAAGACATGGAGGAAATGGGCTCAGATATGAGGGATAGCATGATTGCCTATATTGAGGCATCAAAAAATATTTGTATCTCTCAGAGCATCATGAGAGGGCGAGATGATGGAGTTATAAAAGGTGGTCAAGGAGTTGTAGGGGAGGCTGGCTATAGTGGAATCGAGCGTGTGGAAGAGAAAGTTCCAACTTCACCTGAGAATCTCGATGATGAGGATGGCAAGAGAGAAGAGTCTTAGAGGGACATGGAACAAAGCCATCTACAAGAAGATCACATCAAGTACTCTGTGTGGCTCCTCCAAATGCCTCAAGAAAAAAAGTTGGTTCTTGCATTTTTTGTTGATCATTAGCGAACTATGTTTGCCTCTTATTGCAGACTATTGGTTTTTTTGTACTTTTTGGTAGTTTTTTTGTGGACTTGGTCTTTCTTGAGTTAAGTTTGTTTAACTCTCTTTGTGTTCATGTTTCCCCATTTTGTCCCTTTTGGGTGTAATGATGATGTATCTTTCTTTGTATGGCTTCTGGGAGCCATAATCCCTGCTTATTACCCTATCTAATTAAAAAATCATAAGATGCAATTTTATAGCTATTACATTTACTATATAAGATATATTAAATTTATAATACACATTCGTATTGATATTTTAGAGATTTTTTTTTTTAGAATCGAAGGGGTGTTGCACAATTAGACACGGGATTACATAGTTTAATGGTATCTCTACTTAAGTTCTGGATGGAACATATAGATCTAACAATGCAAAGTAAGTGAAGAAACTAAACAAATGAACACCTTCAACTAAAAACTACAGTAGCAAAAGGAATCTACGTTGTCAAAATTATCAAGGACATGATCTTGGCCTCAAATATTTGACTCAATAAAACTTGCTCCCTAGTCGGCTCCTTGAAATCCATACATCAACACAAAATAATTTAACTTTTAAATTTTCTACTGATTTTATTTTATTTTCGAAATAACTTTTATAAATAAATATTATATTAATTATATTTGTCTCTATAAACACATAATATAATTAAACATATTAATAATAGTGTATATTTTAGTGTAGAACCACCTATTCTCTTCCTAAATAATTTTAATAGTTAAGAATATAATTATGAGGTTAATTGAATGAAATTTCAATCTTTATTCGGAGTTTTTCAATCTCTATGCTTATAATGGTGCGAAGGAATGAGCTCAATTTCGGATGTCTTGCAGACTCTCTACTGTTGTTCACTAGGTTATTGTAGTAAAAAAATCATGCACTTTACACATTATTTAGCTTGATCTCATACTACTATTTAGAAGGTTCTTAAGTGAAGAAAGTAATAATTAATCCCATCTCTGTGGAAATCTTGTTTTACTTTTTATTTCATCATTCCCACACATTTTTACATACATGCCCAGATTGTTTCGGCACTTTTCATCATGTTAGCCTAAACTAAGGCACCCAAGCTTGTTCTCAGGGCACCTCGGGGTGCCCTTGTCCCACCCGGGGCACCCCGATCCATTTTCTACTTTCCCACCTCTTTTAGGGCCTCTTCTAGTTGGTTTTCATCCTTATATTTTTCCTAGTCGGCCACATTGGGATTAATTACCAAATTGTAGAAAGATAACCCTATTAATATAAATTTATGACACCATAATGAGGGTCCTAAGCATCACTTAATACTATCACTCCATCTAGAGTTACATCCATTTCATCACTTGCATCCACATAGTTCCATGCATCGAGGCTACGAGATCTCGCATCAACACAAACTTTATAGGGGTAGGGATTCTATTCTATTCCATGCACACATACTATTACATTTTCTACATTTTGTTATTTCTCATTACTTAAAAAAGTGAGACTGGCACAAGAGTACATAGGGCACGATATGCACACACACACCAAAACTACATTTGGGTCCAAAATGTAGTTCTTCGCTCAGTTTAGTAAGCCCACTTCTGTGGCATCTAAGGTCAATTCGACCCATTCATTTGCATATTTTATTTTTTAGGGTTTCAATACTTATTTTGTCTCTTCGCAGGTCCTTAACTTCATCTTGTTATGTTTGGCACATTTGGTGTAGTTCACTTAATCAATGCGACAGGGAGCGAAGGTTACAAAGAATCTTCGCCTAAAAAGAACTAGGTTCTCGAGTTTTTTCGACACCAGGGCACCTATTCGCCATACCAGGTGCCCCAATACCGTCATGAGCACTCCGGTCTGCTTAGATCTTAATATCCACTCTTTTCGAGACCTTTCAGTAACTTTTCTAGCTTCGTATTTTCCTAATAGACTGCGATACCTACGATAGTCATCCATAATCAGCTCAGATCATTCCTTACGTTGGTCTTGTAAATTAGGTTTCATTTCTAGTATTTTATCATTTTAATAATTTTTTTCACTTCATATTACTTTTGTGCATTTATTTACAGCGTTTATCTCCTCCTAGATTAAATTAACTAATATTACCTTTCCCAATATTTAGTTAAGTTTAGGTTAATCATTTTGGTGAAATCGATCACATACACTTCTAGATCCCTCTTTCTTACTTAGCTAGGGTTTCTTATTGTGTTCCATGATGAATTTATGGAATCTCACCTTAAAGCCATCAATGATCACCTTGTTGCACACCCCAAGCATCTAGACTTACTACATCGCATGTGGCTCCCGAGGAAGCGGATAATTTAGTGAAACTCGGTCCTTCGTGGCTATACCAACTATTGTAGCCACTTAATTTTATGCTTCTACTCTTCCACCTATCTCTACTATTACGGTTTCTCGTACCCACCACTAAAAATCATTTTAGGTCTGCTTTTTTACCATGAAAGGAAAGTCTCCTCTATTGGCAATCAAGATTTATCCTCTTTGTATCAAAATCTCTAGGCTCAATTTGTAAGTTGCAAGAAGCCACTTTAAGTACATCTCCGTAATTAGATTAGACCTTGTTATTGCATACTCTATTTGTACCAGCCATCTCTTCTTATCCACTTCCTCCTATTTTTCTTACCCCTAAGCTACCCATTCTAAATGGGAATAGTGAACCGTAGGAACACCTTCATGCCTTTCATGTTGTTTGTATAGATTTTTCCAACCATCGTTTTTCTTAGCTAAAATATTTCCTCATAGTCTCCATAATTATGCGATGCGTTGGTTCTACAACTTACCTATCTACTCAGTTACTTCATTCATCCATCCATCTAATGCATTCCTTACACATTTCTCCATCAACATAGGCTCTAATATTTCTTCCTTAACTAACACAAATTAGCGGTGGTCCAATGAAAAATTCGCCAACTCCATCTTAGGGTATACGAATAATCTCACTAAAATGAAAAATGTCATTTTTGATGTTGAGCTACAGGATCTATTTATCCAAAGTATTTTACCGCCCTCAAAGAAAGTGTTATTTTTTTGGACTTTCCTTCATTTGATCAAGTTTTGCATACTTTTAAGCTTTGTGATGCTAAACTTGTATACATCGACAAACTTAAATATCAAGAAAAAAATCCATCCTCCACTTGTTTTCAAAATAAGGCACCATTCAAATCATCTACATCTAAGCCAACCGACGCTAAAATCATCGTTAACATAATTAATCCCTCTAAAGAAGTTCAGTCACAAAAACCTAGGAACATGTTTAGCAACCTTCCAATGGCTCCACATCTTATATTAAAGAAAATCCTCGACAATAACCTTATTACCCTTCCTCCACCACTCGAGTTAGACCCATCACGACCCAAAGGTAGGAACTACAATGAAAAATTCTATTGTGATTATCATCACTGTGTGGGACATTCTACAAATAGATGCCTAAAACTTCAAACAATTATCCAAGATTTACTTGATAATGATAAGCTTGAATTCCCATAATCTACTAGCTCTGTTCCCACTAATGACAAGGGTAAACTAAATCTCTTTAATAATGACTCCCAAAATGCAATAAAAGATTGTGGAATCTTACGCAATCATGCGTATTATGTTGTATCACCTCCAACATCAGGAGCTCTTTACTTTTTAGTTGCTAACACCAAAGCTACACCAACCGTCATTTCTTTTTCCAACACCGATTATCACACTACATTTACATCTAATAATTTACACATACACACATCTATCGGAGGGATTGACCATGTCAACAATACTAAGCTTGATCCATCCGCCCATTAGTGTCTCTGTTTCTATGTCACTCCTTCGAGCTATTAGTTACCCTCCATTACAAATTAACTATCCATTTGCAAACCCTTTGGTGTTGTTAAGTTGTATGTCACAGTTAGCCCTCTTACCATGCTTGTCCCTTTCCTTGTTGGAAACACAATTTGAGGGATGTGACCTAATTTTAGGCCTTAATTGGATCCATCATTCTCAATCTATCATATCTATGAATCACTTGTGACTTAAGTTCATTCACAAATCCCAAGTCATTTCTATTAATGGCATTCTTCCATCTCCTTTTATGTCGGCATTTCCTTGTGAAATTATGTCATCCACCTCTTCTAACATGTCTCATTCTATGTTATTAAAAGCATAGTATACTCTTAGTTCAGATAGTTTCATCTTTGAGACCTCTCGATGAATTGATTATCTATATAATACTCTTAATCTTGGCAAAAGAAAGGTTTTCTATGGGAAAGATTAAATATCACAACCAGGCTTCATTTTCTTCTCGGTTTCAAAGAAAATAAACTTTCAATGCATATACTAAGGACACTAAAGAAAAATAGATTGTCAATGGTGCCTCTACTCTTGAAAAGCTTCAATGACAACCTCCAAAGCATACATTCACAAAATTTCCTTATGCTCCACATATTTTATTGCCATAAATTGTTGAGAGAAATATTATTACACTTCCTCCTCCACTTAATTTGGATCCATCTCAACCTAAAGGATGCAATTATAATGAAAATTTTAGATGTGACTATCATCAATGCATTGGAAATTCTATAGATCAATGTTTCAAACTTTGACATATTATTCAAGATCTCATCGACAATAATGCAATCAAGCTTCCAAAACCTTCGACACCTACATCATTCGGTGACAACAAAAACCTCAAAATATTCAATGATCCATTGCTAAGCATGAAAATGAAGTGGATGATTCTTCATATAATCATACATATTATGCTTTGTGTGCCTCCACCTTTAGCGTGGGCCATTAATTTTCTAGTTGTTAATGTTGATGCATCTCCACCATTCATTAAATTATCTGATCACAATTATCATGCCACATTCTCTTCTGACACATTACATATACATGTTTCTATCGAATTCATACTATGAATAATACAATGATCAATCCATTGATTCATATGATTGTATGCTCTATTGCACTCCTTATTCATGGTCGTTATCCACTCTCTCATCTCACATATCCAGTTCCCAAATATTATGGTTTCGTCAAGTTTCTAGTTATAGTTTGGCCTTTCACCATGATTATTCCATTGGCTGTACCACCTTCAATCAAAGGATGTGACATAATATTGAGTCTTTCTTAGCTTGAGCCACTCGGGCTATCATTTGCATAAGTCATTTATTTCTAAAATTTATTCACAACAAGAAAGTTATCATCATCAAATTTGTTCTACCATGCACACCATGGATGCAACCTCATCTTGAGTTTTCCATTTCACTTACTAGATAATGCTGGGTCCCCTAGACCTCTCAAATATATGGCATCTTTTGCACATAGTTCACCCATTTTCAAATGACCCACTTGTTCTCATTGATCTAGTAGTCCATCTCGTCGACCTAGGTCCACCATTTGGAAGGTTCCTTCACATGGGTATACATCACCTCCTTGGTTTCCTTCACATAGATGTACATCACCTCTTATTTCTCATGCACATAGGTTTCATTCATAGATACATCATCGTATCATATATCAAGTAATCTCAAAGCATGGTCACATGCCTTTATCTCTACGAAATCATTAGGTGAAGGACCCATATCCTTCACTTTTTTGGATACCTCACACATCATCATACACCTTCGATCATCATAATTACTTCCCCATTTTCTAACATCATTAGGTGTCTCACATTTCTACTATTATACTTCGTGGTTCACATCTAGTCTCTCTCATGCATCTTACACACATTGATACACACAACTTGTATCATCATTAACCTATGACACACTTTGGTGCTCGGTTCACACTGATTTGTTGAGGGCATACTACACACATGGACCTCACCTCTCCTACACTCTACGCACTATGCTTCATCGATATATCTATCTAGTGCAAATAATTCTAATCATTTCACGATGACACACTCTTCTTCTATGCTTCATTATTCAATGAGGAGGGGTATTTTATAAATTGACCTCATATCATACCCATTCACATTCACTCTGGGGGAACATTTCTTCTATCACATTAAATTTTTATTCCATTCCATTCACACTCACAACATACTACATATCTTGGTTGCATACTCTTTCTCGCTTATACTAGTTACATGTAGATTTTTTTCCATGTTAGATATACTCTTCATGTGTCATTATCTTTTATGTATACACATGCAAATTCAATTTTTTTCTAGTTGTGAATGCAAAATTTCTAGAGGGCCTTACGGTGTGACACCGATCTTGGCTTTACACCTCTTACTAGTAACACAAAAGCTCCTAAAGGGCATCTACTTTTGTACTTTTACACATTGCATGTGTTATTGTTTTGTTTTATACTACTTCCTATTCTTACTAGCACAATACTCTATCGATATATACATGCCCCTGACATAATTTTTATCTTTTAACATGATAACGAGTGATTTATTTTTAGAATTTTCTTTGTAGGAACTATTTTCCACCATGGTTGTTTGATACTTTACTTGTTGTTGTCTTTTATTCAGTATGTCATTGTTTATGGTATTTTACCCGTGTCTTACTTGTTCATTTCTTGTGTGTTTTTGGACACTTGGGCCCTGATTTTCTTGCAACACTTGTGAGTTATATCCCATTTATGAAACCAGATTTTTGTCATCTACATTTTATTCTTTCTTGCTAGATCACACATTTCCTTTTATATGTGTATTTTCTTGATTTTAATAACACATGTTGTAAGCCAGCTTTTGTTTTCATGTGCCTTTGTTTTTACCATACATATTCCCTCGTAACACCCGCTAAAACAACCCACTTGAGACCTAGAACAACCTAGGATTAGTTAGAAAAATTATGGAATAATTTTTTGTTTAAAAGTGTCTATAACCAAGTTCAAGACAACAGTTGTCACAAACAAGTTTAAAGGAAAATCATAGTTAATATCTTATGGTTTTCCCATTACAACAATTATTACAATTCTCAAGGTCAAAACTTAGGGTTTAAGTAAACATTTAGGTTAAGAGGGTAATTTCTCACTATACCACTCTCTACTTGGATTTAAAGATTCAACTTGAGTTTTATAAAAATTAACGCACTCAAAACTTCGTAAAAATAATCCCATAAGATAGAAAACTTCCTCACCTTTCCAGGTGATATAAAGAAATCCTCCTAATTCGTCATATTTCTCACGTTATGGGTTGGCGGACCTTGGGAGGAAAATTTTCCCAAGATTGGGCCTACGGGCTTGGGGAAGAAATTTTTTCCCAACTCAGGGTGCAGACTTCGGAGAGAAATTTGACCAAGGAAGGAATACGGAATGGCGGGCGGGAAGAAAATTTTACCCATGCGTGGGCTAGCTAAGTAGGGAAGAACTTTAGTGTTTTTTCCCTTTTGGGACAAAAGCACAATTTACCTCCATGCACTTGCGAGCCCAAAAGGAGACGTGTCGGCATTTCCAAACTCGGGAGAAATTTGGCCCGCCAAAGAAGTTTAAGACTTTTATCCTTTTTCTAAAAAGCGCTAAGGGATCAAAATGACCCGCCCCTCCACCGACACCCAAGGTGCCATGTGTCAAGCTCCGATTGGCTACGGCCCATTGGTAAAATCCACAAGCCAATTTAGAAAATATTGATTTTGAAAAGAAAAAGGTTTAAAGGTTTGAAACTCTTTGCGCCTCCGCTAACGCGTCATGAAGACACGTGTCAGCCATCCATTGGTTGTGGTTCGGTCAAGTTGGCGAGAGAACTTAGAAAACTTTTCCCAAAAATTTCCAAAGCACTAAGTTTTTAAAGGATCTGCTCCTCTATCGATGCCTCGTGATGCCATTTGCAAACACCTAATTGATGCATTCAGGCTGGGCCATAAAGAAAACTTAGAAAATTTTCCCAATTTTAATTTTGAAAACACTAAGGTTTAAACGGGTTTTGTGCCTCCATCATTGCCTCGTGAGGCCACGTAGCAGCATATAATTTGTTGTGGGAAGGCGGGCGGTGGAGAAAACTAGGAAAAAAATTCCCATATTTTTTTAAGGTTAAGTTAAATGTTCGAGGCCAGCCTACCGTGAAAGACAACTAGAAAGGTAAAGCGGGGTGGCGGGTCCCATAAGGGAAATATTTTCCACAAATTTCTTTTTTGAACTTAGATGATTTTTGACAAAAGAAAGGCTTGCGAGGTTAGTGGAGAGGCGAGGATTTTGTTCCTTTAGCGTTTTCGACCAAAAGTGCAAAAGGAAAATTCGGGCACATGAAGTCCGCCAAGGAAATTTTCCTATTTTTTTTTACGCCAAAATGAAGTAAAACTTGAAGGCCATACGTTTTGATTGGGAGCTCGGTTTTTGGGCGGACGAGGGATTTTTGGAATATTGATGTCCTATTTACACAAGAATCATAAAATTTTAATTTTGATAAAGTTTAAAGGGTCAATTTCACAAAAAGGATCTGCAGGCTTTCAACGTGAAAAATGGTAAATTTTGACTTATAAAATTTTACTCAATTTTATCTTCTTCCTCTCTCAACATGTCAAATAGGCATGGAGGATTGTTCTTAGAGGCATTTAGGATGGATTTGGAAGGTAATTTTTTTATTGAGTTCCAATTTGAAAATTTACAACTTTGACATCAAAACGACAATAAAACGGTTTGATCCTGATTTTGCTAAGTTTTCTAAGAAATTTCTTAATTATTAAGAAATTAATTTGTGCATTTTGGATAAAAAAATTGCCAGTTTGAAAACATAAAACAGAGATCAATTTTGAATAGATCTATTTTCCATTTTTGTCTTCTAAGTATTAGAATACATTCCAATTCCAATATAATAAATCAAGTTGATTCAAATCAAAGTATTCAAAGACAAAACACAACTCGATTTCCAAGTTCACTCCTTTCAAAAGGCGAGTATTACATTTTCCTCATATGCATTTTTTTCTTTCAAACAGAGATTTCAAATACATTTAAATGATCAGATTCAATACAAAAATGAAATTTGAGAAAGGTAATACAATCATTTATTGATTCCAAAAGGTAACTTACAACTTATTTCTTTTATTCTTGAATTCATCATATAAAATACAATTCTTTCTTTCGTAAAATGTAAACAAAGTATATCTCTTTCACATTTCAATTTACAACTTTCATAATCAATACAAAACATTTTTCCGTTACAAAATATACAAGTTCATCCACTTCAAGTGGGAAAGGTTACAATAATATTTATCTCAACAAGGGGTTGTAAAACTTTTTTTTCGTTGCTCAACTTGACAACATGCGATTTATCATTCTTCCAAAATTTGATCACAACAAGAGTAGGGAAAAGGAAACCCTCTCCACCCAACCAAGACATCCAATGAAAAGGAGAATTCATCCTTCTTCTTTGGCCCTTAAGCCCCAAACCACGAAGCAATAGAAGATGTGATTCAACTCATGGAAACAAATGCTTCCACAACACACAAGCAACAATTTCACATATAAAACATAGTCCAAAATAGAATGTAGTTTACAACTACATTAAAGCATGAAAAACAACACTAAGGCTTCAACAAGCAAGCCAAAGGAGCAAGAAACTATGGAGTATGCTAATTATTTCTCCAAATGGGAAATGGATATCACCACCGATTTCAAACCACCAAAATATAGTACATCAAATCCCTGACATGCCCTTATGCCTCCCCCAAGTACCCCTTATTCCTCACATTTCCTTATGCCTCCCCAACCTCTTATGGCACCCCATAATGAGTAAAGAAATGCAAGATATTTCTTTGTAAGGTGGGAACCAAATCCCTCCACACTTATACCTCCCTAAAACACTTGTCCCTCCCACAAAATAAACCCCATAGTCTTCTCCTACACCATTCCTAGGCCATCTACCCAACATCCCACAAACATTCCAAAACATTCACAACAATAAAAATTTCATAAACAAAAAGAAGCATTACAAGAGCGAAGCTCCTACCTCTCCATGATGGAGTTGTTCTAAGTTCCAAAACAGTAAAATTTAACCCAATGCAAGCAATCCAAATCAGCCAAGCACAATCATGCAACAATCTTCCAAAATATTCTCCAAAGCAAGAGCTCCAAAATAGCAAAAGAATTTACCCCCAAAAGGAGTTTCCAAAAGTGAAGCCAACCAAAACAATGGCAAGCAATTTGAATTTTATGGAATAGGGAAGAGAAGAGGATGAGGTGGATCCATATAGGATGCCACATCACACATCCTCAAGCTAACCCAAAATTAAAATTCAATCTCCAAGACACAATAAATAAGTAGGTGAATAATATGACATTCTTACTTATGCACTCAAATCAAGCCCATATCCCAAAGGACTAAAATTAATTTCAAGCAAGAAGTATAATTAAAACATTTAACTAGGATTACAAAAATGCATAATGAAAGCTATATTTAAACTCTCAAACCATAGGTAAGGTTGGTATGTAAATTTAAGAGGTATGGGACAAGTTTAACTTGTCCCACAAGCCTCCAAAGTCAATCTCCAAGGACAATTTCGAATTCCAAAGAAGATTAAGTGTTTCATACTCCAAATTTTACTTACATATCTTTGACACAAATCTTATAACATTTAATACAAGAGTCAACCACTCCAATAATTACTTTCTTATGCCCCAATTTGATTAATTTATTTTAACAATATGGTTACTCACATTATATACCATAATTTATTTAAATAAAAGGGATAAACACATCACTTAATAAACACATACAAACATCAATAAAAATGAACCTAATAAATACATAAACATAACCCTTGGCCACATTTAAAGGTGATCCCCCCACGGGAATCCCTAACACAATAAAACACACAAACAAATACAAGTTGTCATGGTGAGCTTGTTGAATTCATCTAGAATTCCAATGTGGTTGGTCTCAATCCCTCGATGTTTGTTGTGATGTTTTAACTCGCAAAACAAAAATATCTCTTTTGACCTCATGTTCATATCAAAACATCCAAAATAATATAACTAAAATTCCAAAATCATCTAGATATATGAATCACAACAACATCCAAGCAACCAAGAAGATCATTTGTAATTTTACTCAACAACTATATCATCATCAAATAATTTCCATTTCTAGGTCTACTCACAATATCCAAATATCACATGTCCGAACAACATCCATAATATAAACATGTCAAACAACATATCATCATCACTATATAGAAATGTCTCAAATAATCATCATGCATCATAACTGAATCAAGGTCAAGAATAATCCATGATCTAACATATAACATCATACTATAATAAGGTCCATAATCATGTCCATAATATAATCAGGAGTATCATGATCAGTATCAAAAGGTGTCAAAGGGAAGTGGGCACTACACCCTCCCCCTTCAAGGTGTCAATTTAAAATTAGCGTCTAGTCCTATCCTTTGGGAAACACCATCCTAGCGATGTTACATACACCCTAAATGAGGGGGTCATACATTGGGTGAATCATCACTTCGCATTTAATAAGAAACATTTACAGATTGATCTTTGGTATAGTATAGGAACAAAATAGTATTTAGTTATAAAAATGGGCTATAATCTTACTTAGGTCCTTAGTTCAACACAAACACAAGTGCTCGAGATACATGAGCTTGGTGACATGCTAGTGACCTTTCCTCGGTGTGTATGACTAGGGGCGATTACAATAATTTTTCATATCAAGCACAATTTTCAGCCATGTACATAGTGGTTTGCACAACACAATCATAGTCCTCTAGCAATAAAAATAAGTTCTATCTCTGTTTTCTTCTCTTTCTATTAGGATCAAACTTGATCAAACTAGAACAAAATACTATCACACCATCTGCAAGTGGTTTATAAATTTTGGGAAGCATTTAGGGATGGATAATAGCACAAGACCTTTCTCTCCCCAACAATATTACGATGTAGCATGAGATCGCCAAGAAACTAACACTTGGTGTGAGATCACATAAAAAAATCATTCTTGGTATGAGATCGCCCAAAAACTCATTCTTCTACAACATTTCAGGACACTTTTAATGCTTTTTATTCATCATGGATTATTTGTACATCTTCCTTTTACTACGTTTTTCTCATTTTTAGATACCTTTTACATAATTGGATTGATTGTTTCATATACATGACTTTGAATACTCTTTTCCTCTTCTTTTTGTAGGTCTCTCCTTATAATAAAGAGAATTCTTGAAGATGACATCAAGAAAAAAAGATACTTGGTACAACATAGTACAACTCATTATGCTTTTCTCCCCTAGGGTCACTTCCTCTTCCTTAGCATCCATGCTTCATTGTTATCACTCCATGTTTTTTCTTATCTCCTCAAAACCCTTTCACCATCAACCTAAATGGTTATTAGGTACACATCTCTTATCTACTTTATGTTATAATGTATTCACTTAACAACATAAAGTGAGCAAAAATATAGACACTAAATCACACACTTAAGCACATTTCTAGGTCTTAATCACATGCTACTATTTATATGATTCTTAGGTGAGAAAACTAGTAATTGAAATCTATCATGGGCCTCTTTTATGTCTTTCTAGTTTCCTCTTTGGTCTTTCACACCCCACAACCCAATATGTTCTTCATTACTTTATCTTTCTTAATTCTAGACTCCAAAACCCAACCAAGATGCTAATGCAAAGGTGCCCTCATCCCATCAGGCTCCCCCAACCTCTTTGTATATTAATCACCTCTTTTTTTCCTCTTTTATCTTTTGAGCATCTTGTTTTATTATGGGTTGTCCTTTCAATTATCAATTATGAAATTCAACCAAGGGAATCATATAAATACAAAGCTTTGTGACAAAAATAAAGGATAAATATCTAAACATCTATTACTATCACATAAGTTTGCATCAAAATGACTTTTAAGATCATCAAAACATCCATCTAGCTTCATTTAAGGGACAATGTACTACATTTTATGCATATACGTAGAGAAGGGGAAGTTAATTTTTCCATCCATAAATCTATTTACATTGCTACATGTAGATATTACTCACTATCAAGTGCATCTTGCACAAGAGCCACCTATGGCACGATTCTTACAGAACACACACAAGAACTACATGGAGTCACGAAATGTAGTGCAACACTTGGTTATAAGTTCACTATGTCAAGTGACCGCCACGGTCACTCTTACTCGCCATTTTCATTTATATTTTTAGGATTTGATGTGTTTTTGTGTTTTACAAGTTATATCTCTTTTGCGAGGATACAAGAGAAGTGAAGATCAACTATCTACTTCAAGGTGACAAACAACGAAGGTTAACAACATTGGTGTGACAAAACAAAAACTATTTTGTGGGGTTTTTTCATAGTAAGGGGATCCTAGAAGTAGTCTCATGTGTCTAGGTTCCTTGACCATGTCCAGCACCCTGGTCCATCTTGTTTTGTAAATTCAATGATTTTTTTCAGTTTGGACTGACATTATGCCCTCCTATTTCATCAATTTTTAAGATCAACATACCTTGGGATCAAGTGCAAAATCAGCTAAGACTCTTATTCCCTCTCTTGTACTTAGGGTTTCAATTTCCATTTACTTATTGCTTGTGTCAATTTTTTTCCTTGGAATTTTATTCATCGGATGTATTTGTATAATTAAGGTTTTACAAAATTCATTATTTGTTAAATCGAAGAGTCACTCTTTAAGTACAATGATTCTTATGTCCCACATTCAAATTTTGGCACATAATATATGTAACCAACAAATCATATATTTCTCAAGGAGTTCATGAAGAAATTATCATATAAATCATCGTATAGATGTATTTATACTCATTTCGATGGAGAACAATTCATGTGACAAGAAAACATGTCTAGATAATCATTAAAATATTATAGAGGCATACTGATTGTTCAACAATATAGCAATATAACATCAATTCCTCTAAGCGCAATACTTAACATTATTAATGTATCAAGGTGTATTTCTATTGATGGGGCATTTTTCTTCATCACCTTATCTAATAGTTATATTTTCCTTTAAGTAATAGTTTTCAATGACTTGACTTGTAGTTTTCAAGTCGATGTGCATGCAAGATTATGGCAATCCTTATATCTAACACATGCAATAATACTTTCAGTCAAACTTATCGTATTTTCAACTCCACTTCCCTTATGATCTACTTGTTAACTAATTGATATGTGATTAAAATATGGGCATGTGTTGTGAATTAAATTTTCCTTCACACAAATGCATGCACACAAACTCAAAGGATTCAAAATTCTACTTAACTCTTTATTTGTCAAAATGCCTTATGCTTCACCTAAAAGATTTAATCACACATGTGGAGGTCAATTTGTGTAGTTTAAGACAAATTTGTTGTCCATGAACATACATGTATCCACGCTTGAATAACCGTGCCTCAAACCTAATCCATGATCACCAAATTCATAACTCCTTTATTTTTATCCTATAATTATAAGCTTACTCTAATATACTAAGCTATAAACACAATCACTTATTGACAAAAATCAAGGGGTGTATTTCCTATTTGTTGTTTTTATAATTTTTATTACGATTCCAAATAATTGTGCTACTTTATTTTAATGTGCATTTGATTTAATTTTATTTATCATTTCATGAATTACACATATTTTAATGTATTTAACTCCTAAAATTAAATAAATTAATATATTAGACACTCTAATATTATCTAATTTCAGAAAAAATTATTTGTATATACGTGAATTAAACTGAACTACAATTTGATGTTGTTAGCATAAATATGATTGATTAAATTACTTTCGATATATTCACTTATGAGTACCCATTGAATAAGAAATATTAATTGGAGTTTGAGGATAAGTGATTATGAATTTTGATCGTTTTTGTGTCCGTGCCCCAATGTTTCCGCTAAATATATTAGACCTCCATTGTTTTTGCGAAAACAAAAAATTGTAAAGAAAAAAATCTGGAAGTTTCATATATTCGTCATATTAGAAACAATAAATTAGCCTTAAAACAACATGGTCACATGAAGTTTGTTCTCTTTTTCCTGCCCATCTTAAAATCTTGACTTTTACTAAATAATTTTCGGACATCAAAGTGACAAGTTAAAGTCATTTTCCGCGTATGTGAACCCCTGAAATGTCAATAAAGTGTGTGGAATTTGAAATCAGATGGAAAAGTAGTGGAAAGAGATTGGGGAAGAAACAACAAAAGTCCCCCAAAATGGAAATGGATGGGTAAGTTTGCGTTTAGTCTAGGTAGAACCTAAACCTTCTATATTGTTATATTGTGTCATTTTATCCTCTCTTTGAGAAGATGGATTATGTTATTGAAAGCTTGTTTCCACATTTGTGGTAGTCCCATATCCTTGTATTCACTTGTATTTTGTATCTTTGTTTAATAAAAGTTTGAAATGTATTTGTACCTTTAAAAAGAGTGGAGAAATGTTGTTGAAGTTGGGTGTAAATGCAAACTTTACATCATTCTTGGGTTAAAAAAAAAAAATGTTGAGTGCTTAAAGCTCAAATGAATGCATTTTCTTGTAATAAAGACTCTTCTTGTATTAACTTTAAGTTGAAATGCATTGCAAGTTGAAGTATGAAAATGAATCTAGTTTTATATTTACACGAGATGGCTTTTTGAAATGTATTCTTCTATTTTGGATACACCTCTTGTAGAGAAAAGTTACTTCCTTGTTGAGATTTATTGTGGAAAAAGAGAAGGAAATTCTAGTTATTCCTCATTAGTTGTATTTGACATGTCTCTTTTATTATTGAAATTAAATTAAGTGGTTCAAAAAAAAGTAACAATATGCTTCTTTCACTATTAGTTAGTTCTTTTATATTATTTAAATCTAAAAGGAAATGTTAATGCAAAATCACATCACCCCCAAATGGCTTCGGATCCGAGTGGGGCATCCGGTGTGATTTGCATAACATGGGAACATCTCTCAAGCTATGGGACTTGCAGATTTGAGATGGACCTCGGAGAAGGCCGACTTCCTCTAACTAATTATAATGCTAAACTACTCCTAATCTAACAATGCCAAGGAGAGAGGAGAGAGGGAGAGCATCAAAATAAAGAAATCCTACACTACGAGGCGATAGCACTAAGAAAAGGGGAGTGCTAGTCATAATCTCAGTGCATGAAAAGGAGCGAGGTGAGGAAAGGAGAGGGTGGACAAGATGCATGACAGACCAAAGATGAAGTTCACACGGAACACCACTTCAACCCATGAAACACGACTCCCAAACCTGCAATAGACATCGAAGTATGCATAGTATATGTTACTGATGACAAGAGGCAAGAAGAGACAATAAAATAAGGAACGATGGACAAGATGCATCACAAAACAAATTTTGTTGCTCCAAGAGTTCACACACTACATCATTAGTGGGAAAGAGGAAAGAAAATGTCATTACAGAGCCAAGAGAAAAGGCTTAAGCTCCACCTTCAACCCGAGGGGAGAAAAAGAGAGGGGGGAAGGAGAGAAAAGATGACCAACCTTTAGAAAAATGCCCCTGCTTTACAATATATAGAAAAATAAGAGAAGGACAGGAGGAAAATTTGAATCCTACTTGACCCTCCTGCAATGATGCATTGAATCCTCCTACTCCAACCACTCTAGAAACCATTAAAATACTCCCTGTAACAATGATGGGCTTAAGCTGCAAGACCCATGCCTATATGTGTTGTTCCTTGATGGGCAACAAAGCGAGTCCATTCTTCATCATGGTGATAGGTGAGAGACTTAATGACCTCAAAAATTATGGCCCCGATCATTAATGGTGGCGGTGAGTAGCGAGATCTGAGACCTTTCCAAAACGTCCCTTCCCACTCAAATCCGAGCTCCCAGGTCAAAAGTTATGGTTTCTAAAGGTTCTTTGGGTTTGGGATCTATTTGTGCAAGGTCCACATGGCAGCCTTGAGCATCTTGAGATTTCGCCCCCTCTTTTCATTTTTATTGTTGTACGACAAGACACGCGGCACCTTCCGCGGGCTGCTCCATTTCATTTGTATTCTACCCGAGTCCCTCCCGGGTTGGTGAGAGATGTTACGCCTAACACGGAGACACGTGGAGAGTTTGCGCATGTTCGAGGACCACTTACAGATTTTTCCTTTGAAGTTGCCTGCGAGATGAGGAATGTGGAGGCCTCCATGCAAGATTTTGGAATTTTCAAAGCGAGTCTCTACCCCCTTTTGATTCGACCACATGGTGAGCTCCTGCACTTGTTTAGGGACAAAGCATCCGAATTCTAACCTTGAAGATGCTTGGAGCTGACGTGTGGAGGATTCCTTCGGCCTATCCCGAGCTTGGAATTTTCAACGGCCATTGTCCCCTTTTCGTACTTAGAACACGTGAAGGTGGTCAAAAGTTGGTTCGTGGTCTCTCTTTGGGCCGCGCCTTTGTAGTTGCGATGATCGTGCACGCGGAAGCTTCATGCTCGTTTGGGGTCTACCTTAGGATTTTAACTCGAAGTTGCATCAATGAGACACGTTGAGGCTTCCTCACTCCTTTATACTTATCCGATTTGGGCTTGCTGCCCATTTAGGAACAAATGTTGGACCCTAGACACGTGGAGATTCCGCGCACATTTGGAGACCCTGTTTGGACACGACCTCTCGAGTGTGCGATTGGACACGTGGATGCGCCCGGCTCTTCTATATGTATCGATTCAACGGCCAACTCTTCCCCATTTTGGACTCATGGCTACATGGCGAGCTCGCGCACACTTGGGGACCCACTCTTGATTCTTCCTTTGAAGTTGCATCGTTGACACA
Organism: Taxus wallichiana var. yunnanensis; assembly: GCA_018340775.1. NCBI lineage: Eukaryota > Viridiplantae > Streptophyta > Pinopsida > Cupressales > Taxaceae > Taxus > Taxus wallichiana. The sequence continues at coordinate 193,547,446 of CM031240.1, read as the reverse complement.
CGTGGCTCCTTCCGTGGCTCTTCTCAAGTCCTTTTGTTTGACAAAGGGTTTATGTCTGAAATGGGACACATGGAAAGCTTGTGCTAATTTAGGGAATGTCCTTGTGTCTCACTTCGAATATGTGCCGAGGTGACACGTGGCACCCTCCGTGGATCTGTGACTTTAGACCCTAACTACATGGCGGGTTCGCACTTGTTAGGGACCACCTTTTGGGCTTGACTTTTTGGAGATGCGCCGATGAGACACATGGCACCGTCCATTGGCCCTTCTATACTAATCCGATTAAACGGCCCGGATTTTTCCCTCTTTGACTTTGACCACGTGGCGAACCCATGCTCATTTGGGAACTGCTCTTGATTCTTCTTTTGGAGTTACACGAAGGTGACACATGGCACCTTCCACGAGTCCATTGCTTTTCCTTGAGTCGACTCGCATGCGATGTCTAAAAACTTGAGCCCTTTCTTCAATCTTCTCCCGTCAAAGCTCGATCTCCTTTAATGTTGTTCGGACCCATCTTCCAACCTTTCTCCTCCATTGTAGAGCTTGTTGGTGCTCGAATTAGTTTCACCCTGTTTTCCATTAAAATCCCTCAGTTTGTGGCCTTTGTCACATTTTTGTCTCCCCGTGTTGGTGCTTAAAAACAATGTCCTCCAATTGTTTTCCATGATTAGTTCCACCTTGGTGAAGGTCACCTAAAATCCCGAGAATTTGTTGATTTGTTCCTCTATCCATATGAAGGTGTCTTTCAATTGGGCGTAAAACTCGGGTTGTTCCTTCCCTTCCATTTTTCGTAGTCATGTGTTGATGTCCCTACCATTTTATCCTAGGTACTTGAAGAAATGTGAATGGATATAGCTCAGAGGGTCATGTGTGAACCTTACAACATTTCAAATTATTTTTCCTTGAATAAAATTTCATCTCCTCAAACAGTGGTTTCCCTGCATTTTTACAGCTTGACGGGTGTGTTTCTCTCATCAATTTTAAATCTCTGCATCAGTGGAAACGTGGCCCTTTTTTGGTTAGATGCGGCTCGGCAGGGGCACTCTAAAAATTTGTGGATTTTTTAACCCAAAATCTTGTCCACGTGGAGGAACGACGCTCATTTGAAGACTCACCTTTTTGTTTGGCCTTGGAGTTGTGTCGGGAGGATGCGTGGAGGATTCGATTGCTTTGCCTTGACCGAGAATTTTTTTCATGCAAGGTGATAAATTTCTTACGGGTTGTGGACACGGGGTGGGATGGTGCTCATTTGAAGATTTGTCTCAGGGTCCCACCTTAACAAACAGCGAGAAGGATAGGTGGAGGTTTCATCCCTGCTCCGGGGTCTTCCTTATATTTTTCAAGCAACTTCCTAAAAGGCCTAAGACACGTGGAGGGACCGCGCATGTTTGGGGACCAACCTTTGAGTTTTATTTTGAAGAAGCGCCAGGAGGACACTTGGAGGCTTCCGCTCACTCTCCTTTTGCTTGGACTTTTCAATGACCGAATAAGACTGTCTCGAACCTTGGACACATGACGCCTTCTGTTGAACTCTCAAGCTTTTTAGTAGACTCTATCGGATTTGAGACATGTGGTGATCCTCTACGCTCATTCAAGGTCTCTACTTTTGGGGACCATCTCAAGATGCACCATTTAGACGTGTGGCGGTTTGAAAATTCAAAAGGCAGGAGGCGGCCTATCGAAGGCAACCTTGATTTTTTTCCCCTTATTGTCAAAAAGATTAAAATCATCAAAATGACCCGCAAGCCTGACAGAGAATAGTCAAAAATTTTATTCAGTCAATGGCGGAGGTGTGGACTTTTTAGTGGATATTTGAAAAATTTCTTTTTTTTGAATAGAGGGTTTAAAGTGTAAAAGGAAGCATGGTTTCGTAGGGACCCACATCGAAACTAAAAGCGGAAGTGCGGAGTTGCGGAGAAAATTTGGAAAAATTCCTTTTTTTCCAAAAAGATGTAGAATAGCATAATCAAGCCGTGGTTCCTCTGGGACCCACATTGGGACACGTGTTAAGCCCATTTTTCAAAGGCATGTAGGGAGGACTCTCGAGGAAAGTTTGGAAAATTTTCCTTTTCCCAAAATGTGTAAAATGGTAGGATTGAGCTGCGTTTCCTTTAGGACCCACATTGGGACATGTGTCAAGCCTATTTTTCAAAGGAGAGAGGTGGAGTGAATTGTTAATTTTGGATTTTTCCAAAAGGTGTAAAAGGTAAAAAGGAACCCCCAGGCTGTCTTAACTCAGATCTCCCACATGGACGGTCCAAATTCAAAAGGAAATTGACGCCAAGTGTGCATTTGTATCGATTTTTCACCATTTTGCTTCAAAGCTCTTGAGGATGCGAATTTTTGTGGTTTTTTATCATTTCTTGGAATCTCTTACACGCCAAATGAAAAGGAACATTAATTTGATATCCTGGTTTGGTGGGGAAGTTCTGAAAATATCTTTCACCATTAAATATGTAATCTAATTGTCGGATTCAACCTATCTTTCTTTCCTTGGCACGCAAGAGACCTGTTGATATCTTGGTTTGGTGGGAAAAATATAAAAACGTCTTTTACCATTAAGATGTGATTTGACTATTGGCCTCGATCTGATTTTCCATTTTTTCCTTCCTTGGCACGCAAAGAACCAGATTTGATAGATTGGAGGAGGAAGTAGTTGGCACGCGAGATGAAGAACGACTTACTAGGTGAAGAATTGAATGCTGGAAATATTTGGAGAGATTTTCCCTCTGCACACCTGACAACTTTTTTGCAAATCTGATTTTGGGAGTCACGATCAAGGTCGTAACATGTAATGGTGCTTTGAATGTTTCTGGTTTTGGAGGGAAAACTCTGTTGTAAATGAAATGTTATAAATTGCATGAATTTGTCATGCAAATGGTTGGAGTGTTAGAGGTTAGGAGCTAATTCTGAGAGAAATTTTTTTGATGTGAGCCCATCTTTCGAGAGACTATCTTGAGGAAATTTGTTTATTTCTTTTGTGTTAAATTTCATCATGTCAAGGTGGTTGTGAGTGTACATACCATTGACAAGCTCTGAGATTGTTCTAGAAACTTTCCCCTACTGATAAATTTAATCAAATTTGAGTAAATGTGTTTTATTTTTAGCAAAATTGTGTTTGCTTCATTTTGAATGTCTGCAAATAGTTTCTTGTTCCCATTACAATCTTACATTGAAATCTTTGTGAATCACACAAGATCTTAGCTTTGTGATAGTTTGGTGGCACTTGCAATTTCATTTATCAGAAGAGATTTCATTTGATAGTGAAATAAATAATTTTAAAATCAATTTACTCCTAGCATGATGATTAAGATTGTTTATTAGCCTTTGAGGGTATCTTAGGTATGATAAAATAGAGGTTGATAGTGTTTAATTAAGTTTTTTCAATTGAGCCTTCATTTTGGATCCTTAAAGTTTGTGTGAAAACGTTGATCTGGGCCTCCATGAAGCACACCTTTTGGTTAAAGGAACATTCTAGCTGTTTCGAAGCATTTACATTGATCAAGCCTTCCATTTTGTAAAATCTCTCAAAGACTGTCAAGTCAAAATCCACTCTACCTCACCTTCCACCAAAATTTATTTAAAAACAACCAATCATACCCATACTACCTTTGTTTGTCCTATGTGTCCACAAATGCATAATTTATGTTACCAAAACATGCAGAAGGAATTAGATTTACATTTTATTTAGTATCCTAAACCTTGCTAGAAAATATCTCCATTATCTAGGGTGACAACTCGTGAGAGTTAGATTTTTTGTATTGATCATGTTTTCTTCAAGGTCTTCTTAATAACTTTGCAAAGAAGGACATCTCCATCTCCTCCACAAAAAACAAGATACAAAAGGGTCCTCTCACCCTGGTTGAAAGGCACAACCATAAAGTAGTGAGGATAGATCAAATCCTCTTAAGGGTGCTACCCATTTCTCCACATCTGAGTGACAAAGAGCAAGCTGCATTTCTTCCCAGCTACAAAATGAAACACAACATGCTTTGCTTGCCTCTAAGCTTCCTGTCAAAACTGTGATGCTTCTCAAGCTTAGAGGAGAATCAATTTGGGTGCCAACACTTTTCTTTGGGGACGTGATGTTCCGAGGTTATTGTGGATTTCAGATTCATACACGAGGCCCTCCAGTAAACATTTCTTATATGCTCTAAGTACTAGTATGTATTGTTTCAACATCATCCTCTGTTGGGCCTATGAGAAGTGTTCAAAGTTAGAAGTGTTCTATGTAATATTTTAGTTTCTATAGTTATTGCACTAAGTTTCATAAATAAATTTGGGTAAAGGAAGGTCGTTATCTTTCCATTTCCAGTTTCTAGTGTTGTGATGGACATTTGACATGAGATCATTTTTTAGTGCATTTACACAACTAAGGTGGAAATCCTTAGTGGCGACTCCGTGTTGATCTAATTTTTTTTAAATACCAGTGTCTTAGCCTCTGTCAAGTGAGATTTGTTACTAATATTTGCAAAGATGGAAGGAAGAAGATCTTTCTTTCTAGGGATCCTACTAGGACATTATTTCTAGAGCTAGGAAAAACAAAGTCAGAAGGAAGAAGATCCTGGAGAGTTTTTGGAGATCAACAATCAAGAAAAGAGATCTCCATTGATGAAAGTGATCAGCCTATCATTGAAGATTTCCATTCAAGTGATTTTGAATCAGGTAGTTTTTTGTGGAATTAAATTCTCCATCTAGAGAGGGGCCTTCATTTGAAAAGTTTGCTTCTCATTTTGCTCCTATGTGTTTTCTAAAGTTGATAGGGATTTCTAAGAAACAGAGCCTTTAGGGGATATCCATTTTGGAAGTTATACTCATGTGTTTCAAATACCCCTGTCCCTTATCAGTTTGATTCTCCTCCAAGGTCACCTCCTCAAAACAACATGGCCCATCCCCACCCAGACCTCCATTTATTGTAAATACTTTTGGTCCTATAAATTTTAGAGGGATGGCTAGTTATCCAAATGCAATTCCCAAGATGTAAGAAATAGACTACCAAAGTTCCAAGGAAATAATGTTATAACTGGTGATCAGCATCTAAAGCTCTTTATCAACATGATGGAAGACTTTGAGATTGAATTTGAAGATGTATATATCAAATTATTTATCCATACTTTGGAGGAAGATGCAAGGGACATATAAACTGCTATTCATTGATTTTTTGAAATAAATCCATTGATTCTATGGTGACTAGAAATGAACAATGCATACTTGACAACAATGCATGCATGTAGTGCAACTTTCAATGGACGAGAATGGACTAGTTTTTCGAGGTTTCTCCCTATCGAATTTAAGGAAAATATTAAAAAGAATCCCAATGAGTTAGTGGATGACTTCAACACTAGATTTAATAAGACATATGAGGATATTTCATTTGAGGAGGAAGCGATTATTGATGAACATTGTTGTTGCTCAAGAAAAAGGATTATAATAATAGGAGTAGAGTTTCTCAAGGAGCAAGGCCTCAAGCCAAACCTAAACTCCATTGTTTTAAAATATCCTAAAGAGGTTCCTAAGAAAGATACACCTTCCAAAGGCCTTGTTGTCCCAAACAAGATTCATACTTCTCCTCATGTTCAAAGCTATCAAAGTATCATGCCATCTAATGATTGTGTCAATCTCCTTCCAATGCTGCCTTTCCAAAGTGTGTTCCATATGACATTGCCCAAGTTTTGAGTCAAATCAAAGTTAGTGTTCCAATTGTTTAGCTACTTAGGATTCTTGAGCACAAGAAGAGGGCATTAGAGTATTTGGATTGAAAGAAGAGAAGAGTACCCCAGGAAGAAATGTAAATATTGTGGAGACTCCTCCAATAATTGAAGAGATAGAAACACCACCAGCATCGAAAAGAGCTAGATGAACCACCTGAGGTTTATTTGGGAACATCCTTGGTAGATTCTCAGCTAAATGTGGATCCATTCTTCACCACTCTGATCATTAAGGACAAATTGTTGCACAACTGTATGTTTGATTTGGGGGCATCATGCAATGTTATGCCTCTAGAAGTCATGAATGAACTGGATATCAAAGTAACAACAACATATGGGAAGTGTACTACCATGGATTCTAGAGAGGTGCCAGTGGTGGGATGTGTGAAAGGTCTGGTGGTACAACTTGCAGCTATCCGGGAAAGAACTTGAAACTTGATGTTGTTATTGTTGATTTCCCTAGCCAAGTGGGGTATGTTGTTGTCTAGAAAATGGGATGCAAGTGTTTGTGGGAGTGTTCAAATGGATATGTTCTATGCCACCATCCAAATTGAGGAAGCCTTGTCAAGTTGTATGGGGAAAAGAATATGTTGCACCTCATTGAAGACCCCAATAATGCATCTTATGAAGTGTTGTACACAAGTGTTGATGTTGATAACTTTATTGGGTTTGCTAATGGGAAGGAGAACAAAATGAATCAATGTAAGAATCTTAAACAAGTAGGTTCTCCATGGACTTTTTGTTTGATGGAGCTTGCTCCAAATTTGGAAATGGTGTTGGTGTAGTTCTGATTTCTCCAAGCTTAGAAGAGTTTGTTTTTTCTTTCAAACTTAACTTTGAGTGTACTAACAACATTACTGAGTATGAAGCATTGTTGTTAGGTTTGAGAATTTCTTGGAAATACTATGTTAAAGACATCATTGTTAAGGGAGATTTAGAAACTAATTGTTAAACAAATCAGAAAACTGTATGCCACTAAGAATCAAAGAATGAAACAGTACAAGCATGCAGTCTAGGACTTGATTGAGATGTTTGATTCATTTAACATTGTGCATCATGATAGGAAGTTCAATGTTATGGCAGAAAAGCTTGCAATGTTGGGATCTCGGTTTGATAATTGTGTAATGTCCCCATATTGTGAATATGATGTTGAAGTGTTAACAAGGCCATCTGTCCCTGACAACATTAAACATTGGAAAATTTTTTATGATGATGCTTAGGTCAAAAATATTTCTATAGAACAAAGGGAGTTTTTGATCAATGTATTGATTTGGAGCCAATGGTGTGTGCAGTAGAAGGTAAAGAAACTTTGTTTGGAAAAGATATCATCCAATTGAAAACTAATACCATCCCTAGAGGACTGGTTGCTCTTGAATCAAACTTTGATAATGTTGATTGCATTATTAACATATATATAGCAGCCTCAAGGTATGTTGAGGAGCCTCAAGGGATGTTGAAAGAGGAAGATGAGTTAGGAAGCAATAACAAGGAGGAGAAATATTCCTATGTCCTATATTAGTTGAAGAAATATCAGGACTACTTGGCTTGGTCTTATTCAGAGTTGAAGGCATATAGAGAGGATTTGTTTCAGCATGAAATTCCTTTGGAGTCTAATGCAAAACCATTAGAATAAAAGCATAGGTTGATTAATCAACTCCTTATGAAGATGCAAGATGAGTTAAAAAAGATAAGAGATGGAGGGATCATTTAGCCAATAAGGTATTCTTCTTGGGTTGCAAACTTAGTGCCAGTTAGAAAAAGAATGGTGATATCAGGTTGTGCGTGGATTTTAGAAATCTGAACAAAGCATCAATGAAGGATAATTATCCTTTACCAAACATGGATAACATGCTACAATTAGTGACTGGTTCTGAGCTGATTTCTTTTTGGATGGTTTCTTTAGGTATAACTAGTAGTTGTGAAGAAATCAGAGATAACCAAAAGCTGCTTTCACTATTCCATGGGGTACCTATGTGTATGTGAGGATATCGTTTGACTGATGAATGTTGAGCTACTTTTCTAGAGAGAAATGGATGTAGCATTCTTAGGATATATAAATGACTTCATTGTTGTGTATCAGGATGATGTGACAGTTTTCTCCAGGAAGAGAAGTGATCACCTGCAACATTTAGAAAAGATGTTGATAAGATGTCAGAGAGTATGGCATTTCACTCAATCCAAATAAGTTCCATTTGGAGTGCAAAAGGCCAAGTTTCTTGGTCACATTGTATCAAAGGATGGTGTCATGATTGATCCCGAGAGGGTAGAGGCCATCAGCAAGGTCCCAATTCCAAGAACCAAGAAAGGAATTCAGTCCTTCTTTGGGAAAATAAATTTTATTAGAAGATTCATATCAAACTTTGCTTTGAGTTGACCATTCCAATTACTTGCATGCTAAAAAAGGACCAAGTAATCAAATGGGAGAGGAATCTTCCATTCAATATTTGAATGGGATCAAGTAGCATTAAAGCATGCCTGTTTAGTAGCTCCAGATTATAAGAAGCTTTTTCAAATGTTTTCTTTTTCTTCAAAGAACACTATTGCATCTGTCTTGTTGCAGAAGGATGATGAAGGGGTTGAGAGGCCAATTGCCTTTTTAGTAAGGCATTACAAGGGGATGAGCTGAAATACACCATTATGGAGAAGTAAGCATTTTCCTTGGTAAAAGCAAAAAAGGTTTTCAGACCTTATATTTTGAGCTCTAAAGTTGTTTCTTATGTTCCCCACACCATGGTGAAAATATGTCTTATCAGAGATGGAGGTCTCAAGAAAAAGATGCAGATGGGTGAACAAGTTGTAAGAATATGACATGGATATCCAAACCAAAACTTGGTAAGAGGTTTGGGCTTAGCTAAACTTATGGCTGAGAGCAACCTGCAAACTATTGAGGTGAATGAGGTAGAAGAAGGAAGGGTGGATGTCCTTGAAAAGTTGGTGAGTTTTGAATGGTACAAAGATATAATTTTTTTATCTCAGACATCTATACTACCCTAAGTATTTGAGTAAAAATTAGAAAAGAGATCTTAAGTTGGCTTCCATAAATATGTCATTATTTATTTTGGGTTATCTTGGAAAACCTTGAGGGAGTCCTCTTAAGGTGCATTACTAAAGATGAAGCCCACAAGATAATTTCTGATCTCCATGGAGGAGTTTGTGGGGGAATTTTGTTGGAAAAGTCACAACACACAAGATCCTGAGGGCTGGTTATTGGTGGCCATATCTTTTCAAGGATACAACTTTGTTGGTTAGAAGATGTGAGAGTTACAGTGTTTTTTTGGAAGACTAAAAGCTTTAGGTTCCCTTACTTTGTAGCTTTGCTCGATTGAAGCCCCATTCAAGCAATGGGAATGGATTTCATTGGTGAGATTTTAGACCCTTCAAGTGCTAGCCATAAGTGGATTCTTGTAGCCACTAATTACTTCACTAAGTGGGTGGAGGCAATCCCCACCAAGAGAGAAACACACCAAATTGTCATGGACTTCATGTTGAACCATATCATCTGCAAGGTTTGGAGTGCTAGTTAAAATTGTTACTAACAATGCCATGAGCTTCAAAGCTAAACCTTTGGTGGCAATGTGTAAAGAATATGGGATCAATTTGACATATGCCTAAATGACAACCCCAAGGAAATGGACAAGTAGAGTCCTAGTAATAAAAATATATTAAAGATCATCAGGAGAATGTTGGAGCTGAACAAAAGGAAATGGGGTGAGAAGTTGAAGTTCGCTATTTGAGGTTGTGAATTAGTGTTAAAGAGCCACTAGAAAAAGACCATTTGAACTTGGTATATAGCACTCAAGCTCTGTTTCCCAATTATCCTCATATCAATTCATTCAACAACTGGAAGATCAAGAAGTTAGTCCATATGAGGCTCGCATTAACCAGATTGTTGAACTTGATGAAGAAAGGAGAGCATCTCACCAAAGGCATGTGAAGTTTAGAGAAAAATTGAAGAATTTATTTGACAAGAAGGTCACTCCCAGATATTTTAGCATTGGATATCTTGTGCATTGTGGGATAACAAACATGAAGATAATGGAAAGCATGGTAAATTTAATGCACTATGGATGGGCCCTTACTCCATTGACATTCGGATTAGTGAACATACCTTCTTCTTGAAACACTTGGATAGTAAATTGCTTGAATTTCTTGTTAATGGCAGGCACTTGAAAAATTTCCTAGATTGATTCCCATAATCAAGGTGAGCATCATTTGTATAGTGTACATTTTGTTGGTTGCTTTCTATCTTTTGTGTTTTTCTCATTCTGGTCCTCGGTGACCTGGTTTTGCTGGTTCCTTTGTTCATTTTTAGGAGATGGTTCTGGTTTCTTCTCTGTAAGTTGACTAATTTACCCAATGGATTTTTGGCACATGCTTTATTATTTGGTTCTTTGGCACTCACAGGAGTTCTCATCCCCGAGTCAAAGCCGATGTTGGTGCTCAAATGAGTCTCGCCCGTTTTCCATTAAAATCACTTAGTTTACGGCCTCTATCACATTTTTGTCTCCCGTGTTGGTGCTTGAAAACTTTGACCTCCATTTGGTTGCCATGATTAGTTTCTCCTTGGTTGAAGGTCAACTAAAACCCCAATTTTTTTGATTTGTTCCTTTGTCCATATGAAGGTGTCTACAATTGGGCGTAAAACACAGGTTGTTCCTTCCCTTCTGTTTTCCGATCGTGTGTTGTTATCCTTGCCATTTTGTCCTAGGTACTTGAAGAAATGTGAATGGATATAGCTTGAAGGGTCATGTGTGAACCTTAAAACATTTCCAAATTCTCTGTCCTTGAAGAAAATTTCATCTCCGGGATCAAACAGTGGTTTCCCTGCATTTTTATGGATTGATGGGTGTGTTTCTCCCATCAATTTTAAATCTCTGCATTAGTGGAAACATGGCCCTTTTTGGTTGGATGTATCTCGACAAGGAACTCTAAAACTTTTTGGATTGTTTTAACCTAAAAAATTGTCCACGTGGAGGAATGACGCTAGTTTTAACTCACCTTTTTGTTTGGCCTTGGAGATGCGCCGAGAGGATGCGTGGAGGATTCCGCTAGTTTACCCGGACTTAGAAAAAAATTTCATGCAGCTAATATAGTTTTGGCGGGCCATGGACATGTGGTGGTGCTCATTTGAAGATTTGTCTCAAGGTCCCACCTTAACAAATGCGATAGAGGGATAGGTGGAGGCTTCATGAGTCTTCTTACTTAGAATTTTTTGAAGCAACTTCCTAAAAGGCCTAAGACATGTGGAGGGACCGCACATGTTTGGGGACCGGCCCTTGAGTTTTATTTTGAAGAAGCGCCAGAGGACACCTAGAGGCTTCCAATCACTCTCCCTTTTGCTTGGACTTTTGAACAGTGAAGAAGACTGTCTCAAACCTTAGACACATGGCACCTTCCAGGTGACCTCTCAAGATTTTTAGCGAGAATGTCGCCAGTTGAGACACTGGTGAGCCCATGCTCATTCAGGGTCTCTACTTTTGGGGACCATCTCAAGATGCGCCATTGAGACATGTGGCGGTTTGAAAAGTCAAAAGGCAGGGAGGTGGGCCATTGGAGGCAACTTGGATTTTTTGCCCCTTATTGTCAAAAAGATTAAAATCATCAAAATGACTCGTAAGCCCGACAGAGAATAGTCAAAATATAATTCACTCAATGGCGGAGGTGCGGAATTTCGGGGAAATTTGGAAAAATTTCCTTTTGTGAAAAAAGGGGTTAAAAGTGTAAAAAGGAAGCATGGTTCTGCTAGGACCCACATCAGAAACTAAATGTGGAAGGGTGGAGCTACGGGGAAAATTTGGAAAAATTTCCTTTTTCTAAAAAATAGGTAGAATAGCGAGAATCAATCCGTGGTTCCTTTGGGACACATGTCAAGACCATTTTTCAAAGGCGGTGTGGAAGACAGACTCTCGGGAAAATTTGGAAAATTTTCCTTTTTCGAAAATTGGTAAAATGGGTATGAGAATTGAGCCGTATTTCCTTTGGGACCCACATTGGGATATATGTCAAGCCTATTTTTCAAAGGTGGAGAGGCGAGAGAAAATTGTGAGATTTTGCATTTTCTAAAAGGTGTAGTAAAAGGTAAAAGGGAACCCCTAGGCTCATCTTAAATTAGATAATGTCAAGGTGGTTACGAGTGTATAGTTACTGCATTGTATGAATTTTTGATCATCTCTTCTTTGGCTAGCTCTTCTTCTTGTTACTCTCCTTGACTTGACTACTTTGGAGTCTCTCCCGACATGGACTTGGGAGAGTAGGAGTGGTGGATGGGGTCTCTACTAGTTGTTTCCTTGTTTGTGGTTGAGGTGAAGGCATTGTTTTTACCTCTTATGGAGGGGACTTGGATTTGGAAGGAAAGAGGGAAGAGGAAATGAGGTGAGATGGAAGATTAGAAGATGGAGAAGGGAAATCAACACTTGGGGAAGCAGATGGGAAACTAGACTCATGACACTGTTGCAATGATACTTATTGGGGAAGAGGAAAAGAAAAGCTATGAGGTGGTGGACTTACCCATTGACAAGGTTGTCGACACCAAGCTCATAGGCCTCTATCTCCTCAGTCCACTACGCAAGTTGGGGCAACATCTCAATCATGAAGTCAAGCTTCTCCTGCGGGTTGTAGTGTCTTGGAAAAGGGCCTTCCCATGGACAAGGTACCCTGTAACCAATCGTGAATGCCTTCATCTGTGTTGTATCCTGGACTGCACCATGCTAGCCTCCATTCTTTGGATCTTTTGCAGAAAATCGTGTTCTCCACATAACTATTTCCATTATATGCGTCCCTTTGTTCTTGATAAGCTCCATAGCCAAACTGGATTTGACATTACTCATATGGGTAAGCATAATGGTTTAATCTGATCATAATGCTGATCTGGAGGAGTCATGAAATACATTGGAGGTGGACTGCACTATTGTTGCTACAAGTGTGAGTTCCAAGTTGGGAATGAAGTCATGATTGCACAAATTCATGGGATGGAAGAAGATGGAAGATGTGGAAAGAAAAATGGATGAAAATGGATGGGAGAAGGTCTGCAACTTAGAGGATGGGTTGTTGACTAGATGGAGTCACAGATGTGCTTGAAAGTGCCTCCAAAGGTTGGATCTCAGCAATAACACATCAAACCTGTTGAGATGAAGATGTAAATCTCTTTAGTCTCTCCCACCAAGCGTGTCAAACTTTTAGTGCAAAATCACAACACCCCGAATGGCCTTGGATCGAGTGGGGAATTCGGTGTGATCTATATAACATGGGACCATCTCTCAAGTTGTAGGATTTATAGACTTGAGATGGCCCTCCGAAAGAAGGCCATCTTCAACTTCCTAATCCTAATGCTAAACTACTCCTAAGGAAGGAAATCGACTATCTACTCATAATATAACAACTCCAAGGAGACAGGGAGAGAGGGAGAGCATGAAAATAAAGAAATCCTATATTACGAGAGGTGATAACACCAAAAAAAAAGGGGAGTGCTGGTCACAATCTTAGCTGCATGAAATGGAGAGAGGTGAGAAAAGGAGAGGGTGGGCAAGATGCTCTACAGTAGACCAGAGATGAAGTTCACTGAACAACACTTCAACCCATTAAACATAGCTCTCAAAACCTACAATATACATGAGAAGTATGCACAGATATACCCTATAATGACGAGAGGCAAGAAGAGACAATAAAATAAGGAAGGATGGACAAGATGCATCACAAAAAAATTTATTGCTCCAAGAGTTCACACGGTACATCATCAGTGGGAAAGAGGTAAGAAAATTCCATTACAAAGCCAAGAGAGGAGACTTAAGCCCTATATACAACCCGAGGGGAGAGAAAGAGAGGGGCCAGGAGAGAAAATATGACCAACCTTTAGAAAATTGCCCTCCTTTACAATATATAGAAGAATAAGAGAAGGAGAGAGGGAAAATTTGAATCCTTCTTTGACCAACCCTACAATGCATTGAATCCACCTACTCCAACCGCTCCAAAAAAATTGAAGTCCACCTGTAACAATGATGGGCTTCACTGCAAGACCCATGCCTCCATGTGTTGTTCCTTGATGGGAAAGAAAGGATTCCATTCTTCATCATGGTGATAGGTGAGAGACTTGATAGCATCGAAAATGGTAGACCACATCATTAATGGTGGCAAGTGAGTAGTAGTCATCGGAAGCTTTCCAAAAGATCCCTCCCGCTCAAATACGAGATCCTAGTCAAGCGTTATGGCTTCCTGAAGTTGCTTTGGCTTTGGGATCTATTTACGCAAGGTCCACGTGGCAGCCGCACTCATCTTGATATTTCACCCCCTCTTTTCATTCTTATTGTGGCATCAAGAAGAAACGTGGCACCTTCCACGTGGCTGAACTATTTCCTTTGTATTATGCATGAGTTCCTCCTGTTGGTGGAGACAGTGCCCGACTCGAGACACGTGGAGAGTGGCGCATGTTCTGGGAGACCACTTCGGATTTTTCCTTTGAAGTTGTCCTGGATGAGGGAAGTGGAGGCCTCTCAGTAGGCTTTGGGACTTTTCAATGGCCGGAACCGTCCGCTTTTGATTCTAACCACGTGGCGAGCGTGCACTTGTTTGGGGACCGCCTCCAGATTCTAACCTTGAAGATGCATTGAGATGATGTGTGGAGGCTTCCTTCAACCTATCTCAAGCTTGGACTTTTAATGTCTGGTGTCCCTTTTGAGACGTGGGACACTTGGAGGGCTTGTGCTAGTTCGGGGGGTCTCTCTTTGGGCCGCGCCTTTCAAGTTGCCTGATGAGGCACATGGAAGCTTCCAGCGCTCATCACGGGGTCTGCCTTATTGATTTTAAATCTAAAGTTACGCTGATGAGACCCGTGAAGGATTCCGCTCACTCCTTTATACTTATCTGATTCGGGCCTGCTACCCATTTAGGAACAGTTGTTGGACCCTAGACACGTGGAGAGTCTGTGTATATTTGGAGACCCTATTTGGACCTGACCTCTGGAGGTGTGCCAATTAGACACGTGGAGGATTCCACCGGCTCTTCTATACTCACCATAATCGGCCAATTGGCATTGCTCTGCCCCTTTTAAGACTCTTGGCTACATGGCGAGCCCATCCACACTTGCGGACCCACTCTTGATTGTTCCTTTGAAGTTATGTCATTGACACACGTGGCTCCTTCCCGAGGCTCTTCTCAAGTCCTTTCTATTTGACAAAGGCTTTATGTATAACCTGGGACACATGGAAAGCTTGTGCTCATTTAAGGGCTCCCTTGTGTCTCACTTCTAATGTTGTCTTTGAGGTGACACGTGGCACCCTCCATGGTTTTGTGACTTTATACTGATTAGATGGTGGGTGGTGCTTGTTGGGACCGTCTTTTAGGATTGACCTTTGGAGATGTGCCGATGAGACACATGGCATCGTCCACTAGCCCTTCTATACTTAGCCAATTCAACCGCCGGCTCTGTCCCCTTTTTGACTTTGACCATGTGGCGAGCCCGCGCTCATTTGGGAACCCGCTCTTGATTCTTCTTTTGAAGTTACGCGAGTGACACATGGTGCCTTCCACGTGTATGTTGCTTTTCCTCGATTCGACTCGCATGCAAAGTCCGAAAACTTCTAGTGCTTTCTTCAATCTTATCCCATTGAGCTCTAATCTCCTTCAACGTTGTTCAACCCCATCTACCAACCTTGCTCGCCATTGTAGATCCTGCCGCACCTCATATTTGGGATTGATTGCGAGCTCGTAGGTTTGAACCACCCCTTTGATTTTCTTTTGTGCGGGTGGTCGTGTTTGATCAATTTTTAAAGGGGGTGAAATCGGGATAACGGGAAATGCTTGTATTTAATGTAAAATGGATAGTTTCATGTATAGGAAACAAAAGGGAAATTTAACTTGTGTCTACATATAAATAATTTTGTTATTATAGGGATACTTGTGAATAAATGAATGCCCTATTTCCTATATGTGATTAGACACACACACACACACACATATATATTTATGTATGTGTGTGTATATATATATATATATGTGTGTGTGTGTCTATGTATCTAAACATTTAAACAATAAATCTGCGATAATGATTATAAAGTAGAAAATGTAAAATGATGGCAAATTATTTAAACCGATATCCTTGTATGTGTGTGTGTGTGTGTGTGTGTGTGTGTAAAATCATGGGTTTTGATTTGGGAATTAATTTATTATTGTAACTATAGGAGTGATGAGGGGAGAGTGGGAGGAGGGTTAGGATGGACCATGGCTTGCCCCAAACCCCACGAGACCCCTTCCACTATGTCATTCACACCATAGTGTGGCTACCTCAATACATACAAAGTCACTTTAGTCACCCATGGCCATAGTTGTGGGCCTCCTTAATTCTTTTACTACCTTTAAGTGGCCAACCCGCAACCGTAGGCGGTACCCTGCATAGGAAATGTAATGTGTGTGTGTGTGTGTGTGTGTATAGAGAGAGAGAGAGAGAAGCTGGAATCTGGAGTATGAAAATAAAAAATAAAAAATAGGGGCAACACAATTAGAAAACCTCAAGAACCCTAGTTTGATTTCAAACAAGAAAATATAAGAAGGGTTTATCCCTTCTTTTCAAATTTAGAATAAAATGAATACAAGTACTCTCCATAAAAAAGTAAAGATTTGTGCTCGAAAGAAAAGCCCTAAAATTCCTCCATGAATATCCTATTTCTTCCTCCTTTTCTCTCAAGAGAAACTTGTGTAAATAAAAGAGAGAGTAAATAAAAAAAAAGATATAATACCTTTCTTAAGGAAATTTAGGGCTTACTAGCATTACCTAGGTCAAGGGTTGAAAATAAAAGAATCCTAGGACCCATGTTTAATGCTACTGACTCTAAATTGATGGGATAGACACTTTTTGGGTATTGGGTAAAGAAATGTAAAAAGGGGACATAAGAGATTTAACTAGGAACTATGGGGAGTTGGGGGTATAAGTTAACAATTTGGTATTTAGCAATTTAGTGAAATAAATAAATATTAAGCTTGGGACACACAATTGATATTAATTAGATTATGAAGAGATCATTGATTAATAAATTAGAAATTTATTAATTTATTCAATAAAAATAATTTGGGTTGGGTTAGTATGGGTGACCCTTAGGACCCCTTTTTGTAAATAAATTTAATCTCGGTCAAAGGGGGTATTTCATCCTTGGAAACAATTCCGGAATTATAAAGTAGTATTAATTCATTTCTAGGAATACCCGAACATAGTTAAGTAGTTAATAAAATAATATATCTCGAAAAAAAATTGCTAGTTTTTCTATTAGTTGTGTTAAGATTGGGTGCTCAATTTATGGGGCACTAAAGTTGGTATCGAGCTCGAGGTTCAAACACGGACATATTTGGTATGATCATGTAATAAATTAATAAGTTTGGTTTGCTTTGACTTCCCATTTGATGAAAATGTTTATGCTAAACTTATTCACTTCCTTCATATCTTGTCTCGAATGCCGTAGTAAGGTGTCGAATGTCACTCATCTAAAACAATCACTTTAGAGCATTTTGCTACTCTTACGATGTGATTTGTTAATAAATACCATCTTAGGTGAAAATTTTGAGAAATTGAATAATTAGGGATGACTGGAATAGAAGTTTTGTTCAAATTCTTTTTCTAAAACACTTTGTAAAATTTAGAAAAATTCCTTCAAAAAGAACATGCAATATGGCTCCTATTACTTGGGTAAGAGCTTCATCATGACATTGATAATAATCTTGCATAAATAAACACCAAATATGAATATTTCAATATGATTCATCAAGGATCTTGAACGTGATGGAGCGATACAATATAAATATATAGAAGAACTCCTACTATCAAGGAGTCTATCCTCATCCCCAAATGTCTCAATGGCTCCCACAAATCACTCTCAATCCCTTTATTCTCTCATACAACTATATCTATGTGAGTTTTTCTCACAACTTACCAATATAATTAAATCATGTATTACAACATTATACGAGTTATTTTTATATCACAACTCATATATTACAAATACATAAATAATATTAATGTTCACGCTATGAACAATTATTTCCTAACATTCACCCCCTTAGTGTGAACATGGGTGAGTTCTTTCTAGTACCTACTCATGTTCTACAATCTGATGATTTTCAAAGAGTACCATCAACTCCAACAAGTTTTCTAGTGGAACCATTAACCACTCTTGTATGTGATTTTCTAAGAGATTCACAAACTCTCAAATTGGTTTTCTAGTGGACCACCAACCACTTTCATAGCAACGTACACGTTTCCCCACTCACATTTTACAAAAGGGAACAATATATAGGAAAATATGTTCCTAACTATGAACATGAATTATCCTTCGTTCTTTATTTACTACCACACATGTTGAAATTAAACACACTTTGAACAAAACCGAAAAACATGGCCACTAAAGTATTATTATCGCCTCATCGATGCTCCTTGATGAGAGGTCGCTAAACGCCTCCTTCCTTTGTTGCCTCCGGCCTCCATGAATACTTCTTAAGTTAGTCGAGAAACTTGAAATTAAAGCTCTCATAACATCATTACAAGTTGGACGTTGGTTATCTCGAAAATGCATCCGTAAGGATTTTTTTTTTTTTAAAAATTAATAATTGTTTTGACACAACAATAAAATAATGACTTTGAGAAGACTATTTAATTTGATTATATAAAAGCTGATGGTGATACGACAATACATAAGAAAAAACTCTAAATAATAAAACACAAAATGAAAACTTAATAACAAACTATGTGAATGACACTAATAATTAATTTCTAATATAAATTAAAAACGAGAAATTAAATCAAAATTTGAAACTTAATTTTGATTATAAGCATTCCGTTAACTCAATTTAACAATAAATAAATAAAACTAACCCTAAACAATAAACTTAAGACTTTAAATAAAATTTAAAACAAATCTATTAACATGGACACCGTAGACATTATACAATGACTAAAACTTTATTAAAAGGTTTAATAGACACCAATAAAAATAATGTCTCTCAAATTTAAAAAAGACTCAAAACACATAACCAAACTAACTAAAAACATATAAATACTATATAAAAGAATAAAGGCTACGTGGCTTCACTCTCACTCACACACACACACACACATATATAATAAACCACTTCATTTTAATTGTTTATTTAAAGAAATATTTAAAACAAAACATATGAATTAAGAATCTTTACTCCTCCACGTGATTGTCTTATTTTTGTCTTTATATAAAACAGATAAACTAAATAATAACCTACGAATTTGTATTTTATTTTATTTCTTTTTTCACATACTGATCTGTAAGGCTCCTCTTTATTGGGATCAAGAGAAATATGGAAGGAATGAATCACGCATGGCAATTCTATTGCTTTTCCATTTTGTTGAGATAACACATGAGCCATGTCACCATGAAAAACACCATACGTGGGCTAATAGATGCAAAGAAATAACCACGAGTATGAGTGCACGTTTTTGAATGAAACTAATATGCGGACCGATAATTAAACTTATCCAGATCGATGCCATGAGAGAAATCAATAAATGCAGAGATACATGCTTCCACATAGGCGCAAATTAGGATGAGGGGTTTTGAGTTGGCGATGAGATCTCAGAATACCACTGAGAGGAGACTGAGAGAAAACACAAAATAGATCTGACAATTGGTCATGTTGGTTTGCAAAAAAATTCACTTGTTCCCACCGTCTCTATGCCTTCACGTATTTTTTTTTAAACAATCATTCATATGCAAAATGTGGTGTTAAAACATAACACCAAAAATTACAAAAGGAATGACTGTAGGTGTGTGTGCAGTCTGAATTCATTTACACAACTCCTACGCATCCTGCAAGGGCCACAATTATACCTGCTCTAATACTGGATATTACTTGGGTAAGAGCTTCATTATGACATTGATAGCAATAATGCAGAAATAAACACGTAATATGAATATTTCAAGAATACAATATAAATAGATGGAAGAACTCCTACTATCAAGGAGTCTATCCTCATCCCCAAATCTCTCAACCTCTCCAACAAATCACTCTAAATACCTTTATTCTCTCACACAACTCTATCTACGTGAGTTGTTCTCACAACTAACCAATATAATTAAACTATTACAAAATTATATGAGTTGTTTATGTCATAACTCATATATTACAAATACACAACTAATATTAATGATCACACTATAAATAATTATTTCCTAACACCTTCGTGGCTTCCATTGTGAAGATCGTTTGAGATGATCATGTTATCTAGTGGCATAGGATGCCATAACAACATTTGAACCCAATTTATAAGATCGTTTTTTTTTTTGGTTGAAGGAATTTTGAGCTCAGCCAATGACATTGTTGTATGGGACAACTCAAATCTAATAAATATTTTTCAATATTGACCGGTAGTTTAGGGAGCTTTAGTAGGAAATTGAAATCTACCACTTCTAACCTTTAGTGTTTTCCATCTTGATTGATTACAACAATTGGTTTTGCGAATACGAGACTTAGGAGCTTGTTTTCCAAGTGTGCTTTAGAGGTCTCTAGTCATTCTGTCACAAAAATAAACTAGACAATCATATAAATTAGCTTCAATGTAATGAAGTCGTAACTAGAGTTCTAGTTATGAGAATTATATTATTTAAGTTGCAATGGACTATACATATATATGAGAATAGATGAGAGTTGATATAACAACATGTCTTGTTTGGATAGTTTATTTTCAAAACCCTTTTTGTAGCGAATTTCACTAAAAAAACAATTGAAATGCAATAGCGAAACTTCAATAGTTGGTCCCAAAGAAGGTGCTTCAAGTTCAGATTCATTTGCCTGTTTTAGATTCCTTATGTTTTGTTTGAATCCCTAGATAATATAGAAGTGTTTGGATATTGGGTACTTTTTTTTGGTGGGCCTTTTTATAGCCATTTTGGCTAGATTATAGAACAAGAGACTTGGGTCTTAATGTCCCGCTTAACGTCTCGAGAAAAACCTTGGAGGGTTTAGGATTTTAGAACATTATTATTGTGATGTGTTACATGTGTTCCGAGTTGAATTTCATGACCCCGATGAATTTTATGCTACGAGGCATTTCTAGGTGCTATTTTCTTAGGTATGAGTTTGTAATTTTGACACAGTGCACAATCATGGTTGTTTTGTAAATAATTAGTGTTCATTTATTAGAGTGTAAAATTATTCCCTAGATCTAAGGGATATGTTTTGGGTGTTTGGTTAGTTAGATTTCCTCTTTGAGTGATCTGTTATTTCTTGGGAAACTCACTCGCAATGTTAAGGGCACCACATTTAAACCTAACAAAACCCTTTTGGTATAGGCGTAAAATAAATAATTGTACCTTGTTGTAGAACAACCTAACAAGATAAAATGGTCTTCCATGTCTTAAAAAATTCATTATTGAGAATTAGGATAATTTTCACTCCTCGTGTATACGCTACTAATCTCAATTTTATAACTCTCTTTATAAGAAAATTTACCAAGTAACCTTATAACTCTCTTTATAAGAAAATTTACCAAGTGATCTAAAATAATCATACTTGGATGATTTTTTTTCTAGTGTAATCTTTTGTAACTTGTTCGTAATGAATAACTAATAAGGGAGAAAGGATTATTAGTGTCTCTTTTAATACGATGGCTTTACACGAAGTGATAATTCATAGTTATTTTATCATATTCTCGTAAAATAGGAATACATTGAGCTATTGAAAAACAACTATGGTTTTCACAACTTAAAATTTTGCATCGAACGACTTCGGTATAACATTCAGGAATCACATTGCTAATGATCAAGGTACTTATAATCCTTCTTGAATACAACAATCCCATTTTCGTACTATGATCCTTTATTAAGTTTTGTCGCAACGTAACTTGGTTAATCATTTCACTGTAGAAGATACGCTGGTGATAATATAAATTTCTGAATTCCTTATACCATTATTAAATAATGATGTTTATGTCCCTAAGAATTATGTGTAGAAAACATGGAATCACCCTCTTCCTCTAACCCTATCTCGTATATAGAAGAACATTGATTATGCGAAAATAGTTCAACATTCTCTCATCCTAAATCTTCTAGGAAAAATAAAAATAACTTAGTGTCAATAGATAATTTGGTTGGGTGATATGGTATACCAATGCTAGTGTTGGCCCATAGAATTACAAGTAATATGGTGTAAAAGTAATGAATACAATGACTAAGTAAACCGCTATATATATATATATATATATATATATATATATATATATATATATATGTTCTTATACCTTCTAAACAACAATAAAATCAAGAAATTAAACGTAGACATGAAAACTTGTAAAATATTTATGTGTACAATGTTAGTTGACCAACAAAGTTATCACTTTTTACCTCTAAAAATCTAAAATTGAGGTGATCATAAATTATGGTTTCAAAACAAATAATTCATGTTTATTATTTGTAGATATTTCATATTCATATAATATGGATTTCACTCTAAATTTTTGTCTTATGTAGGTAACTTAAGCATTGTGTTGTCATTATTAGGTCCCACGTGGAAGTAATGTGAATAATATAGGGTTGCAATTGTTTCCCATATGGATGTTCCTTTGGTTACTTGACTCGTAGGAGACTTCGGTATAAGTTTCAACTTGGAGGACCCTCATTAACTTAGTAATAGATTAATGGTTTAACCCTTTTGAAGACTAAAGAATGACGAATTAATATTCATTACGCCCACCTTGGGTAATGACATCCTATGATATGAGTGTAAACCATAGTTAAGCAAAGTAAAATTTAAAGTTGGATTGATACCTTCGTTGTATTGGGGTATTATTGAAAACATGGTCCCATTGTTTCTCCATTCACTAGGGTGCAAAAATTTATGTTCTTTGTTGGAAATGGACTCACCCTCTAGTTAAGAAGTATAATTATATACATCATATTCAAGCAAAGGGACTTTAGTGATCAAGTTAAATGTTAAGTTAAAGTTAGCGTAGGTTGTGGATTTGTAGAAGCATTAGGTTATACCTTCCCCTAAAGAAAAATATGTATTGATCTCTTGAACTCTCAAGGAAAGTATGAATGGAAAGGTTGATGTATCTCGTCCAACCTATAATTTTGTAATTTACATATTATCTTGATAGGTTTTGGAAGTCCCCTCCGAATGTATTTCATTTTCCTAACTCATTTATATATTCTCTTTATTATGGCGATAAAGAAATGATTAAATTTAAGTAAACTTCTCATATGTATTAATGGATTGAAAATTTGTTGTAGGTTGTTTCATTACGGAAAAGTGAATTTTTTAGAGTGAAGAAAGTTTGATCTGCTATGGTGGAAATCTAGGTACAATTTTAACACAATACCAAATTAAAACTATCCTTTGTAGGTTTTCTAAAGAAAACTTGAATTAGAATTGAGATGTTCTAGAAATGGTACATCTTTATAAAACCTAAAAAAATAACTAGAAAATCAATCCTAACTTGGTGGTTGGCTATTTATATTTCACCCAAAATTTATTAGTACTATAACTCTGTGAACGTAAGAATTCTTGTCAAATCAATTCATCCCCCTTTATTACGATTTGTATTGCTTGAATCTTCATCTTTGATCCCTTAATAAATAATGTCAATGTTAGGAGCAATTTTAGAGAGGCTTGTGAACCATTTAAAAAAACTTAAAATTAATTGTGAGCTAGGACTTGAAACCAGGCGTAAACTTGAAACTATTGTTCACTCCTTTTGTAGTATTTATGGCACCTTACATGGTTTTCATGAGTGGGATTGTACACATCAAGTATGCATAAATTGTTAACCCATTTGTTAAAAGTGGCCATTATGTTCCCTTGACTCACTCATTAATATTTTCCATTAAATTTAGACCTTTTTTCTACATTCACTAATTTGGAACCTCTTTGGGAAGATAGACGATGATGTAAATGAATCTTTTTGAAACTACAATTTCCATTGATTAATATTATCTTATTGAGATAAATTTGATTTTGAACCATGTTATCATTGGTGAAGCATGTTTGTTGAGACAAAAAAATAGTCCCCTTAAAGAGACTATAATGTTGGACATCCACCTTTGTGTGATCATGTAAGGGATTTAGGAAACGGTGATGTTAATAACAATTTCCTTGGAAGCTATAACCTCTTAAATTAAATTACTCGAATTAGGTAGACACTTAGTACACGGGACCAAGTTCGTCTTTGGTGGGACATGTTTTTGTAACTAATAGCCACATAATACAACGCGATACCTTGTGAGGTAATATCCCTATCTAGTCCACGAAATTATAGGAGGAAGCATAATCTTAGGAGAGGGGATGTAGTGCCCACCCCTCTCCTATATCGTTACATTTCTCGACTCAATTTATTTACTTTGTTGTTGATATTCATTAGCATTATGTAGATAATATGTGGCCACATTATGGATTATTGACATTGATATAATACTAATTAATCATTATATGGTTTCTTCATAAATTACTCTTGTAAAATAGGTGGCGTTTGAGGCAAAGTTGTGCCAATAAAGCTGTTTTGATACATATTGCTAGTTTTCTTGTACCCATCTTATTTGGTTACTAACAGGACATAACTTAGATGGATTTTACTAGATATATGAAGGATGAATGACCAATATATTTCATATTATGACCATTAATTATGATGATTCTTCTTTAGATGTTATCATGGAATAACGTGGATAAACTCTATGTTTTGAGCTACTTATAGAAACAAATATGAAATTTTGGATGGTTATGTCATTTGGATGTCGGTTGCTTTCTAGATTTGGATTCTCAATCATAAGTGAACTAATTATCGATTGTTCTATAGTTGGAATGAATATCCATGATTTATTGGGTTTTTCGTTATCTTTGGATTAATTCTATGAATTATTATTTGTCGAGCAAGTATGTTTAATGTGTAAATTGATAGTGCAAATTACAAGTCACACAAGAGACCATGGGTTTTAGAGTTGTACCTCAAGTTACACAATCATTTGTCTTGGCCAATTCCTTTTTCCATGCATGATATTTTTGTAGCCTTATGTGTATGTGTCGTATTCATGATTGGAAACCATTTGTGATTCCTAATATATTTATGTTAATTTTAATTTATTTAAGCCTTCAAATAAGTTAGTTTTGGGACCTAATAGTCCCTACATCCATTATATATGTTTCATGTTAATTAATCTTGTTGTTTGTTGTTTGTGACAACCTAATCCTCATTTGGGTGGGCCACGACCTCCACCTTTGAGCCACTTTACCAAATCTCGAATTTGGGCTAAATGTCGCGATTGTGAGGGTCTCTTTTAACTTTGGGGTCTCCATTAAATGGCAATGGACCCATTGGACCATACTTATGGGTTGGGGGTATTTTTTTCAAGATAAAATGGGATTTTCCCTCCCATTTGACCCCTCTCTTGTCACCATCTTGTAAGTATGTTGATTTGTGAGCTTTCTCAAAAGTTGAAGTGTGTTGGCTTATTGGATTTTTAGGAAATTTGGGAGACTACTTCCTAAATGTGTTACATTTTATGTCTTTTGGAATGTTTTGTTAGATAATGAGATGGGTGACACATGTTAGCCTCTCATTTGTGAGGATGGAGATGATTCTTATTTTTATACCTCCTTAAGAGAGAGGTGTATAGAATTTTGGCTTGTCATTTTTACTATGAGAGTTAGAAAGCTTGGAGATTATCACTGGAGCTTAAAGGGATTGGATTATTTTGGTGTGGGATAGATTGTTTTGAGGTAGGCCATCATACCTCTATTTTTTCTTTCTTTAGTATGTTGTGCAAAGGAAAAAGGGTTGTTTGAATATTGTATGCTTGCATGTTGTTGTGGGTGTCTTTGTAAATCTTGTTGTTCTTATTTTCTCCATCCATCCTATGTTGTGGTGGATTTTGGAATTGTAGGGGAAGAGGGAGGAAAGACCCCTCTTACACCACATGGCTTGATGGGAAAGCCATGATGGTATTTATTTTTATTCCTCCCCTCATATGGTTTGATGTGGAAGAGGACTGTTCATATGGTTTGAACCTCCTCTTCCATCCTTGGCAGAGACCATACAAGGTATGAAAATCCTCCAGAAGGAGGAGGGTTTTTTTTTGGGGTGAAGTGATAAGGAGGGCATGTTGAATGGAGAGATAAGGAGGGTATTTTGGAGATTATTTTAGTGTTCCTATGGTTGGTTCACATTATGGCTTATTATGGGATCCTTGCCACTCTTCCCCTTTGAGGAAAACATGGAGTTATCCTCTTGTGATTTTGTTTTTATTTTTGTTTTTGTGTGTTGAAATGTTGTGTTTGTGTGAATGTCACCCATTGTCTCGCACCTTACTTTTGCAAACATGAGGCATGCATTTTCTCTCTCCCATGGGCTTGGAGGGAGGCTAGCATGTCCTCCATTTGTGGAGATGGCATGTGATGATGCCATTTGGTTGGGTGGAAAACTAATCCTCTTTCTCTTTGCCTTGAAGACTTTCATCACGGATTGAAGCTTTGAGAATATACATGGAGCATAGAAGAAAAAGTTGGAAATTTTTCCATGTTGCTCCCCATTTTGGGAGGCTTTTCCTCTCACATTTCAACCATGATTTGTAATGGTTTTATAATATTTCTTATGTTTCCTCTATCTTAAGAAGAAACTCAAACATTTTATATTGTTATAGTGTGGCATTTTATTCTCTCTTTGAGAAGAGTGATTGTGTTATTTAAAGCTTGTTTCCACATTTTGGTAACCCCATATCCTTGTGTTCACTTGTATTTTGTACATTTTTACTAAAATTTGGAAATGCATTTGTACCTAAAAAAACACAATGGAGAAATGTTGTTGAAGTTGGATGCAAATGCAAACTTTACATCATTCTTGGATTAAAAACAAGAGAAAATGTTGAGTTCTTAAATCTCAAATGAATATATTTTCTTGTACTAAGGACTCTTCTTGTATTAAATTTAAGTTGATATCCATTGCAAGTTCAAGTATGAAAATGAATGTAGTAGTTTGTTTGCAAATATGGATTTGTGAAATGAAATATTTTGTTTGGATAAACCTCTTGTAATGCCCCAAAAGATTTCACACCTAAAACCCATCTTTATTTTTTTCCTTGCGATATCAAAGAAACAATGCTTGGACATATCCCCATTGGCTTTCCATTGCATTACGAAAATAAATGGGTTTCATTTCAATTACCTTGCATGTCTCATCCTTGTGCAAGAGCTATGATAATCTTCTTTGTATCATTCCAATTTTATCAGATGTCTTGAAGAGACTACTACGATAAGTAACTCATTACAACAATTAAGCACGTAGGATTCCATCATATCCAATAAATGATATTGTAAGTGTTATTGATATAATCTTGTGGTCATCACAATATTATGATCATATTACATGCTTTTTTTTTTTTATGTTAGGTACATTCCATTATGTCAATTCTATTATATACTACCACATGATATATATAATATATCATATTGTAACCAATATATTAATAATATAGTATAATGTTACTATCATTGTACTAATGGTGTAGAATAATAATATTATACATAATGATCTATTTTAAAACTTTTTGATGTTATACAATATTATAACCTTAGTACGTTATTAGGGAACGTAACATTATCACATTGCATCTTTTATTACAATTTTAAACATTGTATAATATCACTATATCACATATGTATTATTATATTTAATGTCACGACAATATGACCATCTAATTAATATCGTTACATTACTACTTATATATTATATTATACCTTTTAATAATAAAACATGTGATATAATATTATCACGTTATTAGACTTATTATAAACTCATATACCCTCGATTTAAACAATATAAATTTTGTAGTAATATTACAAATATATATATATAATAGTATTATTATATATATTAATAAGATTTTATACATCATGTACCATTATAATAATATTCAACATATAATAACATTTTAATACCATATTAAAATATTAAACCACACAATATTAAAGTTAATTTATACATATTATTATTATATGATATAGTATTACACCCTATACACATCTTAGTAATATTCATTTTATTAACTTATAGAAACATACTAACATGTGACATGATAGCCTTTGTAATAATATTATATTCATTATACAATGTAAAAAAAAAAGCTCTCTTCCATGTAACATCAATATTATCACACCTATATATTTTTAATCCTTTTCTATGTTATAATACCATATTTAATTTCATTCATCTCTGATTATCTCATTATACAATAACTAGTATGATAATAAATAGTCATACTAACCTATTATAAATTATCTTCCTTGTAACTTAATATTTTTATTTATATACTTATTACACATTCCACATACTATGCCCCATATTATATTTACGCGAAAGGCGTGTTCTATGTTAAACCCGAGGGGCTATGACAACCGATAACACATTAGCGGCTATGATTTTATAAGTACATCATCAACATAATATAATTTAATTACATCTAACGATGGAGCAAGGTTGTTTCATGATAGCTATCGCACTAGCAGCAAAGATCACTTTCGGTGCAAAAGGGGGTATTTGTCGACATGGCGCAGCAAGCATTCTGAAGGACTCGACATCCTGAGCCGTGGCTTAACTTCCGAATCTCCATATTGTCTTTGCGCAGCGCACATATCGCCCCAACAATAAAAACAAAGCATCGAATAAAATAAAAATTAAGGGAAAAATGCCAAGAGGGTGGAGCAAGGGAGACCTTGTGTGCTTTGAGCATCAAGCATTTCTTCAATGATCTCACATTTGAATGTTCTTTGATTGCAATCCTTCTTTAAGTGACCCACCCTCCTTGAATGTTCTTTGATTGACAAAAACACGCAAGAATTTAAATGCGACGTAGATAATTTGTAGCAATCTCTTAACTCGAGCTCATGCAAACTAAAAGAATTCATTTACTTGCAATTTAGCCACGCTGTAGCGATCTCTTATTTGGAGTTGGAGCAATTGTGGACGATCATTGTCAAGGATTCTACACGACCGCAACTTACCAAAATCATATAACTAAGATTGGGAGCCCTGATTCTCAAAGAACATTGGAATTGCCTGAACTGAACGAAGAAATAGCCATCAACAGAGATGCATGCTTTAAAATGAGATCATTGCGTTGGAAGAGAAACATGCTTTGCCTTCATCATGGGTTCTCGTGGATTTCTCTGCTTGTACCTGTTTTCGTCATCAACCAAGAGCAGCTCGAGTTTCCCAGAAATTCAATGCATCCATGTAAATGATCTTGCGCCTAGGCACGAGTAGAACTCCGAGAGGATGTATATGCTTGATTAGAGGAGGCTTCTTTTTGCATGCGTATCGCATGTCTCGAGACACTTTGTCTATTGAAATATTTCTCTCCTCCAACCATCAACATCTACGTATTTTTTATTAACTATGTTATATTTGCAAAATATTGTATTAGTAATATGTTTTGAAAAGTAATGTTGAAGGTCACTTAAGAATTGTATAAAAAATATAGGGTACTATTTAATTTAAACTCTCGGTTTAATTTTTTTTAGTGACTACTATATTTTAATATTATTTTCAAAAATATATAGAATAATATAATATTAATTAAAAATGAAATTTTGTATTATTTTAACAATTTCTAATAAATATTTATGTTGATTAAATTTAAAAATAATGTTATATAAAATAATGGTCAGTTTTGAAATTTCAAATTACAAGAAATTCAGGTTTTGAATAATTGTTAAATATCTTTTTTTAATTTAATAATTTTAAAAATATATGATTTGTTTTTGATGTATTTATAAGTGACATGAGAGTTTAGGGATTATATGCTTGATATAAACACATTTTCAACAAAATATGTTATTTAAATATCTATGTAATGTTACACTTATATTTATGTGTTCATAGTGATTATGGCAGTTTTACCAAGTTCTTTCATGTCAAATAGGGATGGGATGACAATTTTATAAAGTGTAAAATACGATTAAAATAGGTAAAAAAATCAAACACGTGTATTGAATCTCAACTCTATTCGGACGCGTCTATATTTTTATTTTTCTCCATGATTTCATTATGGCAAAAGGCGTTGTCACCGGTAGAAAGCCCGGCCTCTCTATGACATGCATAGGGAAAATCAACAGTTGTTATTATAACTTGTACATGTCGTCGATCAAATAAATCCTGGTCATCCACTTGAGCGATCAAACTTTAATTTTGTTATTCTTACAATCAACCTTTTCATTTATAATCGCCAACTGATGGTCAATAAACATAATAGCATTTTAATAAAAGTTAATAAATTGTGAATTTCTGCCCTATTTACAAGATTGCCTTAGATCAATAAAGGTTTTTTCCCTGGTTTGGATTGAAGGATAAACATTTGAGCCTTACAATCCTTTGATTTCTCCGTTGTTATGTGAGTTCGGTAATATGATTCTTGTGTGCTTTCACAACATTTTCCCTCATGCCCAACCCATATTGAACCTCATGAGTCGTAAGAGGATGTGCTCTTTCATGACCTTGCCTTTTCTTGCCAAATCCCCTATTCTTCACATCAATCACCCTCGGACCTCCGTAACATCAATCCAAGCAATGGTTATTTTCTATCAAAATATTTTCATTCCCATTTTGTTTTCCTCAACTTGATAGTGTTTTTCTTCTTCTTCCTGATGGGGAGGACTAACCATCTTATTCTTCTCCCCCTGAACCAGTGCATCATGAGCAAATTTGGATTTAATAACATTATCAACATTGGCATTACCAACATTATCGCCTTTGACTTGATCACTCTCAGACTTGTTATGAGAAGAATTTGTAGTGTTGGACCCTTCTTCCACTTCACATGTCTTACACCTCCTCTCACCAAATAGCCATGAACGACTCCTGCAACTTCTACTTTACTGATAAAAAAATGTTGTGTGGGCGTTGGGAAAAAGCGGCAGAGGTTTGGACAGAGGCAACCTTCCATACCCATTTAGAAACTGCTCGGTGGCCGCCATGCGTGGATATTGACC
This sequence comes from Taxus wallichiana var. yunnanensis, assembly GCA_018340775.1. Lineage (NCBI taxonomy): Eukaryota > Viridiplantae > Streptophyta > Pinopsida > Cupressales > Taxaceae > Taxus > Taxus wallichiana. The sequence continues at coordinate 193,516,757 of CM031240.1, read as the reverse complement.
GTTAAATTATTTTTGTTTCTCGTCTCTCCACGAAAGCTCAAACTTTGCCATTATGCGGGGCATTTTTGAGTTTTTTATTTATTTCACTTTTTTCGAACTTCGTTAAAACCAATGAGTATGTTTGATGTAATTATGCTTTAACAGTCCAATCTAGCTATTATACGTTAATTTTTTTTAGAAAATAAATTGTAGAAAGGAATTTGTCAATGATACTTTCTGTATTTCAAAACAACATTGAAAATCTTTGAAATGTGTGAAAATTTGGAGAAACATATTTATTTCCGTATAGTCTACTATGTAGGTATAGAGAATATGACAACCATTCATGTGAAATGTTGGCATGTGCTGGAATTTGCAACATGTGTATACGTTTTTTTAGTCATTTTAGATGTCAAAATAATACTTGTAAAATATAAATTTCATGATTGTTTATTGTTAAAATACTGCTTTTAAAACACTACTTTTAGTTACATAATTAAATTTGTTTTTCCCGGCATTGGCGTCTACTTTTCGAGCTGAATTAATAGTATCTCCTGGCCAGTTGTAGTTAGGGTCAAATTTAAGTTTTTCTTAACTCGAAAACTTTTGTTGCACTTAGCGGCTGTCTATGTCTTTTATATTTATAAATAAAATTTGAATTATTATATATATAAACACACATATTGCACATGCACATGCAGATGTGTGATATACTTGTTAGAATAAAAAATCTAAATCTTATAAAAAACTCATTTGAAAACAATTTCTTTTGTAAAAACTTTGAAATCACCCACCGGTCTTCACCACACAGTAGCCAGAATCAATTGCAACTCACTCATAACAATTATTTTGAGATAGTCTACTTTCACTAACTCTTCCTTAATCATTAATTTTTGTCCCTCCCCTCATAGAAATTGTTGCTTTCTATAATCAGTTGAAATCCTCCACCAATTCTGTGCAAGCTTCCTTCTCAATTATTTTCAGTATTGTATTACACGTTTATTCTACACCTCCTATGTAACTAAATAATATACAAATAAGTAGTTTTTATACAATCAGTTAAAGTGGTATGGGACGTCGTATTTTCCCTTCTCCCTTAAAAGTCGTAATCTTTACCATTACTACTTTCTTTGCCTCTTCGCCAAAAGGTTTATATGATGGCAGCACTAGAATATCCCTTTCATAATAATTTCTTAAATTGTCTTTGTTCTCCAATCTTAGAAGCATGCTCATGAATGTGCTTCCATCGTTACACGCTTTGGTGTTCATCGTTTTGGTATTAATGTTTCAAACAACATCCAAAACAAGGAATGCAAGAGTTGCACTACTTCTCACACCCACGACAAGGAATCCAAGAAATTTGATATTTCGTGAAACACCAGCTAAGTTGTACATAACAACTGACAGTCCCTTAATGGCCTTATTGTTCAGCTCTGTACTGATTAATCACGTCAAATCCGGCATACACAGATCAGAAGGCAGAGCAGAACCACTACAAAGTCATACAAGATTAATTACATATGAGTGTTTCATTTATGGTGAGTGCTCTGCAATGACAAGGCATGGGGCTCCCATTTTGAAATTAAAGAAACCCATACCACCTTCAATTGCAATGGGATTTTCCTTGGGAGATGCGCAACATAAGTAATAAGGTTTGCTTCCTGTTTCCAGCGTAGAACTATGCGCTTCTACTAGCTTTTCTATTTTTTAGATAATGTTCCTTCGTTCAGATGATTTTTTCCATGCTAGATGCTTTTGTCAGTGGTAAAGAGAGAAGAAATTGAGAGGGCAAGAATGGAGGCGGTGAAGACAATGGTGCTGCACCACCTACTTCTGGAATAGGTGATGGGCTCTCTGAATCTACACCTACACCATAGGCTCCCCTTACTATCACACAAACTATTTTCATGACCATAAATACTTTTACTTTCCATTATGGAATTATATAAGTTTTTGTTGTTGTTGTGTTGTGTATATATGATTGTGATGGAGATGGATATATAGGTAAAGAGGAAGCAAGCTCTTGTGATGTGTTTGTATTAGGAATTGTGAATGTAGGGGAGAATTATTAAGTAGTAGAGCCAACAGTCATGTGAGTCCCACTCCTCTTCATGCATGTACGTGTTCATGTGTTTTCCTATGCGCGAGAAACTGATTTCGTGTTGCTCTAGGGTGGATGTTGGGGAGAATGTGGTTGTATTTTTTGTTAAACATTAAATTTATCTTAATAGCCACAAACATGAAAAGACCTTTGAATTAGATTTGCGAATTTTAGAGTTTATTGTAATTATATTGTAATGTTTTTTATAGCATAAGCGTGGAGGGAAAACACAAAATGGTACACAAAAGTGGAAACATGATATATACTCTATTTAGGGGCACCGAATCAAGGGCTTGGACATCCATATGTCCAACGAAAATGTTGATTTACTTTTTTGATGCTATGTTGTCGCTTAACAGAAAGAATAAGCTAGATAATGAAGATGATCTAGAGAGCATGTCACAAAAGGGAAAAAACATGTTGGACTCAAACATATAAAAGATTCATTTCTACAAATGGTGGAGAAGTAAATTCTGCAAATCCTATCACAGTGGGGAGAATGTGGATGTCAAGTTCAATGGTATGAGGTGTGCCCGCTTGGTTTGCCTTTACTTCTCAACTTCAAATTCAATCAAAACACAAGTGTTTTGTTCTCCATTTCAATTTCCTTTTCCGCTCAGCAATATTTATGTTTCAGCGTTAACATCGACTATGTACTTTGAAATCCTTACTGTACACTTCGTCTATTGTATATGCAACGTCTACCGTGGCGGAAAAGAGAGGGAAGATTTATGCATGAAGGTTGTGGACCCCACATTGGTCACAGTTCGCGTTAGTTTCATTATTATCAGCATTGAAATTTGAAACTATGCAGAGCCCTTAGCAAACCCACGAGTAACCAAGGTGATGACAAAGTTGATGTCACATGTTCGAGTTGCAATATAAAGCTATCAGTCGATCTATCACTTGCCCTGAGTGCAAAACATGCTTGCTTTAATAAATTTTTGGGGGACTAAGAAATTGGGAAAAATATAAGCAAAGAGGGCTAGGCACCAATCTCATTTGAGATTATAGTCTAAATTGAGACAAGCATCTCATGAATTCTTTTGGATTCGAGAAAAGAGTGGAGCTATCATTATATAGATCATTCTCTTCTAAGGGAATCAAACCTATGGGCTGGTTAAGAGGCGTACAAAGAAGCTACAATAGTTGATTCCAGGTGGAAATTCTATTGGGACTTTCTCCTCGCTCGTAGACACAACATATCATATCACTTCACTTACAACACGGGTAGAGGTATCGAATTCTAATATATGGTTTTTGTTGTGAAATACATTTTCTTGCCTTATGATTGACCATTGGAAGACTGAACTGCATGTAAGAGCATTCATGTTAATTTTGTTACGAGATCTACATAGAGTTAACCATTTAAATCATTTGGTATTTCATGTTTTATTGGACAAGGCCCAGGAGGAATATGGTTTCAATACTCGAATGCCACTCACTCTTCCTTGTAATCTTAAAATCTTAACAAAAAATTAAAAATAAAATGTATATAATCTAGTATATACATAATGTTCCATTAGTGTCCTCCCTATCCAACCCTGGTTGCATGTTTGCGTTAATGGTATTTGTAGGACTGATGTTGGTATCCATGGTTATTATTTCTTGTGCCTCGTAGAAGAAGCAGAAAAATTAAGTAAAGTTTTCGATATGTTGGCCACAATATAAATAAGAAGAAGAGAAAAGATGGGGAAACTGATATTTGGTTTCCAAAAGCAATCGCTGATGATGGTTGAGGTTCATAGAAGCTCCCCATCTTTTTGCTAACAACAACCTACTGGACAACCACAACCTCAACCCTTTCCATGTTCTAGTTCCACCTATGGCTTTGGCATTTTCCATCCACAAATCTCAAGGGCTTACTTTGTATAGAGCTTGTATTGACATTAAGGGCTCCAAATGAAAGGGGCTTATCTTCATAGCTATATCAAAAGTTTGCTTGTCCGCCATTCAATTTTCACCGCCCCTTTCATTCGGTCATTGAAAATCACACTTTTCTACAATTTTATCTATTGAAATAGGTCTCATAAATGATGTTACCGGTCCTTAACTTTCCCCTCTTTTTCTTCCTTTTCATTTCTTCCTTTATCTAAACTTTTGGTTCCCATTCCTTCATCTTGCTTATGTTCTTCATTTTTCAGGTATAAATATCATATTTATTTGCTATGTTTTTTTACCTTTTCTCCTCCCATTCCTTCATCTTGCTTATGTTCTTCATTTTTCAATGTGTATAAATATCATATTTATTTGCTATGTTTTTCAATTACCTTTTCTCCTCTCATAGCCACTTATTCACACATGTGTGCAATGTAGATGATTTCTATATCATAATATCTTCATATTTTACTATGCCTATCATCAAATCACTATACACTTTTTTATTCATTACTTGCATATTCATAGCCACTTATTAACATGTCCGTACCTTTTTATCATTACTTTTGCCATTAACACTATAATAATTTCATTATTCTTTAATGTTGAAACGTTTAGTTTAAAAAGTAATGTACAGTTGTTTAATTTCTCCACACTTGGAACGGCAAAAAACAATATAAAAGTCGGGTGGGCAGGATAGACCCACGCCAATCAAACTCACCAACCAGGGTAATTGCTCTCAAAACCCAATGCAGAACATGGAATGGACATGTACATTACGAACTTTAAGACTGTCATTTACCTTGCATAAAAATACAAGCACTTCAAGGAGATGCAACGGCGTTGACCACGCCAGACCGAGTAAACATTGCAAATTTAGCAGTCGTTGGATAGTTGCAGCGACTAGAGAACCAGAACTCTGCTAAAATCCATTCTAAAATCGTTGCCATGGGTTAAACCAATGCTGCACATGGTGGTAAATTTGTAGCTCTAAAATCTCGTGATTTACTATATACAAATTGGCTGATTTGGATCTGTACTTGTATCAGAGGCGGATTTATTTGTGTCAAAGAGAAAACTACTGTCTGCCACCATTTTGGTTTGTTGAATGCGGAAGAGAATGGAAAAGGTTGGATTGAGGATTAGGAGGTGCTTCGTTGTCCGCAATATCCAGCTGCATCGATTTTTCTTTTCTGCTTCGGACAACCTTTTTATACACTGTAACCTGTGCTGCACCATTCTCGTGATAGAGGAGGCCACCAATCCATTATTCTTTCTCTGTATATTTTATTTTGAACTAGATTGTATTTATAAAACCATTAAAATGCCCTTACCTGGTATTCCACTTATGTTTGAGCAAGATTAGTTTCTTTCACTCTTCTTCTACGTGAGTCTCTCTTTTACTTTTTTTTAAAATGATAATATATAGTAATATGTATTATTATCTAATACAATAAACATGTATTATATCATTCTTTATTATAATAAATACGGATTATATATATACATGTGCATATTAGCGAAATTACTCAGCTATTTTAATCATATAATACATATAGACTCATTATTACTCATGCTATACAATCTCATCACTAAGACATATGCATGTGAATATATATTATACCAATTTCATCTTAGCATTTCATCATTAATAACCACAAGGGTTTATATATATATATATATATATATATTAAGGATTTCTTCGCTGAAATATATGGATTGTAAGATACTTGCAATACAAGGTGGCTACTAATCTCTACATTAGGTATACACACAACATAAAATGCATTCAATAAACACAAGATGACAATATTTTCCAAGTCAACAAAAACTTTAAGGTCATAATCAAACTTTTGTAAATGTATTTATAACCAGATTAATTAATGGAGAATGTACCATTTTGAACAATTTTGCAAGATACAAGTAATAAATCAATGTATCAGGGAAATGAAATTTCCATAAATATTTCATTAGCCAAAAGAAACCATTCTTCTTATTAATTTTTTTAACTTTAAATCATGTATACCTTTCTACACAACAATCAACTTATCAAGTTTACTTTCTTTTCATAGCAAGATACACAATTTGCACACTTCCATTTACAACTTTGCTTGAAACTTACAAATAAACTCTTCTTCAACATTCAAATAGAATAACATTGCCTTGGTTCACAATGAGTAAACAATAATTTTTTTTTGATTTGTTTACAAAAGTGGAAATTAATACAAAAATCTAAATGGTTTAATAAAATAGGTAATTTCCATCTTGCAAGCCTCCACCATTCCATCTCAAGATGATACAACTTACAACTCCATTTTCTTCCTCATCTTCAACACAACAACAAGGAAGGGAAAATAGGCAACACTCACCTCCCAACCTTAATCCAATGAGAAGGTGAAGCCTACCTTCTCATTGGCCCCCGAGCCCCAACAATGGAACAATAAGGAATGTTACAACCAAGGCAACTTTCCAACAATGGCTTCAACATGACAAACACACATACAATGATGGCAACACATAGACAACAAAGATAAAATCTACAACCATTAACAAGCACATAGGCTCAAATCTAGAGCCAAAGGAGAAGATAAATATGGGAACCACCTCCTTTTACCTCCCAAGTGAAATAGGGGTCCACCCAATAACCTCCAAGTGCACATCACAAACACTCAAAATATCCTTATCTCTCCTTGTAGGGTCCACTTCCCTTCGACACCTTTTTTATTATTGTTTTGATACTATCATTTGCACTTATAGATATATAATAGTTTCTTTGATTTAACATGTTAGTAGATATCGGAGATCTTGAACTGTTATTGATTTGACTCTTATATGATGCATATGGACTATGGAGACATTTGATGTTGATATTGATATACTTTTGACATGGCTATTTATCGATAATTCGACATGTGATATATTTAGTCATATTGAGTAGATGTTGATAATTAGATTAATGTGATGATCGTTTTGACATGGATGAAATGTGGAATAGAAATGTCATAGAAATTGTAAAGTGATATTTTACTTTAATTCGTATATAGTTGATTTTAGATTTATATCGCATATTTTGGCATGAATGTTTTAATGCGGCCACGAGGCCGAAGGAGGTATCCTCTGTTTTGGAGGTATATTATATTCATAACAACATCGGGATTGGAGACCAACCACGTCGAAATTCAAGAAAAATTCAACTAGGGTCACCATATAGAACATGTAATTGTGTGTGTGTTAGAATAATTTGGTTAGGAGAAAATTGTGACCTAGGGGTCATGTGTTGTTTTGTTTTAATTTTTCCCTCTTTAACAAAGTTAGTATGTGTTTTCCTTTAGTAATGAAATTTACATATTTTTATTATTTAGATTTTGGAATATATGTTTACCCTTTTTTTAATTATGGGTTATAGTGTCTTAATTAAGCTAATGTAAATTTATCCTAAACTAAATAAAGATGTGACTATACGTACCCAAAATTGTATGTACTGTATAGTCAGAAATTGGTTATGAAAATCCCAATGATGATTAAGATCTCTTCGCAAGGTGTTCGGAATCCAGAAAGCTTGTTGAGTATACATTTGCATCCCAAAAATCCTTGTCTAGCCTCTACACGTTTTGTCCTAGCCTTTTCTCTCTTTTTCCTCCTTGTTTTGTTGTTATTTACATGACCGCCTCCTTGCCAGGGCGGCGGTCCTGTAACCGCCACCCAAGCCAGGGCGGCGGTCCTGTAACCGTCACCCAGCCAGGGCGGCGGTCCTGTAACCGTCACCCAGCCAGGGCGGCGGTCCTGTAAGCGTCGCCCTGCGCAGGGCGGCGGTCCTGTACGTGCTTTCCAGAATGTTCCGACGATCGCGTCAAGCGTGAAAATTCAATTTTCACTCGCATTTCTCAACCACTAAAGCTTGTATTTATGTTTTTGCCGACTGAACAGTGATTTATCTTTGTTTAATAGTGGGAGAGTTCAATTTGAACTTGCCTTCTAGTCATTGCAAATGCTATAAATATGCATCTTGTTTACAAGTAAATGGTCTTGGTTCTTTGGTCTGGAGTCTTCATTCTTGAGCTTCAGTCTTCAATACTCAGTCCTAGATTTATTTTATGAATCATTTTATCTTTAGCATGGATTAGAATTCTGAGTATTTAGTTATGCCTCACTGTACACCGACAACGATCCTGCTAGGAATTGCATGGGCCAAGCTCTATTCTCTTGTGCCATCCCTCTCCTACTTGTACTTCGTTGTATTTCTTTGAAGCTGCTATTATTCATTGTTTGAGTACCTGTTGTTTATCATTTTGTTTCATCATTGCTGCAACAACCCTGCTAGGAATCGCATAGGCCAAGCCAGTTCACTTGCGCCATCCCTCTCCTACTTGTGCTTTGTGCCATTTTTACTTCAAAGTAATTGTCGTCCCAGTGCCTTCCCTTGCCGATGTTGCTATACTCCTACTCTTTCTGGATTCACGTGAACATGCAAGAACGAAGAGATCACTCTGAGGGGACAAGCTACAACACAACTGGATTTGCCTCTGCTCAGTAAACTCCAGGTTTAAATCGTCAAAGTTATTATCAAATAGAGTAGTGAATCATTTTATTTCAGTTAAGCTCGCTTTCAATATTGCCAGGGAAGCTGTGGGGAATAATAGTTTCTGAGAAACTATGATTTGTTCCTCACTTCTGAGGTAGGATTGAAGGTTTTCAATTAATTTAATTAGCTTTCTTTTATTTAGATTCACACATCTGCACAGGTGAATAACCACACCGGGTTATCTCGCTTGTTTAGTTTTAGTATAGTCATAGTTTAATAAGTTGTTTGTAATTATAATATTTCAATCGTGTATTTTGTTTAGATTAGTTTCCCTTTCAATAGTAGTATAAATTGTTATTTTCAGTTTAAGTTAATTTGGAGACTTCATAACTAGATTAAACACTTAAATTCTAGTTAGGAGGATAAATCACTAGGGAATTTATGCTACCCGCTCATAGCCTCTAAATCTCCCCTTTGTCATTTTAGCTACCAGGAGATCACACTACCAGATCTTAGTCACTGATCCTCCCATGGTTAGCCATAAGAAAGTTGCTTGCCGATTCTCATCCTTGCTTGTAGCTTTTCTATCATAGAAAACTGACCATAATCCCGGCTGTGACTTCATCTAAGTCACCCGCATTTCAAACCACCGGCTGTCTCGGCACGACCTCGGGAGGTCGGGTACGGGGAAGGTCACTTGCCGATTATCATCCTCGCATGTCACTTTTCCATCGTACAAAATTGGTGAACCCGACGTGAATCAAACAATTCTTTCACCTTCTCTTTGAGAAGTTTCATCTTATCCAAATCACCTTCGCTCCTTCCCATTATTCTGCGGGTATTCATATACCCCCCGAATATGTTGGGATTCGATGCATATGGAAGACCCCTCCTGGGTCTCGAGGCATACTATGCCCAACAGAATAGCCAGTCATCACCCTCACTCCCAATGTGGGGCGACAACTATTCAAATAATCAGTTGTCAATGCAAATGCCAAGGACTAGATATAATTCGTCCTTCCAAGCAGAGGGGTTGGAGCAACTCGCTCAAACACAAACAGAGCCTTCAGGCTCAAACAATATGACATTGACTGGAGAATCTGCTTCATCTCCTCAGGTGTTACTTAGACCACATATTAGCAGACAATCAGATCCATACTCAGTTCTAGATGACGAGTACTCAATACGTTATCCTAGGAGTGAACAACGCTCTCAAGGCATGTACCCACCTGTAGGAACTTTGCAAATACAGCCCGAATTCTCTCCTCAAGAAAATACCTCTATGCCATCACGTATAGAAAATACTCTCAGAGATGCTTGGCAGGATAGTGATCAGTTCATAGCAGGATATCACATACCTCCGCAAAGCCATGTTATACAACAAACGCCACAAGGCACGATATCGTGACTTCACCAAACGAAGTCATTTCAACTCTAATAGAAAAGGTTAGAGGATTAGAACTTGCCCAAGCAAGTCAAAATTTGAGATTCATACAAACAGGAAGTTCCAATCCTCCGCACCATCCTAGCCAAGTAGATCTCCTCACAGGAGTAGGCACGTTAGGTATGACTCCTCAGTATTCACAACAAGTGCCAACTAGACCCACTATCGCTAGCACTGTTCCTCCTGGTCCAGTACAGAGCAATCCATTCCTGGATAGTACCCCTTCGTACTTAAACATGTACTCCAAATCGCCACAAGGGGATATGTACTCATCCCCCGGCATGTTTACTCAAATGCAGGGATTGCCTTATGCCCCTGCCAACGCGTACGTTACGCCATATCAACAACCCGTTCCGCCACCGCCTCCTCAACAGGCACCATCAATGGTTGAGACGTATGCGATAGGGACTTATTCAGAATATTTAAAGGAGCCCTTAGATTTCGCCATACGAAGCGTTATGCTTCCAAGGCCTCTTCCCGATTTGCCCAAATACAAAGGAGAAGGAGATCCGAATGCGCATATCAAAGCTTACGCTACAGCCATTCGAGAATTACTCCCATGGGATGGGGTTGTTGCTAAAATATTCCCCAAAACGTTGGAAGGCATTGCCCTCGATTGGTATTACAGAATACCCGAGGCTTCCATACATTCATTCAAACAACTCGTGTCTGAGTTCATCAAAGCCTTCGACATGAACAAACTATTAAGGACAGGAATCAGGGAGTTCTTGCACATCAAGCAAGAACATAACGAGTCTGTCGCCCATTTCATCCAAAGGTGGCGCACAGTCCTTTATTCCTCGGCAAGCGCTCCAAACATGGATCAGATGGAGCTATGCGATTTATTCCTTCATTCTCTTAGCAGAGAAGTGAAGGAAGAAGTCCAGAAGTTCCCACTAAGGACTTATGACGAAGTACTTGAGAGTGCTCTACGAATAGATCAAGCAGCGATAGATAGTGGTCGTAAGACATATGGAGCAAACGGGAGGTTAATCGCCCCCAACCAGAACACTACAACTTATCCTACTACAACGAATGCCGATCAAGGACCCAAGATCCTTAATGAAAACCGTGGGGTTACAATAGATGGATATCAAAACCAAAGCCAAAGGCCACAACCTCGAAATTTCAACTATAACAACCAACAGCCCAATCAGAACTTTGGGCCACAACAGGATTCAAACCGACGACCACGGAACTATAATCCCAATCTATATTGTGGTTTCCACAAAATTAGGGGTCATGACACTAGGACTTGCCATGACTACAATAAATTCATGCAACGCTTGCCAGAAGAACAAAAACAACTTTTCATAGATATGTTCTTGGCAGATCCTGAATCACCAGACCAAATACTTTTGCAGGGGCAGTTTCCCCTCAAAATGCACCTCTCAAGATCTTCAATGATCCTTTCCCAAATCATTCTAACAATAACAGGTTAGATCCAAACGGGAAAAACAAAGGTATCATAATAAGAAATAACAATCAAGACGCCTCAACTCCTGACAACTCTCAGAGTTGCTCCTAACCTAGGTTCAAATGGTAATACAAAAATCTTGGGATTAGTTGAGCTAGAGGTTGAGTGTGAAATTAATGCAACAACTCGGACAAAGGAGTATGTTTCACAACCCCTACCCGATATTTTCTCCACACGAGATGAAGTTCCTACAAATGCTAAACCGGTAAGATCCTATGATTTAATATACGAGGTGGCAAAGACAAATAAAGATAAGTCAATTTCTGTGGAAACAGTCTCCACTAAAGCCACAGCAGGAATTATGAAACTCTTGGAGAATGACGAACCGATCTTTCTCCCATTCGAACCTCAAGGAATGGGTAGTCTTCTCGGCATAGCATCTCTTCCCTCCGATGACCTAAATCTAGATATAAACATGATAGAATTAACAAGTGAAGAAAGGCAATTTAAAACTGAAACGATGCCTATCAAAACCATCTCTAGGCACTGCCCTATTCTAAAGCCTAGTTTCGACCCATGCGTGTCTAAAGCTAAGTTTTCCCTATCCATGGGGCAAGACCTCATCATTAACACAATGCTCACTATGAGAGAGAAGGTCGAGCAGCATAGTCATGCTCACCCACATGTCATCTCTCAAAAACATGACAAAGAGGCATGCGAACACCTCCTTCAGAAAAATGTTTTTAATAATGGGACATATACACCTCTGGGAAAGGGTTGTAAGTTCAAACCCAGAACGGTAGGCCCTCGTCAAGAAAATGAAAAATTTGAGGATAATGGTTCTCATTTGTGTACTTCTAGGGGTGAATAATTTGATATTCGTCAACTTTCTTCACCTTAGACATCATGACATATAGTTCCACCTGCATTTTCATATGTACATGGTTGCAGTTGCATTACATTAGTAATTTAGTTGGTTCATTTTGTTCACTCGTTTCATAAATATTGTAGTCCAGGAACTTACTCTTAAGTAATCTATTACAAATTTCTGAAGATATTGGCAAAATTATTCGAATCACATCTCTTCAAACATCATCAAGTACTTTCAAATCTTCTCATCGGAGTTTGTGAGACAAACATTGTGTGAAACCATACCAATACTGCATACTTGGCTTTGCTCATTCTTTCTACTAGGTAAAGTTGTCCTTGCCTACGATGCCTTTCTAGAAGCTTCTTGGTGTCACATCTATCCCTCTTAAAATCTCTTGGAACGAAAGGATATCCCAAATTCATAGATCAAAAATGTCAAAATCAAATGCAATCAAAAGCACCAAGCAAACAAAATATTTTATTTTACACACTTCTTTGCCCCATCAACCTTCGGTGATAAGCCCACATCTCTTATTGGTGATGTGAGGTTGGGAAAGGAAAGAAGTGCCCTTACTACTTGTATCTTGCCTTTGGTGACAAACCCATGCTTCTTACTAGTGGCGTGAGGCAAGGTGTGGGGGTCCGATCCACAAAACTAACAAATCTTGGTATGCTAAAAAAAACCACAAGTCAAATTCTGTTAAAAGAAGGCAAAATCCAAACATCTAAATTCCAAAGAGATCAAATCCTCAAAAACAGATTTTGTCAACCAGTTGCCATTTATGAATCTAAGTCTAGATAAAATGAAAAGTAAGTGGCCTCTAAGCTTGGTAGTAGTTACGAGTAGGGTGGGTGTGTAGGTCTAAATTTGGTTCTTGTTCTTTTTTTTTCTGTCTCTCATCATTCCACTCAAATCAAACTCATACAACTTGTGCCCTTCCCAATTCTTGGTGTTAAGCCCTCGCATCTTACTAGTTGCGTGGATTTGGGATTGGGGCAATTTCATCTCTTTATCGCTATACATTCATCACGTTTTTCCAACATAAGAAGAAATCATAGACATTGCCCAAAGAGGCCAAAAGTTCAAAACTACAACATGTTTGTCATCACATATCAGCATTGCAAAAGCAAATAAAGTAAAAACATTCTGTTTAACATTTGTTATCACTTGTCATCCATTGCATACATTCTGAAAAGCATGTGAAAGTTGGCGGCATTTCGACACACGGGCATGTCAGGTATAGCCTCTAACTCCCCATTTTGGGACCGCCATACTCGGACCCAACGTTTTATGCCTCTTCATGGCTAAAACGCTTCTCCGAGGGGGCAATATGTACGTACCCAAAATTGTATGTACTGTACAGTCAGAAATTGGTTACGAAAACCCCAATGATGATTAAGATCTCTTCGCAAGGTGTTCGGAATCCAGAAAGCTTGTTGAGTATACATTTGCATCCCAAAAATCCTTGTCTAGCCTCTACACGTTTTGTCCTAGCCTTTTCTCTCTTTTTCCTCCTTGTTTTGTTGTTATTTACATGACCGCCTCCTTGCCAGGGCGGCGGTCTCTCGCCACCAAGCGGTGGTGGCGGTCTCAGAACCGTCACCCGGCCTGGGTGGCGGTCCTGAATGCCGTCACCCGGCCGGGCGCGGTCTCAGTAACCGTCATCTGCGCTTGAGGCGGCGGTCTGTCGCGCTTTCCAGAATGTTCCGACGATCGCGTCAAGCGTGAAAATTCAATTTTCACTCGCATTTCTCAACCACTAAAGCTTGTATTTATGTTTTTGCCGACTGAACAGTGATTTATCTTTGTTTAATAGTGGGAGAGTTCAATTTGAACTTGCCTTCTAGTCATTGCAAATGCTATAAATATGCATCTTGTTTACAAGTAAATGGTCTTAGTTCTTTGGTGCAGAGTCTTCTTTCTTGAGCTTCAGTCTTCATACTCAGTCCTAGATTTATTTTATGAATCATTTTATCTTTAGCATGGATTAGAATTCTGAGTATTTAGTTATGCCTCACTGTACACCGACAACGATCCTGCTAGGAATTGCATGGGCCAAGCTCTGTTCTCTTGTGCCATCCCTCTCCTACTTGTACTTCGTTGTATTTCTTTGAAGCTGCTATTATTCATTGTTTGAGTACCTGTTGTTTATCATTTTGTTTCATCATTGCTGCAACAACCCTGCTAGGAATCGCATAGGCCAAGCCAGTTCACTTGCGCCATCCCTCTCCTACTTGTGCTTTGTGCCATTTTTACTTCAAAGTAATTGTCATCCCAGTGCCTTCCCTTGCCGATGTTGCTATACTCCTACTCTTTCTGGATTCACGTGAACATGCAAGAATGAAGAGATCACTCTGAGGGGACAAGCTACAACACAACTGGATTTGCCTCTGTTCAATAAACTCCAGGTTTAAATCGTCAAAGTTATTATCAAATAGAGTAGTGAATCATTTTATTTCAGTTAAGCTCGCTTTCAATATTGCCAGGGAAGCTGTGGGGAATAATAGTTTCTGAGAAACTATGATTTGTTCCTCACTTCTGAGGTAGGATTGAAGGTTTTCAATTAATTTAATTAGCTGTCTTTTATTTAGATTCACACATCTGCACAGGTGAATAACACACAGGGTTATCTCGCTTGTTGAGTTTTAGTATAGCCATAGTTTAATAAGTTGTTTGTAATTATAATATTTCAATCGTGTATTTTGTTTAGATTAGTTTCCCTTTCAATAGTAGTATAAATTGTTATTTTCAGTTTAAGTTAATTTGGAGACTTCATAACTAGATTAAACACTTAAATTCTAGTTAGGAGGATTAATCACTAGGGAATTTATGCTACCCGCTCATAGCCTCTAAATCTCCCCTTTGTCATTTTAACTACCAGGAGATCACACTACCAGATCTTAGTCACTGATCCTCCCATGGTTAGCCATAAGAAAGTTGCTTGCCGATTCTCATCCTCGCTTGTAGCTTTTCTATCATAGAAAACTGACCATAATCCCAGCTGTGACTTCGTCTAAGTCACCCACATTTCAAACCACCGGCTGTCTCGGCACGACCTCGGGAGGTCGGGTATGGGGAAGGTCACTTGTCGATTATCATCCTCGCATGTCACTTTTCCATCGTACAGTGACCAAAAAGGAGTTCATTTATTAGGCTTGATTTACTTTGGATTTTTGTGTTAAATGAAGTGTGTTTGAGTTTTGAGTGTAGCACACTTTACCCCACACGAGAAACTCGAATTTGGCCTTAGAGGACAAATTTGGAAGCTTGTGGGACAAGTCAAACTTTTCCCACACCTCTTAAAATCCCATGCCAACCCTACCTATGGGTTGGGAAGTCAAATTTAGGTCATTTTTAGGTGTTTTGAGGGGATAAAACGGTGAAATGTTAATTTCATTTTCTTTCAAATATTTAATTTTGTCCTTTTGGGAAGTGGGCTTAGATGTAGTGTGTAAGGTTCTTGTCATTCGTCAACTACTTATTGATTGTGCATTGGAATATGAGGTTGACCAAGTGATGTGGAGTGGAGAGGAAATGAGGTGGCATCCTACTTAGAGCCACAAAGCATCCCTACCTCTCTTTTCCCTATTTATTGAACTCTTGTTGCTTGTTTTGGGGTTGGATAATCATTTTTAGTGTCTAGAATTTTGGAGAGTGAGAGGATTTTGAGAGGGTTTGTGGATTGTGGAGCTTTGTGGATGCTTGTTTGATCTTTGGAGAAGCTTGGAACTTCATACTTGGAACAAGCTCTACCATGGAGAGCTAGGAGCTTCACCTTAGTTTAAATTATGTTATTTATTTATTGTATGTGTGTATATGTTGTGTTGCGTATGTTGTGTCTCTTTGAAATGCTTGTTGGGTATGGATAGAATGCCTAAGTTGGAAGATGGAGTAGACTATGGGGAGTTTTTCTTGTAGGAAGGCATAAGAGATCACTTTTTTATGGAGGGAGTTTGGTTTGGGTGCCCCACCTAGTATGAGGAATGCTTGCATTCCTTCTCGTTCTTATTATGAGGGAGCCATAAGAGTTGTTGAGGGAGGAATAAGAGTGTATGGAGGTATAAGGGGTACTTGAGGGAGGCATAAGAGTTGATAGGGGAAATTGTGTATTGCATTGGAGGCTTTTAGGTGGGCACCCATTCCCATTGGGAGGCATAAGTGGCCTCCCCATAGATCTTACTCTTTCAACTTTCTTGATAAGCCTTGTGATCTTGTTGTTTGTTGGTTTCTTCTTGTTGATTTGTTGTTGTGTTTTGTATGTAAATGGAATGAATGTGAAACTATATGTTAAGTATTGTGGAAGCTAGTAGTTGCCATGAGTTGAGATCTTTTCCCATAGTGATGTGGTTGGGGCTCGGGGACCAAAGGAGAGGATGACTTTTCTTCTCCTTTGGATATCTTGGTTGGAGTGGATAGCGTTTCCTCTCCCCCTATTTTGTTGTGAATCAAACAAACTTTTGGAAGAGCTACTTGGTTGGTGTTTAGAGCATTGGAGACTTGTTGGTGACCATGAGAAAACTTCCTTGTATTTTACCCACCTAGAGTGGAAAAAATTGTAATAATGTATTCATTCTTGTTTTTTTATATTTTGTATAACTTCCCACATCATGTGGAGAACATTGCATTGATATTGTAAAGAAACATATTGTATTCCTTTGTGAATATATAAGTGTATTATATATCTATGGAAAGGAAAGTTGTAATCAAATAGGTTTTATTGTTATTGTATTGCATCCGAAAGGAACCAAATAAGAAAAGAAAGAAGAAAGAATGTTATTGCAAAGTTAGTTTGCAAATAGAAAAGAAAGTATGTTCTCCTTTTGATACCTTGAATGTATTGTGTGAAAAAAAAAAGTGCTTGTATTAAAAGAATAATCTATGTTTACAATGGAAAAGAAAGTATATTTTTAGTGAGTAGATTGTATTATAAATGTGAGAAAGAAGAAAATTTAGAGATTGTTAGAAGTTGATATTGTTTACAAAATATCATTGTATGGAAAATAAAGTTAATATGGTTATTTTGAATGTATGTACATTGTATTGAAAGAAAGACGAAAATAAGTTAGATTATATTACATCTAGTAATGTTGATTCTATAGCAAGGAAATAACAAAGAAATGAAATAGGTTTAAATTCCTTGTTTGCACTTGAAATGGAAGGAAGAACTTAGTTAAACAATGGAAATCATACTTGTAAGTAGATGAATTTTCATAGAGTATAGAACACTTTAAAATGGCTAGATATAACTAAGAAATGAATAATAGAGATCTCAATATCAAAATCTTGAACTTGAAATGAACAAAAACAAACTTAGAATGCATTTTTACATCCTTTAACAACTTTAAGTTTTTGTAAAATTGTCGGCATTATGGTTCTGTTTTTCAAAACAGACCGCCACCCTATGCAGAGTGGCGGTCCTGTAACCGCCACTCACGCCGAGGCGGCGGTCTCAAAACACCGCCCCGATAGGGCAAAGTGGTCCTATGTTTGTCACCCAAGTAGAGCGGCGGTGTCGCAGTAACCGTCGGTGCGCTCTGGCGGCGGTCTATCACTTATGACAAAATTCCGCGGACCCGTGCCTGTGCGTGAAATTTAACCATATTTAACTAATTAATAAGTTGAAAAATTTAATCCAATACTACCAACAAGTAAATAATATGAAATGCTATGGAATGGAACAAACAAAACACACAAATGGAGAATTTAAAAGCACTATTTCATTATATCAAAGGGGTAGGGTTTGCCCCAAATTTTAAACCCAAAACACTATAATCTTGGAATAAAAATTGGATTGGAGGAAGAAACCCCTCCCAATCCTTGAAGGAGATAGACTACGAAATAAAAGAAAAAACTAAGCTAAACTGGACTAAATCTTAATGTAGAAATCCTTCATGGCTTCTTCCCTTTGCTCCCATGGCTTCCTCCTCTCTCAACTACTGCAAAGTTAATGAAAGAAAATGAACCAAATGAAAAGAATAGAATGAGAAAATGTTTTAATAGAATGAGAAAATGTTTTAATGTTGAGAACCCTAGGATCTGGTGGCTAAGATATATTTGATCCAAGGGTGGAGAATTGACCCTACCTTTATTAAGAAGAAATTTATTTTAAATGTTTTTAATTTAAGTCCTTAAGGGTATGTGTAAATGAATGAGTGTGGCCTTTTTATTACCTAGCGATGTAATGTTTCCTTACCCTTTTAAGACCCTTAATGTGTGTAAAAAATTTATTAAAGGATCTTTAAGCTACTAATGTAATGAATTAAATAATTTGGTATAGGGTTAGCCTTGTTAGGAATGAACTTAATCAAAGGAAAGAAAATATTTAATTAAGTGAACTAATCCTTGTTACCTTAGTTAGTAACGTTGAGTAATGGGCCCTAAGGGTTAATCACCCTTGTAACCCTCTTGTAATTTAAACAAAAAAAAATTGTCGCATTTTCGGGTTAAGTGTTTGGTTGAAGCGAGTTCTAGAACGTCATTTTTGTGGGTGTTACACTTGGTATCAGAGCCATGGGTTCAAAGCTTGGACCCTTGGGCACACCTAGAAAACATGAAACATGAATATTTAACCTAGTGTAAAATTGATTCTTTTAAATCTAGAAAACTATAATGTTTGATAATTGTATGAATTAGCAAACTTAGAAAAGCGAAATAAGACCTAGAACAATGAACTAAATCTCGCCTTGATCCGTCGGGAGGCACGAATTAGGCGAGGGGTATTTTCATATAGACCTAGATATACCAAAGCTAGAGTAGGTTGTAGCAGTCATTTTAGCTCAGATTTTATAGATGCTTGAAGACGCCAATGTCGCTATACATAGAGAGCCCTTGGGAGGACATTTCGCTTGACATGGTATGGAGCCATCAGTGGATGCCAAGGTATCCCCTTGACACAGTGAGGAGTATAGGGCATAGAAATTCCATGCAGAGTCATCTAGGGCGGTGTCACCATAGAGAGGGCATGGAGATAGGATCTTAGGACATAGGGACATGTCTCGGAGCCCTAGGTAGAGCGAGGAGCATGCTAGAGAGACCTAGGGGTCATCGGACATCAGCGAGAGACAATATTATGGAGATCCACGAGAAGCTACGACCATCTCACTATTTAGGTGATACAAGAGGTTTTCAGGTAGAGGCCTGGTTGGTGAGCTTGAGCATATGCTTCAAGCTCTTCCCTCTAGACTAGCAAGCAACAGAAAGCTCGTGTTGTGATCCATCTTTCGAGGGATGGGCAAGAGTCTAAAGGAGGACCAAGGAGCAAAAGCTCCATGTTGATTCGAATACTGATCATTTTGGAGCTATTTAAGGAGCGTTTCCAGAGCGAGTATTTACCGGGGAGATTTATACATCAGCGGATGAAGCGCGTTTCATGACCTCGATCAGGCATCGATGACTATCGGCTGAGTATGAGATTCAATTTCTGGACATACTCCAAAGTATATTGACTATATGTAGGATGAGCAGGTTTGGATTCACGGGTTCATCGGGGCTTGAACTTAGATTTAGGTGGCACGGTGTGCATTCACTACCCACAGACATTAGCAAAGGCCGTGGAGAAGGCCTATATTACAGAGAGATGCGGGGAAGATGCAAATGCAGACTAGAGACGAGTTGAGCTGTATCTGTAGTAGATGCGAGATGGTAGATCGAAGGGGTTATTTCATCCCCATGGGGTGGACGAGTTTAGGACAGGCTTCATTCGGGCCACCACGGCGGCGGGAGTAGCAGAACCGCCCACCTTTCAAACCTCCTTAGAGATGTGACGTGCAAAGAGGAAGGAGTATGGGGCCTCCTCCTATGGGTCCCACCGGGACATAGGGTGGACCGACAACTTAGTCACCAGTGCTCGTCACGAGAGACCTTAGTAGTCGGTAGGCAGATTGTTAGGATGCACAACTCAAACATCAAGAGTCTTGGCTAGAGTTGCTTTCCCTTGCAGAGGACCAGGAAATTGTTATGGTTGTGGTGGTGTTGGGTATCATTGGAGAGATTACCCACTGAGAACCCTAACAAGGGTAAGTTGTAGACCTTAGAGCCTCTTTTGTTGGAGATATGGCACGAGTCATCGGATCTACATAGCGGTCGATAAGCGGTAGGTGAGCACCGAGTACCGTGATTTAGATGACATGTAGTATTGGTGGTATTTCCACCTCTATATTATTTGATATCAGTTCTTGTGATTCATTTATTGCACCATCGTTAGTAGAGCATTATAGAGCTGGTGTGATTAGGCGGGGTCGTAGTTGAGTACGTTGAGATGGCCTCTGGAGCAAAATTTCTTTAGACTCCTTAGTTAAGGAGTGTGTAGTGGATTTGGGACCCTTCACCACTACTTTGGATCTTCGAATCCTTCCTTTAGGATCTTATGGTGTCATTTTGGGCATGGACTGGTTGTCTACTCATAGAGCTAGAGTGGACTGTTACCATAAGACTATTGCTTACATAGATGATCTTGGAGTGGAGTCAGTGATATCAGGGGAGTTAGGAGACCCATTTCCATTCGCACCATCTCTGTTGTTGTGCGGCTTAAGTGGTGTGTGCAATATGGTTGTCATTTGTATCTTTGTTATGCTTAGTGACAAATTAGAGGATGAGTCTAGTGGACCATCCCTTGATGACCATCCCATCTTGAGAGAGTTTATTGATGTGTTTCCAAGGAGCTACCAGGGTTACCTCCCCCACGTGAGATAGATTTCCACATAGATCTGGTTAGGATGCAAAGCCTATCTCATGAGAACCTTATCGGATGACTAATCCTAAGCTATGTGAGCTCAAGTTGCAGATTGAAGGCCTTTTGGAGAAGGGCCTAATCCATCCTAGTGTATCCCTTCGGGTGCACTAGTTATTTTTGTAAATAAGAAGGATGGATCTTTACGGTTGTGTATTGATTACCGTCAGCTGAACAAAGTAACGATCAAGAATCGTTACCCCCTTCCATGCCTTGATGACTTATTTGATCAGATGAAGGGGGCTACAGTTTTCTCCAAGATAGATCTTAAGTTAGGGTACCATCATCTCAGGATTACGGAGGCGGATATTCATAAAACCACGTTCCATACGAGATATGGCCACTACGAGTTCACGGTGGTACCTATCGGTTTGTGAATGCCCCGTAGTGTTTATGTGTTTGATGAATGGGGTATTTGGAACTTTCCTTGATCGCTTTGTGCTCATCTTCCTTGATGATATTATGGTTTACTCACGCACGCATGAGGAGCACGAGGATCACCTTCGCTAGGTTCTTCGGTGTCTCCATGAGTAGCACCTTTTCGGGAACTTGGAGAAGTGTGCATTCTTTCAAACTGAGTTGTAGTATTCAGGCCACATAATTTACGGGGAGGTATTGCAATCGATCCTTCCAAGATTCAAGCCATCATGGATTGGCCAAAGACCCACTAGTGTGACCGAGGTGCGCAGCTTCATGGGTCTAGCAAGATATTACGGGAGGTTTGTCTAGGAATTTTCTTGGATTACGCACCCCATCACTTCCCTTCAGTGGAAAGGGAAGAAGTTTTTATGGTCAAATACATGTGAGCGGGACTTGATACACTAAAGGAATGCCTCGCGACAACACCTGTTCTTATAGTGCAAGATTCTCGGGTGAGTTATATGTTTACACGATGCTTCTTTGGTAGGACTTGGAGGTGAGTTGATGCGGGAGGGCGAATAGGTTCCTTTGAGTCTAAAAAACTCAAAGATTATGAGCTCAATTATTTGACTCATGATCTTGAGCTTGCAGCGATTGTACATGCCTTAGTGCGGGAAACATTTTCTTTTTGGCTGGATATTTACACTCAAGACTGATCACTTGAGTCTTCACCACCTCTTCATGTAGCCCAATCTCAATGCTCGTCAGCAGCGTTAGATGGAGTTGCTTTGTGAGTACGACATGGAGATAGAGCATGTGAAGGGGAAGGAGAATGTGGTTGCAGATGCCTTGAGTAGACGGAGACATGTGGCTATGGCCACTTCAGTGGGCACAAATTTGTGGAGCAGGATTTTGCAGCAGCTTCCTTAGGATAGTTTCTACCTTGCGGACGGAGTAGATATTGAGTCACGAGAGACCCTGGAGGGGATATTTGATGGATTTTCATTAGAGATAGATGGCCTTCTCGGACATAGAGTTCAGATATATGTTCTTAGAGATGGATGCTTGAGATGGAACATTTTGTCGAGGCTCATCATGCACCTTATTCGGATCCATCCCGGGGTGAAGAAGATGCACGCCACCCGAAACAGTTCTATTTCTAGAGAGGACTTCAGAGATACATGGCCTTGTTTGTGTCACGCTGCTTAGAGTGTCAGAGGGTGAAGGCTAAGCATCGGCATCCAGTGGCTTTCTCTATCCTCATGCCATATCATAGTGGAAGTGGGACACCATTTCCATGGACTTCATCGTTGGGTTACCTATGTCGAGATACCACCACGACGCCATCATGGTCATGGTGGATAAATTGATGAAAGTAGCTCATTTTTCTTCGGTAAAGACCACCTATACAGCCAGTGTGGTGGCACAAGTATATCTTGATGAGATTGTCAGATTACCTGGGATTCCGTAGAAGATCATTTACAACCACGATCCTTTGTACACTTCCCATTTCTTGACCACCATGCAGTATGCTCTTGGGACGAGGATCAATTTCAGCATAGCATATCACCCTGAGATAGATGGACAGACTGAGCGAGTGAATCAGATCCTAGAGGACATGCTTAGGATGTACATTATGGATCACTAGTCAAGATGGGAGGAGTATCTGTATTTGGTGGAGTTTTCCTACAATAATAGTTTTCAGAGTTCGATAGGCATGGCTCATTTTTAGGCATTATATGGAAGAGGGTGCATGACACCTCATATTTGGGACGGAGTTAGAGGACGGGGTTTCTCTTGGGCCAATATTATTACAGGATATGGAGCAAGAGTTACCTTGATCGAGATAGAGATTACAGGAGTGCGGGACAAGCGGAAGAAGTATGCGAGACCAACATAGGACAGATCATAGTTTTGAGGTGGGCACGAAGATGTTTCTCTGTGTTAGACTGCATAAGATCCCTATTTGTTATAGAAAAGGTTCTAAGCTTGCTCCTAGGTTTGTGGGTCCCTTTGATATCTTGGAGCACCTCGGTCCCTTGCCCTAACGTCTAGCTTTGCCACCTAGCTTGTATCGTGTCCATGATGTGTTTCACGTTTCTATGCTCGGGAGATATATTTATGATCCTTCTCACGTTCTAGATTGGACCGCATTGCAAGTGCGGGATCGGGGCGAGGCGATGGTGAAGCCCGCACGTATTATAGAGTGTAGGAACCCGGGCCTTCGTGGTAGAAAGATTGATCGGGTTCAGTCCGATGGGACATATATGATGAGATTGCGACTACTTGGGAGGATGCTACATTATTACAGTGTAGTTTCCACACATGTTCCAATGACTTCCAGGAGGAAGTCGAGTCTAAGGGGAGGGGGATGTAGTGCCCACTTCCCTTTGACACCTTTTTGATTATTGTTTTTGATACTATCGACTGCACTTATGGATCTATTATAGCTTCTTTGATTTAGCATGCTAGTAGATATCAGAGATATTGAATTGTTATTGATTTGATTCTTATATGATGCATATGGACTACTAGAGACATTTGATGTTGATATTGATATACTTTTGACATGGCTATTTATCGGTAATTCTGACATGTGATATATTTAGTCATATTGAGTAGATTTTGATAATTAGATTAATGTGATGATCGTTTTGACATGAATGAAATGTGGAATAGAAATGTCATAGAAATTGTAAAGTGATATTTTACTTTAATTTGTATATAGTTGATTGTAGATTTATATCGCATATTTTGGCATGAATGTTTTGATGCGGTCACGAGGTGAAGGAGGTATCCTATGTTTGGCAAGTATATTATATTCATAACAACATCGGGGGATTGGAGACCAACCACATCAAAATTTGAGATGAATTCAACTAGGGTCACCATGACAATGTGTAATTGTGTGTGTGTTAGAATAATTTGGTTAGGAGAAAATTGTGACCTAGGGGTCATGTGTTGTTTTGTTTTCATTTTTCCTCTTTAACAAGGTTAGTATGTGTTTTCCTTTAGTAATGAAATTTACATGTTTTTATTATTTAGATTTTGGAATATATGTTTACCCCTTTTTTTAAGTATGGGTTATAGTGTCTTAATTAAGCTAATGTAAATTTATCCTAAACTAAATAAAGATGTGACCAAAAAGGAGTTCATTTATTCGGATTGATTTACTTTGGAATTTTATGTTGAATGAAGTGTGTTTGAGTTTTGAGTGTAGCACACTCTACACCACATGGGAAACTCGAATTTGGCCTTAGAGGCCAAATTTGGAAGCTTAATGGGACAAGTCAAACTTGTCCCACACCTCTTAAAGCCCATCCCAACCCTACCTATGGGTTGGGAAGTCAAATTTAGGCTGTTTTAGGTGTTTTGGGGGATAAAACAGTGAAATGTTAATTGCATTTTCTTTCAAATATTTAATTTTTTCCTTTGGGCGAGTGGGCTTAGATGGAGTGTGTAAGGTTCTTGTCATTCCTCCAACCACTTATTGATTATGCATTTGAATATAAGGTTGACCAAGTGAAGTGGAGTGGAGAGGAAATGAAGTGGCATCCTACTTAGAGCCACATCATCCCTCCCTCTCTTTCCCCCTGTTTATTGAACTCTTGTTGCTTGTTTTGGGGTTGGATAATCATTTTTAGTCTCTTGAATTTTGGAGAGTGAGAGGATTTTGAGAGGGTTTTTGGATTGTGGAGCTTTTTGGATGCTTGTTTGATCTTTGGAGAAGCTTGGAACTTCATACTTGGAACAAGCTCTACCATGGAGAGGTAGGAGCTTCACCTTAGTTTAAATTATGTTATTTATTTATTGTATGTGTGTATATGTTGTGTCTCTTTGAAATGCTTGTTGGGTATGGGTAGAATGCCTAAGTTGGGAGTGGGAGGAGACTATGGGGAGTTTTTCTTGTAGGGAGGCATAAGAGATCACTTTTTTTTATGGAGGGAGTTTGGGTTGGGTGCCCCACCTAGTATGAGGAATGCTTGCATTTCTTCTTGTTCTTATTATGAGGGAGCCATAAGAGTTGTTGAGGGAGCCATAAGAGTGTATGGAGGTATAAGGGGTTCTTGAGGGAGGCATCAGAGTTGATAAGGGAAATTGTGTTTTACATTGGAGGTTTTTAGGTGGCCACCCATTCCCATTGGGAGGCATAAGTGGCCTCCCATAGGTCTTACTCTTTCATATTTCTTGATAAGCCTTGTGATCTTGTTGTTTGTTGGTTTCTTCTTGTTTATTTATTGTTGTTTTTGTATGTAAATGGAATGAATGTGAAACTATATGTTAAGTATTGTGGAAGGAGATAGACTACATAAATAAAATACAAAACTAAGCTAAACCTAGACTAAATCTTCATGTAGAAATCCTTCATGGCTTCTTCCCTTTTCTCCCATGGCTTCCTCCTCTCCAACCCTGGAAAGTTAACAAAAGAAAATGAACCAAATGAAAAGAATAGAATAAGAAAAAGTTTTAATAGACTTTCTTAAAGATTTTTAGGGCTACGTTGAGAACCCTAGGATCTAGTGGCTAAGATGGATTTGATCCAAGGGTGGATAATTGACCCTACGTTTATTAAGAAAAATGTATTTTAAATGTTTTTAATTTAAGTCCTTAAGGGTATGTGTAAATGAACGAGTGGGGCCTTTTGATTACTTAGGGATGTAATGTTTCCTTACCCTTTTAAACCCTTAGTGTGTGTAGGAAATTTATTAAAGGATCTTTAAGCTATTAATGTAATGAATTAAATAATTTGGCATAAGGTTAGCCTTGTTCGGAATGAACTTAATCGAAGGAAAGAAAGTATTTATTTAAGTGAACTAATCCTTGTTACCTTCCGTTAGAATGTTGAGTAATGGGCCCTAATGGTTAATCACCCTTGTAACCTTCTTGTAACTCAAAAAAAAAAATTGTCACATTTTTAGGATAAGTGTTTGGTTGAAGAAAGTTCCTAGAACATCGTTTTGCGGCGGGCGTTACAATCCCCATTTCAAAATATACAAAATGTAGCAATATTTTCCTTTTCTCTCCCCATAGGTGGAACACCCTACTCACACTCCCTCCACAATACCTCACAACTCCCTTTTCCCTCCCCAATGGTCCCATTTTCTTTCTCCCCACACCTTCCTTAAGGTCAAAATCTACCCAATCCCATGCAAGAACACATACATTCATTCACATTTCAACACAACACACAAGCAATGAATAAAAATGCAAGGTATAAGACCCTACCTTTCCATTGCAAGCACCTTTAATCTTCAAGCTAACAAACTCCAACCTCCTTCCAAAATCCAAGCCAATCCAAAAGAAAGCTCCCAAAATTTCCAAGTGAGTCACCCCCAAAACAACTAAGAATTCCAAATAAATAGAAATGGTGGGGAGGATGGTGAGGTGGCTCCATGTAGGATGCCACATCACTTCCCTCTAATCCACCTCAAAATTCAAACACATACTCCAAGGTTCCATAAATGGGTAAGGTGAGGGTATCAAAAATTTCATTCTTACACACAATACTCCACTCCATACTTTCAAGGACACAATTAAGGGGGTTTGTAAGAATGTGCAATTAATTACCTCTTTTTCCTTCAAAAACACATAATGAAGGCTAAATTTGACCCTTCATATCATAGGTAAGGTTGGTGGGTGAGTTTAAGAGGTATGGGACAAGTATAACTTGTCCCACAAGCCTCCAAAAGTGGGCTCAAAGCCCAAATCCGAGATTTGAAAGATGGGGTTGAGTACACAAATCAAAATCAAATAAAATCTATCCAAAATCATGAATAACTAAGGACTATCTATCACATTCAATGCCCCTTTTGTCACATCTCCTAATTAGCATTATACACATGGTTAATTAGCCTAAACAAGGGTTACACTAACAAGCACAATAAAATGAGAAAACATTACAATTAATAAAATCACATACACAACTAAAGCAAATAAATAAAAGAGAGAAATAACATTCAAACCCATAGTCACATATGAGGTTGCTCCCCATGGAGACCTCCTAACAACATGCTAAGCAAAAAAACAACACACTCACAAACACACACACACACTGCTAAGGTGACCATGTTGTAACACTCGGTATTCTTCCATAGTTAGTCTCATAGTCCCTTCTTTGTTTATTGTGATTTCATTTCCTGCAAGCAAACAAGAAAATACCACCTTCAGCCTCAAGGCCATATCAATACGTCGAGAAATTAAAACACATATATCATTTATCCATTAACATCATCATACAACCTAGCTATATCATCATCAAGGTTAAGAAATCCTATCAATTATTTACAATTACAAATCTACCATATCCATTAACATTTACTATCACCCTACGCCTATGCATAACTATCTATCACAATTCATATTTTATGGTAACCATGCAATTCATACATATACTATAACCAATATCTATCTAGATGCATTCAACTACATATTACAGATCATAAGCAAAACATGTGTCAAAGAGAAGTGGGAACTACACCTCTTGTAGAGAAAAGTTATTTCGTTATTGAGATTTATTATGGAAAAGAGAAGAAAAATCTAGTTACTCATTAGTTGTATTTGACATGTCTCTTTTATTATTGAAAATAAAGTAATTTGTTAAAAAAAATATGAATATGTTTCTTTCACCATTAGTTAGTTCTTTTATATTATTAAATCTAAAAGGAAATACCTTTTAGGTGAAATGGATAGTTTCGTTTATAGGAAAGAAAAAGGAAATTTAATTTGTAACTACATATAAAATGTTTTGTTATTATAAGGCTACATGTGAAAAAATGAATGCCCTATTTTGTATATGTGTTTACACACACACACACACAAACATTTTAAAAATAAATATGTGATAATGATTATAAACCAAGTAAATGTTAAATGGTGGCAAAATATAAAAGTTGATATCCTTGTTTTTGTCTATATATATATATATATATATATCATGGGATTTGTTTTGGTCATTGATATATTATTGTAAATGTGGGAGTTGGTATCCATAATTTTTCCCGGGAAAATATTGAATCGAAACGACCCGCACTAAAGGACCTAAGAAATCACATTCAAATCCTACAAATAGATTGTAAAGGGACTCTATAATGAAATTGGTGGGGCTGTGAAGATCGAATAACCTTTTGTGGTAAAAATCTAGAAGACAGCTGTTGAGCGAATCCGGCCTCAAATCCATTCTATGGGTTTCAAGTAGGCTCGAGAAATTGAACACCGTGAGGTCGGAGAAGAGGAGGAATAGTGTAAAAGGAGCCGAGGAGAAATTGAGGGAAGAAATGGCGAAGATCCGAAGTCCTCGGGCTCAAAACAGTGCGAGATGATTCCAAAAATAAGCTAAGTATGGAGGATGTAGCGGAGAAATCCACGTGTCCAAGCGGTGCTTCTCTAAGGGTGAGTCCAAGAAAATAATCTTAGACAAGATTCATGCCTCCACTCATCCAAAACGTTCCAAATTTTATCTGACCATTGAAAAGTCCTCGGCTAGCGAGAAAGAAGCCAGTGTCGACTCGGTGCAAATCCAAGATGGAAACACAAAGCGGGGACTCAAACTCATGGCAGCCCTCCACGTTGCAAATAGTCAACCAAAGTCAAAATTTCGACAGGCAGGCCTCAAAAGGGTTAAGTATAGAAATACTAGCAGAGAGAACCACGTGTGAGTAACGCATCTCCAAAGTTGAATCGAATGTGGAGGCTCAAATCAGCGCTACTTCGCCACGTAGCCCTGAGGCCCAAAAAGGAAGGGAGAGGTCGTTGAAAAGTCCAAATACCTGTGGAGGCTTCCAAGTGTCAACTCGATGCTCCTCCAAGGGAAAAATTTTGATTGGGAGTTTCAACAAGCACTGAGCCTCCGCGCATCCGGTCAAGTAAGGGGACAAAGTCGGTTAAATAGTCAAAACATATACAACAAGCCGACGAGAGAGTGCCAAGTGTCTAAATGAAGCTTCTTTAAGGGGGAATTAGAGAGAGGGTAATCAAGCAAGTGTCGAGGACCGTTGCGTGTACTAGGTAAAGGAATAGACTCGTGTGCCGAGAAAAAGACTTAACTAAAAACATAGAAATTGAGCGAGGCCGGCGGAGGAAGCGCCCTATGGCAAGCCTAAACCAAGTGCTTAAGGCGGGCCATTGGGGAAAAGTTGGATTTTTTCCTTTTTATTCCAATTATGTAATTAGTTAAAATTGGCCTCAACTCTGTCCAAAGCGAAAAATTTAGCTTTTGAGCCCGAGTCAAGGTCGAAGTGGGGAATTGGAGGAAAAGGTGAAAATTTTCCTTTGTAGAAAAAAAAGGCACAAAGGTAAAAATTGAAGCACATCTCCCCAACCAACGAAAGGGTGCCAAGTGGCCAAGTAGAGCAGCGGGGCCAAGGGATTTTTCTAGATTTCATGGTTTTTGTGGAAAAGGGGGAAAGATAAATTCTAGACCCGTAAACCTACTTTTCACCCTAATTTTCCCTCCGCGTGTCCCAGAGAGGTCAAAAGTGGGACCATTTTGCAAAGCTGGTTATCACGCCCTTTTGAACGAACCCGATAAAAACTTTGAAGGGGCATATCTTCTAACTCATGGCTTGAAATATTGTAAATCGACTTTGTTGGAAAGATCTTGGCTTCACCCACGCCATGGAGATCTAAAACTTTAAGTTTGGGAAGGTTAAGTAAACAAAAATGGAGAAAATGTCTTCAAGACCATTAATACAGGATCCATATACCTCAACAAGCGGATTAGTTTCAATTTGTTGCCGCCATTTCCTCTTCCTTCAAGGTGCCAAACTAGAGTTTTGTACAATCAAGACATATTTCGGGGTAGATTTTGTAGGAGGAATTAATAGCGGTGATTGAGCTTCAACCTTCTTTTCCCTGCTTCTCTCTCTCTCTTTCTTCTCGCTTGTTGGTATCCAAATTCATTCTCCTTTTCAAGCTGAGAAACAACACAGATTCAACAGGGAGCTTAGAGGCAGATAGATCATAAATGTGTATCATTTTGTAGCGGGATGAAATCTAACTAACCCTTTGTTACTCGAGTTTGTGGAGAGATGGATAGCACCTTAAAAGGATGTGATCTTATCCTAACTATTTTAGGTTGTGCCTTTCAACCAAGGTAAGAGAACCTATTTTGTAACCTCTGTTGTTGAAGGAGATGCAGATACCTTTCTTTTACACAAATTTTATAGAGAAGACCTTGGGGAAAATATGATCAACACACCAAATATGATTCTCATGAGTTGTCACTTCCAGATTATGGGGATATTTTCTACACAAGGCAACGGTTACTAAAGACATTAAGAGATCCTGATTGTTCTGCATATTTTTGCAAGTAGATTTTGTTCCTTTGTTGATACAGGGAAAAGAAGGGTAGTTCAGGGTAGGATTAATTGTTTTTGAATGATTTTTGTGGGAGATGAAGCATGATAAAGCTGATTATATTGATCTTTGGAGGTACTTCACAATAATGAACAACTTCACAATAGAAAGCTCCAAAATAGTCAAGACGTTCCTTTAACCAGAAGGTATGCTTCAATGGAGGCCCAGATCAACAAGTTTTCACATAATCTTTGAGACTCCAACATGAAGGCTCAAATTGGAAGACTCAATTAAACACTAAATTTTATGATTAATCACGCCTAAGGTACACCCAAAGACTTACAGAAAATCTTTATCAACAAATGAAAGTAAATTGATTTTAAATTTGTTTAAGTCATCCAAGATGAAGGCTCTTCTTGAAATGAAATTGCAAATGCCATTAAGCACGGGGAAAAGATCCTATGTGATTTCACAAAAATTTTAGTATAAGATTGCAATAGGAACGAAAGAAACTATTTGCAGATGTTCTGAAAATAAATCAAGCACAAAATTGCTAGAGATTAGACACAAATTAATTCCAAAATTGCTTAGATTCATTAGCAGGGAAAGTTACACAGAATAGTCTCAGAGCTTGTCAATGGTTGTACACTCGCAACCAACTTGACATGATAGAAAATATAACACAAAAGAAATTAACAAGTTATCTTGGATTGGTCTCTCAGGAAGATGGCTTTCTCAAATTTTCTCTTAGGGATTCAAAATCTGACCATTTACAAGAGTAATCTCATTGCATTTATAATACACCCTTTACATCTAATTTCCCGGGCACCCAAAAGAGGAATATCGAAACACCTTTGTTGCACATATCGGATCATGATTTGCAGAAAGTGACATTGATAGATTTCGAAAAAAGTTGCAGTGTTTTTAAAAAAAGGTGAATCATTGCAAATATTTACATCATTGTTCTAACTGGAGGCATATTATTTATCCTTGGCACCTGCAACACCTTTTCCCTCAAAATAGAAGAATATTTGAGGGACCTTTTCTTGTTACCAATTTTTTCAGACAAAGACATTTAACAAATTCAGATCCGAAATCTACACGGTGGACCAACTGTGAACAGATCACGATTCTTGGGCCCTCAACTACTGACTAGGATGCCATGCCATATATTCTCGGGAGTCCCTTTAATCATTTCATCCTTTTTCCTTCTGAAATTTTACTTTGTAACTTTCGGATCTGGTGAGTCACCTTTTTCACGAACCAAAGTAAAAATTCATTTTAAAAATACCTTGGATTCACAAATTGAACCCCCAAATAGATTAATTTCGACCCTACAAGCCAAAATGACATGAATTGGTAAAAACTCCAAGGAATATTGATGTAAAAACCCATCTCCAAACTTCCTGGATCTCAAATGGTGGCCAAATTGGTGAAATACACACATTCAGTCGATTTGTTCTTCAACTTCCAATTTGAGCCCTCCATGTGGCGAGATCTGGGTAAAACAGGCCTCGGGGTGCCCTTTTACCTTTTACTACTTTTGGAAAATTTGCACAATTTCTTAATTTCCTCTGCTGCTCTCAATTGATGAAATTTGGGCCTAACATGTGGCGCAATATGACTAGATACTGAGTCGCGGCTCAATTTTTACTCATTTTACATCTTTACGGAAAAAGGAAAAACTTTCATTTTTTTTTTCTCCCGGCCTCGCCCTTTCATAGGACACTGTCCACATATGATTAGCTAAGGAAAACGCTCTCATTTCATATTTTAATCATATTCCACAAAATAAAATGTTTAACATTTCCTTTGTCAGCCCACACACTGCACTATTGACTTCTCAGATGAATTTTGACTTTTTACCCTCGGGCTCATGGGTTAGTTTGATACTTTGAGTCATTTGAATACAAGAGGAAAAATTTCCAAGTTGCCCTTGATGGTCTACGCCTCCCTACCTCTTTGACTTTTCAAACTGCCATGTGTCACCATGGTGCACCTTGAGGTGGTAAAAGAAAATTGAGACCTTGAGCAGTGCACGCTCCCATGTGTCTGATTACGGTGAGATTTTCTAAATGCTTGAAACTCAGTGGAAGGAACCACGTGTCATACTCTGAGGAAGTATCCTTTTGGCCGTTGAAAAGTCTAAGTAAAATGAAAAGCAAGCGGAAGCCTCCACATGTCATCCTGGCACTTCTTTAAGATGATGCCCAAAGCGGAGACCTTGAATGAGCGCGAGCTCACCACATGTCTTGCCAAACTTCTCCACTTGTAGTAACAAATTTTCCAAGTCCTGGGTGATAGCGGAAACCTCCATGTATCCTCCCAGCGCTACTCCAAGGCCAAACTAAAAATTAAATCTTTAAACAAGCGTCGTGCACCCACGTGGACAAATTTTTGATTTGAAGGTACATGTTTATAGAATTTTTGAAGTGTTTAGCTAAGCCTTATTTTAACCTCATCCAACCAAAAGGTGCCACATCCCCCTGTAGATGCAAGGATGCAAATTTGACCAGGAGAAACACTTGTCAAACCGTAAAATATAGAAAAATGACCATTTGAGCTTGGAAATGAAATTTCCTTCAAGGACAGAGAGTTTAGAAAGTTACAAGGCTCAAATACATTCCTCAGGGACATATCAACTCATTCTTCTTCAAGTATTTAAGGTAGAAATGACAAGAATGAAAAATTCTAACTGTGGCAATAGAGGGAACAGGAAAACGTGAGTTTTTGAAAGGACAGAGCATGAGGGACTCAAAATATAGACCTTTCAGAGGAACAAAGAAACTAGGAGACAAATATGGACCCATACATGATCTTTGACCTGGGGGAAGATGAAAATGGAAACAAAGATCGATCGAGCACAACATGGCGAAGGCTAAAATGAGAGGCCATAAATCAATAAATTTTCGAGGGCACAAATGGGGCAAGACAATTTTGAGCACCAACATCTATGATGCACCAAAAAAAATGGAGTCTATAAATGTAGGGTCGGGACTCATTATAAAGGGTTGTGCATTCTTCTATTTTGTAGGCTCCACTTTTCTTCTGGAAAAGGAACTCATGGAGTTTTCAAATATGTTTATGCCTTTTTCCACTTTGTAATGCATTATATCAATGCGAGCAATAAATCACATCTGTGATCGATTTTAGATCCTTTCTTGTCTCTTTTGCTTTCATCTAGTCTTTCATTATAGATACGGTTATTTGTGCTTGGTTATTGTATGCATTTTGTTGGTTTGTATCTATTAGAAAAACAAATTTTCATCATTCCTTTGGTGCATCACCTTATAGCTTAGTTTTATTTCCTACATTCCTTTTATCCCTGTCTCCTTGGTAAAAATTAGATTAGGTTTAGGAATAGGCCCTCTGTAAGTTTTCATGCATGCACCTAAATAGAGGAATAGGAACCAACCTTTAATCTGGAGAGCTGTTTGATTCTGCAAAGTCCCACATTTTAGAAAAATCTCAATGTTGTGCAACCACACCAAATGAATCTTCCTTAGATAAGTGGATTTGACGACTCATTTGGGGGTGCTTTGTGATTTTGTACTAACGAGGTTTGGCATGCATTCTGGTGGGACCAAGAAGTCTCCATATTTATTTGGAAGGTTGATGTGCACTTGCTGCGATTTTGACTTGTAAGAATCTTTTAAGAACTACACATTTGACGACTCCAAAAGGAACAGAATCGACTATTTTCAGCGTAGTCCAAGTTTCCCAAGTTCATGAGAAGAATAAAAACATGTTCAAGAACCAAGAGAGAGGAAGGATTATTTGTACATCTAGAATTATCCCTAAATAGAGGGAGAAGAGAAAGAAGAGCCCGAGAGGTCTCTATCTCCACCAAACATAACTTATCGACACCTCCTC
Source organism: Taxus wallichiana var. yunnanensis (assembly GCA_018340775.1). Taxonomy (NCBI): domain Eukaryota; kingdom Viridiplantae; phylum Streptophyta; class Pinopsida; order Cupressales; family Taxaceae; genus Taxus; species Taxus wallichiana. Next base: position 193,482,290 of record CM031240.1, on the reverse strand, counting down.
CCAGTAGAGGCTATTCTTTCAATCAAGAAGGGTGCTCGGGGCAATTAGGATGGCTTAACCAAATCCTTATGTCAATTTCACTAAAGAATCGCCCACTCACTTTGAATGCACAAAATCCAGTCCCGATAGTAGCATTAAAGAGCATCCCATATTTCACCTGGGAAAACCAAACTTTCTGGTGACTATGTCCAAGATATTGCAAATGTTTTGTACAATCCACAAGATCCATTAGATGGATATTGTAGTCAAGTGCTAGCCTTTTCACTCAAAGGTAAAGCTTCATTGATGGTTCAAGAGCCTTGAAGAAGGCTCTATTAAAATTGGAACCAACTATGCCCGACTCTTCACAACTAGTTTAGAAAAAAGGAGATAAACTATCCTCACTTTGGAGCGGTGACAACAATAAAGAGAGTTCGAAAGAGCAATTAATGATTTCAACCTCATATTTCAACACACTTGGGACAGGATTCCAATAGCATTAAATCCCACTAACGAAGATGCCTTCTTATACTTTCTTAGGGCTTTAAATTCGATATTTCTTTGATGATTAAGTCCATGGGAGGCGCAACATTACCTACACCTATAGCCTTTCCATAGGATCTCGAGAATCATTTGATTTAGGATGGAAAGCTTGGTCCTAGTCCATCCATTCCTCTATACCCCGAGTTAGGAAACCCATGTACCAGCCAAACGCCCACATTAGCTCCTATACCCACCCCTAGAGTCAAATTTCAGCTGAAGCTTCCACTTCATCATCTAAAACCTCAAAGGAGCTTCAAGAAGTTATGAAACAACTGAAAATCCTGGGAAATGAGATAGTAACCATCAAAAGATAGCAGGATTAGAGTTCTAGGCCATATTAGCCCGAAGCTTAGTATCAGAGCAGGACCCTCATATCAAGCAAAATAGACCACCAACCTAGGTTGTAAATCAGAGTCAACACCAAAGGAAACCTCAAGCCACTAGACCTTTCAGGTCATATGACCCAAACACAACTTCAACATTGAGGGCATTGGTCCGGGACAAAACAACATGGCTTCAATGGTGCATTAAATCAGGCTCTGATGGTGCAAACCGTTGGTGTGTCACAAGAACCTAGCCACGAAGAAATTCAGCAGCAAGGAGCTCAGCAAGAGGGACCCCCAAACGAAACTATGCTTGTCAATTGGTAGGCTGAAGACTTCTGTGGAATGAATCAGACTCCTTCTCAAAGTATAGCTGCCAATACACGGTCTAAGAGGAGAAATATTGGAGAAGGACATTCACTAAGCTCAGGTGATCCTCAACCATCCATTGCTCCACAAGGTATTGGCGCACAAAATACAACTCCCAATGTGCAAAGTCAATCTAAGGCACCTTCCATACCTACTTAGGCACCGGTTTTAACAGCCCATGTGCAAGAGAAAAATGTGTCGGGAAGGGGCATCGAAGCACAACTCGTTTAATATCATTAAGCAAATGAAGAGGAAAAGTGTGAATATTTTACTATGGGAGTCACTGGCTATTCTAGGACAAAGGGATCTATTGCAAACTACCATGCAAAATTGATCAAGCTCAAACCAACCCCCTAGCTATCAAGATAAAGTTCTTACTAATGCAGCTCAACCTGAGAGAAACCATGAAGAAAAACGAGGTAAGAATCTGAAGCCTCCTCCATTTTATGTCTCATTAATCATTGGAGATAAATTGGTGCATAACTGCATGATCGATTCGGGGGCTAGCAGGTCTTTGATGCCCAAACAAATAGCTGATCAACTAGGCCTCCAGTATGAAGTCATCTCTAAAGGAGTAGTATAATTGGATGGGACAACAATGACCACTATTGGAGTCATCAAGGATCTGAGTCTCACTCTACATGCCTACCCTAATGTGACTATATTGTAGAACATGTCACTCATAGACTTGCCACCATATTATGCGTTGTGTTTGTCCAGGGAATTCCTTTGCCAAAATCGGAGGCTACTTGTCTACTGACTAGTCGCATATGCTATTCAGAACAAGGTATGGAGTGATGGCCATAATCAGATCCAAACCCATAGTAGACTATCACATTGAGTCTTATGTACTAAGCCCAATCAATGTAAATTGTTTGTCTTTCGATCAAGAGGACCTCTTAAGCACTTCTAAGGTAGATATTAATGTAGGGTGTATTGTGAACCTAAACCTTGATGAATGGGTGGTCAAAAGGCATGGTTTTTATCCCTATAAGGAGATGGAATAATCGAACTAGGAGTCTACTACCTGCATAAGGAGAATCATCCTCTTCTCGACATCATTAAGCCGAGCACAAGGCTGAAAATGAAGTATGGAAGCTGTTCTTTGATGGCTCGAGGAGCGAGAAAAGGAGCCGGAGGAGGAGTTATGATTGTGTCCCCCAAGGTATGAAGTATTATTCAACCTTGATTTCAGTTTGCTTGTTAAAATGACACTACGAATCACGAGGCTTTGGTCATGAATTGCATTGGGCAAGAAGGCGAGAAATCAAGAACCGCAAGTGTTTGGTGATAGTGAACTAGTTGCCAATTAAGTCAAAGGACGAGAATGTTGTCAAGAATGACCGCTAAAAGGTTACAAGAATAAGGTGTGGGACCTCATTGAGGATTTGAAGCCTTCAACATTATGTCCATATCAAAAAAAGAGAATGAAGTTGTTGATAGTCTTGCAGCATTGGAGCAACGTTTGATGTGGTTGACAACATCAAGAGGGACAAAGAATAGCCACATATCCATGTGGTTATGATGCCATCAATGCGAGTAATAACACATGCTAGCATGTGTTTGAAAATGATAAACAGATCATCAATTTTTGCAAGAGGAAGCTGAATTCTCGGCTAGAAATCAAAGTAGACTGAGCAGTAATATGGAGATCAAGTAGTGTAGATTCCTTCAAACAAGATTCCCAAGGGTTTGGTGACATTGGAGTGTATCTTTAATCCCAATGATCAATTTTGAAAAGAAAAGGCTAATATACGAGATCAAGGAGAAGATTTAGAGCCAATTCTAGTTGGAGTAGAAAAAATTGCTTCAAATTGGAAAAGTGGCCACCGAGCAAGAAAGGTATGAATTCGTGCAACTTTGTGAAGAGTTTCCAAATGTATTTTCTTGGAGCTATGAGGATCTCAGAGGGTTCAATCCGAAGTTGGCACAACACACAATCGAATTAGATATAGATGCTAAGGCCATCGGGAAAAAGTAGAGACCGGTCAATCCACGTATTAAGCCTCGATGAAGAAAGAGATGAACAAGTTGATAGAGGTAAGTATCATATTTCTAATCAAACACTCAAGATGGGTCATAAATTTTTTCCCAATTAGGAAGAAGAGTGGAGAGATTAGGTTGTGTGTTGACTTTTGTGACTTGAATAGAGCTTCCTTTAAGGACCGCTATCCACTTCCCTCAATGGAGCAAATTTTGCAAGTGGTGTCCTGGATTAGAGATATTCTCTCCTAGATGGCTACTTGAGGTACAAACCAGATCATGGTGAAGAAAGATAATCAGTTCAAAACTACTTTCACCACCAAATGGGGCACCTATTCCTATAGAAAAATGCCATTTCGATTCTCTAATGCCGGAGCCACTTTCCAAAGGGCAATGGATATGACATTCAAAGGGCTGATCAAAAAAATAGTCTTGATCTACGGATGACATTATTGTGTTCTCTAGAAATGCCACAGACCACCTTTTCCACACGAGGTAGGTGTAGGAGATTGGGTATCATTGAACCCTAAAAATGCATATTCTTTTCCGTGAGGGCAGGACTTCTAGGCCGCATTGTGTCAAAGAAAGGTTTGGAAATTGACCCAAAGCGAGTGGAAGAAATAAGAGCGTTGCCATTGCAAGCCATAAGAAGGCTCTTCAAAGCTTCTTGGGAAAGATCAATTTTGTCACTGAGTTTGTACCAAACTTTGCTTCCCTTGTCAAGCCAATCACGTTGATGTTAAAGAAGAGTTTGGCATTTAGGTGGACACAGTGAGGGAAAAGCATGTTTTGAGGCCATCAAAGAAGCAATATCATGAGCACCAACTCTCGTGAATCTATATTTTTATAAGGATTTCATATTATACACCTTTGGTGGAAATGACACAATTTCTACAATCCTAGTACAATGCAACAAAGAAGACACGAGAGAAGCCAATTACTTTCTTGATCATGGTAGTGCGGAATACTATGAAGTGAAATACTCTTTCATCGAAAAGTAGGTCTTGGCAGTGATCAGAGGATTGAATAAGTTTAAGCATTTGGTTTCAAACAACAAAATCCAACTATTGGTCTCCCATGTAGGGGTTAAAGACTTCCTTCTCAACAAGGATCTGAATGAAAAGCATGCAGGGTGGATCACTCGTGTCATGGAGTATGACATTGAGATAAAGGTCACCACAATAGTCCGAGGGAAGGGGTTGTGTGAAAAGTTGGCCTTGATTCAACAAGATAGTCAAGAGGAAGAAAATGAGGATGTTCCCACTCCTTGTTGGACTCAGAACATGGTGCACTTCCTTCAAAGCAGTGCAGTTCCGTGCCCTCTAGAAATGAATAAAACAAAGAGGAGAAATTTTAGACTACATGCCATCCCATATGTGCTCATTGACGACATCTTGTTCAAAAGGGACATCAATGGTGTTCTCTTAAGGTGCATTGGGACAAATCATGTTAAGAGGGTATTACAAGAATTCCACGATGAAGCAACTAGATGCCATTTTGCTCCATGAGTGATAGTGCTTAAAATCATGAAGGTGGGTTATTATTGGCCCAGAGTGTTTAGTGACTTCTATGCATGGATCAAAAAGTGCAGGAATTGTGTGTTCTTCAGAGGCAAGGAGAGGCTAGCAGCACTCCCATTGCACCCAATTTCAGTGGACCAACCATTCACGCAATTGGGGTTAGATTTCATCGAGGATCATCAATCCAAATTCAAGCCAAGGCCACAAGTGGATTCTGACGGCAACAGACTATTTTACCAAGTGGACCGAGGCAGTGGCACTCAAAGAAGCTAATGAGTCCAACATATTAGACTTCTACGAAGGGATAGTGACCATATTTGGAGTGCCAGCCACCATTATATTAGACAAAGCATTAGCATTCATAGTTTCAAAATCAAAAGATGGGCCATCGGGAATAGAATTTACATGAGCACTTCATCAAATTATTACCCTTAGGGTAATGGCCAAGTAGAGTCTACATACAAGAACATGTTGAAGATTATGAGAAAACATTTGGATGAAAATTAGAGAACACGGCACACGAAACTCAAATCAGCCTCATGGGCTAATAGGAAAACACCCGGGAGGTCTAAGGTAACTCTCCATTCAAATTTGTCTACCGAAAAGAGATAGTGTTTCTGTATCACTTGAGTTACCAACATTAGAACTCATGAAGCACTGAAGATGTCGAGCTCGAACCAATGAAGGATAGGTATGTAGTGTTGATGGAGGTGGAAGAAACCAGAGAACGTGCACTTCAAATAATAGAGAAGGATCAGCCTCCATTAAGAGATGCTTCAACAAGAAGGAAAGAACAAGGAAATTCGGGAAGGGGACCTAGTTTTGAAATGGGATGTAGATCGAGAAAATATAGGGAGGCATTCCAAGTTTGATGCTTATTTGGAGCGGACCTTACATGGTCACAAAATGTAAGAGTAGTAATGCTTTCCAATTGTCTACATTGCGGGGTGAAGAGTTCTGATTTCAGTGAATGGAATCTATCTTAAGCAACTCGCTACTAAAATTAAAGTTCTCACCTTGTACATATTAGTTTAGTTTATTTTTCCTCTAAGTGATTTTGCACATTGTTTTGTTGTAGTTTAGGTTGCTTTTATCCTAATTACTTTGCACACTCGCATGCTATACTTGGAGCATGTATGATTTCAATTTTGTATATAGTTATCATGTTGTTTTATTGCTCTTACGTAGCTCATTCAGAAAGAGATGAAGCCTAGGGTCAAAAAAATATTCTACTCTAAGAAACCATTGTTTCAACATTTCTTATGAAGATTGAGAGTGGAACAGTTGAGCTCATGAATCAAAGGAAAAATCAGTTTGAGACCATTTTCTCATTGCATGCCCAATGATACTGACAAGGCAATTGGTATTTTAATCTAATAGGCGAGATACCCTGTGAGTTGTCAAATTGTTATCCATATTTTCCTCCTGGAAAATATTGGATCGAAACGACCCGCACTAAAAGGACCTAAGAAATCATGTTCAAATCCTACAAATAGATTGCAGAGAGGGATTCTATAATGGAAGTGATGGGGCTGCAAAGATCGAACAACCCTTTGTGGGATAAATCCAGTAAGAAGGCTCATAAATTGAACAACAGGATTAGAAGAGGAGGAATAGTGTCAAAAGAGCCGGGAGTAATTTAGGGAAGAAAGCGACGAAGATTCAAATTCCTCGGGCTCAAAACAGTTTGGGATGAGTCCCAAAATAAGCTAAGTATGGAGGATATAGCGGATAAAGCCACATGTCCAAGTGGCGCTTCTCGAGGGTGATTCCAAGCAAAGAATATCGAGATGAGCATCACACCTCCCAAAAGTTGTGCAATCTGTTGAAAAGTCTTCGGCTAGACAGAAAGAAGCCAGGTGTCGGCTTGGCGCAAATCCAAGATGGGAGCCCAAGGTGGGGACTCAAACTTGCGCTATCCCTCCATGTCACAAATAGTCAACCAAGGTCAAAAGGCGGACATGATGGGCATCAAAAGGGTTAAGTATAGAACTACCAAAGTGGAGAGAACCATGTGTCGGAGTAGCGATATCTAAAGTTGAATCCTAATGCACAGGATCAAACAAGTGCCAATTCACCATGTAGCCCCGGTCCGAAAAGGAAGGGAGAGGTCGTTGAAAAGTCCAAAGACCTGCGGAGGCTTCCAAGTGTCAACTCGATGCTCCTCCAAGGGAAAAATTTTGATTGGGAGTTTCAGCAAGCACAGAGCCTCCACACGTCCGGTCTTAGGAAGGGGACATATTTGGTTGAATAGTCAAAGCATAGGCAATGAGAAGCCGGCAGAGAGTGCTAAGTTTCCAAATGGTGCTTCTCTAAGGTGGAATCGAGAGAGAGGGTTCTCATGCAAGTGCTGGACCGTTGCGTGTCCCACAGTAAAGGAATAGACCCCCCCCGAGAAAAAGACGTAGACAAAAACATAGAAATTAAGCGAGTCGGCGGAGGAAGCACCACGCAGTAATCCTAAATCAACAACATTAAGGTGGGCCATTCGGGGAAAAGTTGGATTTTTCCGCTTTTTATTCCAAAGATGTAAAAGTTTTAAAATGGGCCGCAACTCCGTCCAAAGGGAAAAAGTCGCATTTGAGCCGAGTCAAGGTCGAACCTGGGAATCAAAGGAAAAGGTAAAAATATTCCTTTTGTCAAAAAGGCACAAAGGTGAAAATTTAAGCGCATCTCCCCAGCTAACCAAAGGGTGCCATGTGTCCAAGTTGAGCGGTGGGGCGCGCGATTTTTCTAGATTTCGTGATTTTTGTGGAAAAGGGGAAAGATAAATTCTAGACCCACAAACCTGATTTTCGCCCCAATTTTCCCTCCACATGTCCCAGAGGTAAAAAGGGGGCCCATTTTCCAAACCTGGTTTTCCCGCCCTTTTGAATGGACACGATAAAAACTTTGAAGGGGCATATCTTTCGACTCAGGCTCGAAATATTGCAAAGCCCGAGACCGTTGGAAAGATCTCGTCTTCGCCCATGCCATGGAGATCTAAAAATTTAAGTTTGGGAAGGTTAGGTATAGAAATATGGAGAAAACGTCAATAGGCCCTTAATGCGGGATCCTTTTGCCTCAACAACCAAATCAAATTCGATCTATTCCACTGTTTCCTCTTCCTTCAAGGCATCGAACCAGAGATTGATACAGTCGAGGCAGATTTGGGGCAGATTTTGTAGGAGGCATTAATAGCAGTGGTTGAGCTTCAACCTACTTTTCTCGCTCTCTCTCTTTCTTTCTTCTCTCTGATTGAGTCTACAAATGCAGGGTTGGGACTCATTGTAAAGGGTTGGACATTCTTCTGTTTTTCAGGCTCCCCTTTTCTTTTGGCAAAGGAACTCGTGGAGTTTTAGACCTTCCACTAGACTATAATACGTTTCTGCCTTTTGGCCACTTTGTAATGCATTGTATCAATCTGCAGAGCAATAAAACATGTCTGTGATCGATTTTAGATCCTTTCTTGTCTCTTTTTCTTTCATCTGGTCTTTTATTATAGATCTGGTTATCTGTGCTTTGTTATTGTATGCATTTTTTGGTTTATGTCTATTGGAAAACAAATGTTCATCATTCCTTTGGTGCATCACCTTATAACTTAGTTTGATTTCTGCATTCCTTTTATCCCTGTCTCCTTGGTAAAACTTAGATTAGGTTTAGGAATATGCCCTCTGCAAGTTTTCACGCATGCACCTAAATAGAGGAATAGGAACCACCTTTAATCTGGAGAGATTTTTCGATTCTGCAAAGTCCCACACTTTGGGAAAAGCTCAATGTTGTGTAATCACACCAAATGAATCTGCCTTAGAAAAGCGGATTTGACAACTCATTTGGGGGTGCTATGATTTAGTACTAACAGGAGTGGTGTGAAGTTGCGGTGTTGGGACAGTGCCGCTTGCCCAAAACCCCATACACCGATCTCCTCTCCCTGTTGCACCATAGTGTAGCTGCCTTAATACATACACAGTCATCCACGGCCAAAGCCATGGGCCTCGTAACGCCTGCATTACGACCTACTAAGTGACCAAGTCATTGTGGCCACAAAGCGCTACCCTACACAAGAAACGTAATATATTATATATATATATATATATATATAAACACACAAACCCAAATATGGGCGTGTGAAAATAAACCAAAAAAGGAGGGAAAAAACCTAGAAAATCTCAAGAACCCTAGTTTGATTTGAAACGGGAAATATAAGAAGGGTTTCTCCTTCTTTTCAAATTAGAACAAAATGAATACAATGATCTCCATGAAACAAGTAGAGATTTGTGCTTTGGGAAGGAAAGCCGCAACATTCCTCTATGAATCTCCCCTCTTTCTTCCTCCTTTTCCTTGCAAGATAAACTTGTGCAAATGAAAAAGAGAGTAAACAAAAAAATAGAAGATATAATAGCTTTCTTAATGAAATTTAGGGCTTCTTAGAATTACCAGGATTAAGGGTTCAGAATAAAATAATTATAGGGCCCTAGTTTAACCCTACAACTTTAAATTCGTGGGATGGACACTTTTTTTGTAATGGGTAAATTAATTATAAAATAGGGCTTAGGGGATTTAACTATGAACTATGGGGAGTTGGGGGTGAAATTTAATAATGCGGTATTTAGCAATTTAGTTAAATAAAGAAATATTAATCTTGGTGCTCAATTGATCTTAACTAGACCATTAGTAGATCGTTGATCAATAAATTGGAAATTTATTAATATAAAATATAATTTTGTTCGGTTTAGAATGGGTGATCCTTGGGACCCCTTTTTCGGAAATAAATTTAATATGGAAAAAGGAGGTATTTAACCCCCTGAAACAATTATGGAATATAAAGTAGTATTAATTCATAACTTGGAATAGCCCGAACATAGTTAAATAGTTAATTAAATAATATGATTTAAACAAAACTGTAAGTTTTAGTTGTGTTAGGATTGGGTGCCCAAATTGTGGGGCACTAAAGTGCCTGTGGCTTGTTATGTTCCTTAATCTTATTTGGCCAGGCTTTTGATCTCTTTATTCTGCTGGAAGTTTGGGACATCCTCTAATCCTCCCACATTACGAGAATAGGCTGTACAGAGGCATGCCAATAAGAGAATGAATATTGCACCCCACATTATTCTGGACTTCCCCATTGTTATTGCCATTTTTACTGGCGCCGTTCTTCATGTTCAAAATCTTGTTATAAAGAAAATAAATTAACCAGTGCCACATTGATTCTCCACATCTCACTCGCTACTTACACGTGTCCTCTGACTAGCCTGCTTTTGTAGATACTAGAAGGCTAGACTCGGTAGCGAAATTGAATAGTATTTCTTGAAAAAGTTCCACGGCATAAATTTCAGGAAATTTCTTAATGAATAACTGTGTATTGTGATTTGCGCAACTTGGGTTTTGAGATCCTCTTTGTCAGGTTTAAATCGATTCTTTGTGAAAATTCGATCTAGGTTTTCGGAGGAGCTCATGGATCCACTAGATTTTCTTCTTTTGAGAATTTTGAGCTCTCTTCCGGGTTTTCTCGCGCCGGATTTGAGCTCCTAGACTTCTATTTCGATCGGTTTCATTTCTTTTTCCAGCTGGGTCCTATTTTCTTCGATATTCATCTTTACAGCTTAGCAGAAGTAAGTATTTGGAAGTGATGCAAGTAAGTATTTTGGAGTGTTTTCTTTGAAACAAAAGATGCGTATGTTGTTTTTAGCTTATGTTCTTTTAATCCAAAAAAAAAGATCTTGTTTAGTTTAGTGTGTGCAATGTTGTTTTCTAGGGTTTTAAAGTTTTGCAAGTTCTTTTCTTTTCTTTTGGTGGCATCTTTTCTTTTTCTTTTTCTTTTTCTTATGTGTTTATGAGTTGTAAATAAAAGTAAGAGAGAATTGATATTTTGTTTTGCTTTGCACATTCTATGGTGTTATGTTCGATCTTATTGTGTATATATTTCATGTGTATCTCTTATTGTGTATATATATATATAGTATTATGGAATCATGATTTGTGATCTTTTTGTTTTCATTTTGGGATGTGGTGCTTGAAGTGCATATTGTATTAATGCTCTTTACTTGTAGCAGACAAGATTATTTTTAGACGATATTAGTAATAATGTCTATAAATTGTTTTGGACCTATTAAAATATATTTATACGTATAGAATAATGTTTTTTTGACATAAATTTGGTTGTTTACAAGATTATTTGTATGGTTGTCTTGTTTTAGAAGATTGTTAATTATACCCATTCCGAGCATACTCAGTAATCATTTCCTTCCAATAGACCACATTCTCGTTTAGCCATTTTCTTGAAAATGTTATGGGCGCTATCGAGGCACGCATCTTGTGGATACCTAACAACCATAGTTGTCGAGGAGATGACATGTCAAGGGTGAATTTTGTCTAATGGTTAGTGTTCCTTCTCTACACTATCGCATTCGTAATATATATCAAAAAGAGAACTCCCAAAGAGGAATTGGACTGAAATCCAAGTCAAAGTATTTCATCATGATCCTCATGCCCTACTCGTGAAATATGCCACGTAAACAGATAGATATTTTTATAAACGTAGAACCACATGCCATTTATGGGATTTTAACTGAAACATGAGTTGTTTTGTTGTAATACTATCCCCGACATTTCTTTAAATAATTTCAACATATCCTTAGTATCTCTAAGCCTACCCTGCACTACAATCATCAATAATCAATATTTGAGTTTCCAGATGGATTATGATTATAGTTGTGCACAAATTTCCTGCAAGTATGAATACGTGTTTGTAGATGAATAGATAAATGGTAAATTAAATTTAGTACCTTAAAAGTCATCACATAATTGCAATATTAGTACTTTCGTATGTTCTATAGATATGACCACAATAAGACCGATAGTGGTGTAGGTATTAAGAGAGATAGTAAGTTTCCCTCAACGGTTGAACATGTTGGAGAAGCCAAATCTTTTATCTCGTAAAAAATAATCTCAACGAGATCGTGGGCATCAATTAAAATTGGCTCAACACACACAACTACAAGATGTACAAGGCATGTTCCCTTGAAATAAGGAAAATTACTACTAGGTGGAAGGAATCCAATTGTAGCAACCTAAATAGGAATTATAGTTTGCCACTTCCGACCCACATGAAAACTATGCTAAACATCTATAAATTGCATATAATTCTCTTCATTTGAATTACTATTGATTTGTGAGGTTTACAAGAAATCATGTTTTAAACCCTCCGATTACATTTCCCTAAAATTTTCTAAGACCTTTTTAAAATTTGTACGTACACGTAGCCATGTGATTCAATGAGATGACATCATTTCAAGACAATAAATATGTGGAACCCAACTACCAAATTTGATAACCAATTATGATCCCGCCAACATTCATATAATCCTAAAAATAGATTATTTAGAGTGACAATATTTGTTTTGGAAATTATGACAATGTATGATTATGAAATATTTCATGGGTTGCGATTGCATTCATAAACAACAAAATTCAGACTTAAAATTGAGGATTGGTAGCTTGTTTTTAAAAAAATTGGGACTCCTATTCAATAAAAATATAAACAAGAAAATAAACACCCTAAAGAATTGAAAATTAGTCGCATGTTGTTGGGAATTAGAGACCTATTGATATGGACGAGTTTATCTCTCAATTTTTGATCGCTATAAGTTTGAGTTTGTGTTCGAAATGTATAAGTAGCTCCTATTAGGAATTTTGGTGAAGATACATGTAGCATTCCTATGAAAAAGTATTTGACTCGAGTAAGCCAAAAGAAAACAAGATACTAATATGCAGAGCCTTAGTTAAAGGAAAAGAGGATTGGCTTATCTAATGAAACAAACTACGGTTTCAGGCTCGTGCCAACATCTTCCCACTTCTTACAAAAATACTTCTAGCATCCTCCTTCGTAACGTTCATGAAATGGTGGTCTCTGTAGAAGTCGGCATAATAAGTCATTGGAAACAAATGTGGAATAGAAAACCAAGTAATTAAGTAGGTAGGCCGTTTGGGCTGGGAGTTGGAACAATACATTTATGGAAATGTTAAGCCGGGAAGAGCTACTTGGAATTTGACACTTTCCAAAGTAGTGGCATCTTTAATGGTGAACACCTAGCGGTGGAAATTTTGAATAGTGTACATTGATGTTACTTTGCTAGCTGCTACTAAAGTAATAGAATTTGAAACACATGGCTTATTGTTAAAGGAATATCAATTGGAATATCATTACTCACATTATTGCTTCCGATTGTAATGAGGATTCTAACCACACTCATTTATTGAACACACATCTCTCATCATACCTATCATCGACATTCCCATTGCACACTTATGGTAAAATAGCTAGTTGTATCATACAAGTGTGCCTACGATTAGTATTTCTCAGGTAGGAGTCGATTCCTCCTTCCTACAAACAATTCTCACAACAACACTAAATATGTGCTAGGATTAATTATTTTTCCCTTTACATTTACACTTGAAGGATAAAATATGTAGGTAGTTTGCTCAGTGGTGCTGTGCTTATAGTGATACTAGTAATAGTTTATATTATTTATGTCAAGTGGAGAAAAGTGCCACGCACCCAAGGCCTATGTAGGGATTTAAGAAATTATCACGAAATGACATGGAAGTCGTGTTGGTATCCAAGTTGATTCTCCTTTCGCAAGCCGAGAAGCATCAAAATTTAACAAGAAACCTGACACATATAAATCATCATGTATGTCATTTTGTAGCCGGGGAGGTGATTCAACTGGCTCTTTGTCACTTAGATGTTGGAGAAATGGATAACACCTTCAAAAGGATTTGATCTATCCTCACTAATTTAGGTTGTGCCTTTCAACCAGGGTGAGAGGACCCATTTTGTAACCTCTCTTGCTGAAGGAGAATGAAGATATCCTTCTTTACACAAATTAGAAAGGAAACCTTGAGAAAATATGATCAATGCACCACAATTTAACTCTCACGAGTTGTCACTTCTAAAGAATGGTGATATTTTCTAAACAAGGTTAAGGTTACTAAAGACATTATGGAGTCATGATCGCTTCACGCATATTTTGGCAAAGAGAATTTATTCATTTGTGGACATACGGGGAAAATAGGGGTAGTTCAAGTGGGATTCATTATTTTTGAATAATTTTTGGTGGGAGATTAAACAAGATAAACTTGATTCTTAGATATCTTTGAGAACCTTCACAACAATTAGAGAACTAAATGATAAAATGCGTCGAATAGCTAAAATATTCCTTCAACTGTAAGGTGTGCATCAATGGAAGCCCATATTTGCGGTTTCACACAATCTCCAATAATTTAACACCAAGGATCGAGCTAAAGACTCAATTAAACATTAAAGACCCTTGGTTTGGTACTCCTAAGATACACTCAAAGGATTACATACAATATTTATCAAAAAAATGACATCAAAGTGATTTTAAATTGCTTATCTCATTACATGATGATGCCTCTTCTCGTAATGAAATTGCAAATGTCACTAAACTATCATAGGAGGAGATCTTGTGTGATTCAGAGGTATTTTAACACAAGATTGCAATAGAACAAGTAATAATATTTTCACACATTCGAAATAAAGCGGATACAAATTTTCCCAAGATTAACATGCAGATTAATTCAAAGTTGATTAGATTCATCAACAAGGGAAGATTTCTTGAACAATATCAGATCTTTTGAATGGTTTTACACTTACAACCAACTTGACATGATCAAATCTAAAACATAAGAGATTAACAAGTTTTTCAGATGGTCTCTTAGGTTGATGGGCTTTCTCAAAATTTCTCGTAAGAATTCAACCCCTGACCATTTGCATGACTAACTCATGCCATTTATAGAAATCATTTACATTAAAGCTTCCCCCAAACAAAGAATATTCGAGGAACATTTTGTTTGTTACATATTTGATCATGATTTCTAGAAAGTGATGTTTAATAGATTTACAACAAAAAGTTGCCAGGTGTTCAAAAGGTGAATCATTTCAGATATTTCCATCATTGTTTTAACTGGGGCATCTAGTCATCTCCTCTGGCAACACGTTTTTCATCCTTTGTGCCTATAGCTTCCTTCTCCTCATTCTTTCCTCTGCAATTTTCTTTGTTGGATCTGGAAATTCATTTTTTGCAAGTGCCCGAGTAACTTTGTTTCAAAATATCAACTCTTGCACTTCCTCATATTCACAAATTCAAGCTCCACAACACTTCAATTGCACTTTCTTTGATAGAAACGATAAGAAATCATTCATATTCACCATAAAAAATGATGTGTATTTACATCCCCTAAAGTTGTGGAACGTTAATGGCGAGAAAAACCAGATGCATCGCACCATAACCGTTGATTCTTCCTTTCACAACTTTAAATTAGAGCCATCCACATGGAAGATTAGAGCCGAAACGGGCCTCAGGGGGTTCCTTTCTACATTTTATGACTTTTGGAGAAAATGTGTAATTTTCACATTTTTCCCCGCCTCCGCCTTTGAAATACGGGATCGACACGTGGCTTAATCTAGGCCTTTGGTGGAGTCACGGCTCATTTCTACAATTTTGCCCTTTTTAACAAAAAGGAAAACTTTCCAATTTTCCTCTAGCGACCAGCTTCCCACTTTTATCTTTTGATGTGGGCCATAGCAGAGTTTTGCGTTATTTCATGACTTCACTCCCTCGTACAAAGAGGAAAAAAACTTCAAAATGTTCCACCGACCCGCCAGAACTTGAAAACTCCGCCACGTTTCCTTCTTCTGGGTCAAAGTAAGACTTTTTCTCTACCGCTTCATATTTATTGATTAACCAATTAGATGCCATCGGGCAGCGGGGCCAATTTAGTATGTTTTACAAATGTGACCAAAGTGGAAAATTTCACAAAAATACTGCACACCCGCTTCCCCGTCAGAACTTGAAAAAATACCACGTGTCCTTCTTCAGTGGTCAAAGTAAGACTTTTCTCTACCGCTTCATATTTATTGATTAATCAATTAGATGCTATCGGGGCATGGGCCAATTTAGTATATTTTACAAATGTGACCAAAGTGGCAAATTTCACAAAAAATACCCGCCGACCCACTTTCCCGCTTGTAGCTTGAAAAAATGCCACGTTTCCTTCTTCGGGATCAAAGTAAGACTTTTTCCCTACTACTTCATATTTATTGATTAACCAATTAGATGCTATCGGGGCGCGGGGCCAATTTGGTATTTTTTACAAATGTGACCAAAGTGGAAATTTCACCAAAAAGACTCGTTGGGCCGTAACCAATTAAAAATGAACACGTATACACCTTTGGAAAAAAGATAAATTCACTCGCCTTTATAAATTTGACCGGCCAATTAGAACTCAATGGGGCCATGGGGCCAAATTGATCCTTTTGCAAACATAGCAAAATGTTACAAGTTATAAAATAGACTCGACGTGCCTCATCCAATCAAAAGAGAACACATAGCTAAAGATGCTGAGATATAATTTGACAGGGAAAACACACCCATCAAACAATAAGATGTAGGTTATTTTTACCATTTGCGCCTACAATTGAACCTTTCTTCAAGGACAAAGAATTTGCAAATGATACAAGGCCCAAATGTGATCCTCGACCATGGAGAAGGATCTTCGATAACATAAAAATGAAGAAAACCTTCCATGTATCCATTCAGGGAAAAATAAAATATGACAGAGCCACAGATTAGGAAATTTTGAGAGCAAATGGGGTGAGACTAAACTAAGCACCAACATCAGCTCGACTCGGGGATGGGCACCGCCTGCGCGAGTGTCACAAGAACAAAAGAGAAGACCATGTAACAAAAATTCATTGGGCAACGGAGTGAAAGAACAATCTTGCAAATACGAATGAAAATAACCAATCCTCCCTAGACAAACCGAGAAAAATGTGATCCTCGACCATGGCGAAGGATCTTCGATAACATACAAATGAAGAAAACCTTCCATGTATCCATTTAGGGAAAACGAAAATATGATAGAGCCTAAATATTAGGAAATTTTTAGAGCAAATGGGGTGAGACTAAACCGAGCACCAACATCAGCTCCGACTGGGATGGGCACTTCCCGCAAGTTCCGCAAGAACAAAGGAGAAGACCATGTGCCAAAAATTCATCGGGAAATGGAGTGAAAGAAAAATCTTGCAAATATGACTGAAAATAACCAATCCTCCTTAGACAAACCGAGAAACCAACAAAACCGGTCACCTGGGGACTAGGACAAATAGAAAAACATGAAAGTATAACGAAACCAAAAGACTATACACTGTACAATGGTGTCCACCCTGATTTGGAAAAAATAATCAAGGAAAATTTTCAAGTGCCTGCCATTCTGGATATGACCATGCTAAGCAGTTATAATACGTCTTTAACAATTGGTCATATGATTGTTTCTCTTTTCCATCCAAGTTACTATTTGGCCACATTTTTTCAGGCTTATGCTTTGTGCTCGTGTCAATTTTTTCCACATCTCTCGAGGTTGCATAAAACATCAAAGTCCTGTGAAAATCAATCTACTCGGGATATCCGCTTCAATCGCCATACTCCTCGAAAACAACATAGCTCACCGAGTTATCAACATCAATGTTTGTTTGCAATACTTCATAAGAAGCATTGTTGGGGTCCTCAATGAGACATAACATCTTATTTTCACCTGTAACTTCACAAGGATACCCTCAATCTGTATGGTGGCATAAGACATGTCAATTTGTACACTTCTTACCCACATTAACTACCCACTTCTGGATAAGAACATTCCCTATTTAGCATGAAAATCCACAATTACAAAATTCAAAGTTAAGTACTTTCCTGGATACGATACCAATTGCACACCTAAACCCTTGAAACATCCAACTACCGACACCTCTCTCGAATCCATGGAATTATATTTCCCAGAAGTTGCTATTACTTTGAGATTCAACTCATTCTTGACCTCAAGAGGCATTACATTACATGAGGATCTGGATCAAACATACAGCTTATGTAGCAGATCTATCCTTAACAATCGAGTAGTAAAAATGGATCCAAATTCAGCCGAGACTCAACCAGAGAAGTTCCCAAATAAACCTCGTGTGGTTCACCCAATTCCTCCAATGCTTGTGGTTTTTCTAATTCTACAATGGTAGGAGGAAACTCTACATTGTTTACCTTTTTACCCCGAGTGACCTTTTCTTCCTTAAACCCTAAATACTCAAACACCCACTTCTTATGCTCAGGGATTCTAAGAAATTCAAAATAGGAACAATAATATTGATCTAAGTCAATATTTGGGCTATGTCATAGGAGCATATTCTGGTAAGGTAGTATTGGGAGGAAATTTTACAAGTTTATCCGATGGCACGAGATTTTTCACAGCCTAAGCATGGGCAGGTACACAAGTTTTATTTGGGGTGACAAAACCTTTTCTAGATGAATATTTCTTATGGGTTTCTTTAGGGATGCTGGTAAGAATTGAAATTTTTGGTTTGGCCTAAGGCCCCCCTTTGACAACTTTGCTCCTCATATTATATTATTTATTATGGCCAACCATTGCATTCTTTAAAACCGCCTATCATCCTCGGAAGGGATTCCTCCATCATACTTCATAATCATTAATGCCCTTAACTACTCAAAATCATATTAGGAAGCTAAAATTGTTGTACCATATCAATTTCAAAAGTATGAGTGGGAGGAAGGGGTAATACCTAGTGAATGCAATCCCAGAAATCTGCAGCAGTTCTAGCACTGATTAATTCAGTCAAAGTTGCTCCTTTCTATGATCTTGTAGAGCACCCCATCATGCACACATCATCATCAGTTTCATCATCATCTTCCTCAACTTCTTTTTCTTCATCACATGGGGCATGTGGTAAGAAACATCTGTCACACCACTCAATTTCATTGGCTTCTTCCACAACAATAACTCTGGTAGTCAAAGGATCAAGCATGATTCTATTTTCATGGGCTTGGGGCTGTCTA
Organism: Taxus wallichiana var. yunnanensis; assembly: GCA_018340775.1. Taxonomy (NCBI): domain Eukaryota; kingdom Viridiplantae; phylum Streptophyta; class Pinopsida; order Cupressales; family Taxaceae; genus Taxus; species Taxus wallichiana. The sequence continues at coordinate 193,463,675 of CM031240.1, read as the reverse complement.
TTTCCGACCCCATGGGTCCTTTGCCTCTTTCATCAGATATCTGATCACCCCTAGGATGATTTGAAAATATTTCTTGACCTTGTGGCTTGTGTTGAACTTGGGAACCTTTTCCAATCACCTTCTCCTCGGCGAGTTTATAGGATATTTCCTTAACAGATCTCGACCTAATTTTTTTAGAATCTCTTCTAGATCCACAAACATACTTGATTGAGGATTCTCGGGATTCATCGCTTGATGCCTTCTCTCTTAGGAGGTTTACTAATTTCTTTAATGTGTTTTTCAATCTACAAAGCCATGGTGAAGGCCTGCCTCAATGTTGCTAGTTTCTTATCCCTCAAATAATAGGTAGCCTTCTTATTAAAAGCATCGAGTATTTTATCGACAGGAAACATCGCTTGGCCTCAAGATTATAGGTAGCCTATTCAAGGTCTTATTGAACTGAGTATTGAAGTCATGAACAAACTCATTAGGATTCTTCTTAATATTTTCAAATTCAGACAAAACAAACCTGGGATCTATCTTATCCCCATTGGAATCTAAAATCATTTTTCATTACTTTCCATGAATCTATTGAGGTATCTAGAAAATATTTATACCAGTCACGTGCATCCACATCAAGAGTATGAATAAACAATTTTATATACACATCCTCAAATTCAATCTCAAAGTATTCCATCATATTGACAAAAAAATTAAGTGTGATCACCACTAATAACATTATTTCCTTGAAATTTAGGTTCTCTATTTCTAACATCTTGGGATACAAGATTTGGATATCTAGCCATACCTATAAAATCTATAAGATGAAAAGTGTTCACAAAAATAGAGGTCTTGGTGGGGGTTGGGCCATATTGTTTTGGGGAGGTGATCTTACAGGAGAAATAGAATGATGAGGAGTGAGCGGTTTGTGGGGCATAGGAATGCGAGTTCTCGAATGAATGTTATCTAACAACTCTGTTTCTTGGAAGATCCTATCGGCCGATTCAAAAGCACTTGAGGAAGTATGGAAATCTTTAATGACAAGTTGATCAGTTTCCACAATTGATAACTCTTTTCTTGATTTCTGATCTCCAACAACTTTCCAGATTCTTCTTCCTTCAGAATTTGTCTTTCCTAATTCTGGAATCAACCTTCTAGCAGGGTCTTTAACAAAGAAAGATCTTCTTCCTGTCCGTATTTGCAAAGATTAGTCATAAATTTCAATGTGAGAGGTTAAGACATAACGACATTTATAAAAAAATAATTCAACACAGATTCCCCACTAAGGATTTTCACCTTAGTTGTGAAAATGCACTAAAATTGATCTATCAACACTAAATTCATGCAAAGCTTCACAAATCTGGCCTTCCTTTACCCATATTTAACATTGATGATGTAAACTTAGTGCAAAACCAACAGAAACTAGAAATATTGCACACAGAACTTGTAACTTCACAAATCTTATAGATCTCAACAAAGGATGATGTTTAAACAACGTATTTGCACTTAGATCATGTAAGAAACATTACCAGGTGGTTGGTATGTTTATACCTTTCTTCAAATAGTCCCCATCACCGGTGCTAATCTCGGTTTTGTTGCCACATAAATAGGTCCCAGAGCTCAAATAATCCTCGGCAACGATGCCATTCTGTGTTCTGCTGCACAAGTAAATCCCAGAATAACGCCAATAAGGTTTTTTGCCTTAAAAGTAAATCCTCGACAAAAGCGCCAATCGAGATGTTGTTTCCGCACAATTAAATCCTTGATAATGGCACCATTCGGTGTTGTTTTTACACAAATAAATCCCGTAACGGTGCCAATCTGGTGTTGTTGCTGCATAAATAGTAGAATCTTGGTGTTCAAATAATCCCGAAACGGTGCCATTCGGTGTTGTTTACGCACAAATAAGTCTCAGAGTTCAAATAATACCTGGAAATGCTAATAAGTCCTTGGTAACGGCGCTAATCTAGTGTTGTTTCCACAAAAATAGTTCTCAATGTTCAAATAATCCCTTGAAACGGTGGTATTTAGGTGTTGTTACCGCACAAATAAGTCCCGGAGTACAAATAATCCTCGAAAATCCTAATAAGTCCCTTACAAAGGGCACTAATCTTGTGTTGGTATCTAAATTGATTCTCCTTTACAAGTTGAGTAGCATCATAGATTTAACAAGAAGCCTAGAGATAGATAAATCATCATGTACGTCATTGTGTAGCGGGAGGAGATTCAACTTACTTTTATCCCTCGGATGTTTGAGAATGATAGTAGGAGCATGAGAAAGATACAGAACAACACAAGATAATATTCAATGTATTTCAATGTCTGTGTTTACAAACAAGAGTGCCAAGCCTTATAAAGGCTGCGGGAGGAGAGAAGGAGAGAGGACAGTTACAACTGTCTATTAATTGTCCATTAACAACAATGGATTAAACTAATGCTTAAACAAATGCTAACATTCCCCCCCTTAATACATTGTTCGTAAAAACATACATTTCCTGATAATAGGTCCCCCCCTTAAAGAGAACATCGCAAAGAGGGTCTTCACACGAGCATGTGCCTACATGGTCTCACATGGTTTTTCTAAGGTTGACCAGAAACCTAGAGGGACAGGAACACTTTCCGACTGTTCACCTCGGTGGTTTTACAGGATTACCACGAACCAAGAGGATTTTACCTCGGTGGTTTTACAGGCATACCACGAACCCAAGAGGATGATACCTCGGTGGTTTTACAGGATTACCACGAACCCAGGGCAAGTACCATGCGCTGCTTTTAGTGCTTTTCTGTTCCCCACGACGCTCTTCAATTAGAAGGTCCCAAACAGGAAACTTCGTATCATCTGTACTTTATTGAATAACAAAACAACAGGAACACGACACAAAACTGAAACTGAAATAAACAAGCCAAAAATTGAGGAATAGGTCCTCAATACCTTATTCTGCCACAATCTCTGTCGGCGGCCTCGTCACTTGTGGCTTGCAAGAGGTCGCTGGATTTCCTCCAGCCTCCGTTATCCTCCGTCCTCCTGTATCAGATGCTTACAATACTAGAGATGATGTGAAGCCAATCTCATCAACAGCTTCCTCACTCTCGTCAGAATCTTGTGGATCTTCTGTATGAGCAGTATTAGCTCCATTGTGTTTTATATTTCCTTGTAGAACATCTCTTGCTCGGATATGACAGTTCCACATTGTATGACCTTTCTTCTGACAATAGTGGCATTCAATCTCTTGTTTAGGCCTTAGTTTATTTTTATCTGATCTCCTATGAAATTTTCTGTTTGTGGAATACAAAGTGCACTTACTTGTTGAGTATCACCTTCTGCAACATCGTCAGTTATGCGTTTTTCCTCTGCGAGAAGAGCCGCGATCATGTCATCTAGAGATTTAGACTGAATTTGACTGAGAGTAAAAACAACATTGTTGTATTTGGAAGATAGACTGTTTAATAGGATAGCTTTGGCATCCTCATCTTCTATCACAGCTTTGACTTCTGCTAGTTGTTGGAGCAGAGACCGAAGATTATTAATGTGACTAGACATAGAAACGCTTTCTTCCATTTTGAATCTATATAACTGAAGTTTTAGGGAAAACTTCGCGTTCACTGCTTTCGCTCCAAATAATTGATTTAAATTATCCCACATGTCCTTGGAAGATTTATTGAGATCAACATGATGGAGTTCAGAATCGGAGAGAGCAAGGCCAATAATGGCTTTTGCTTTATCATCTCTGCACTGCCATTCTGCTAATTTGGCGGCGTCTGTGGGCTTTTTCTCTTTCCCATCTACTATACCCCATAAGTTTTTATGCATAAGTTGCATTTGAATCTTCACCTTCCATGTATGAAAGTTTAACCCCGAGTATTTTTCCAAGTGAATGTCCATAATAACTACTGGAGAAACGAAAAAATGGTGAAGTAGGAAGTAAATTACCTTACTATGGAAATAGTAGAAATCCAATTAGAATGCAGGTAAACACGCTAATCCTGTCGCTGTCGCGGTTCCACAATGATGGCAGTTGCCTCCCTTCGCTGCGCTTTGGCACTTTCTCTGTTGGCACCTCTGCCTTGCCACGCTGCTCAAGCTCCTCCACGCATAGCACACACTGATTTTATACTAAACTTCTATGCCTTAAAACTGCCATGCTTTTCTATATGCTACGCATTTTAATTGTGCAGACACGTCCTGCTTACACCAATTGCTAGATAAAAAGAGAGCAGATGTAACAAAACTATAAAATCCTCCTCCTTATCGGTCTCTGCAGAAAATGGTTGGAGACAGTTACAAGATGGTTGAAATCAAAATTTCAACTGTTTGAGTCTTCCACGCAGATCTCCATACCAATGAAGGCAGAGATAAGAAAGATTTTCATTCAATGCGTTTGTGTTTTCTGATCTGAACAAGAATTTCCTCTCTTTTCCGACGGGCCTCCTCAGCGTCAACAGCCACCTTCTATTGATTCTTGTGTGCGTCTGCTTTGGAATTTGGGCGGAGAGACATTTTGAGATGTGAGACGGAAAGGAACTTTTCCTCCTGCGCTTCGACGTTGTACATGCAGATGATGCAGGCACAGAAAAGTGCCATCATTGCCCTGATTCTAAACGCTATACTACTCGCTATGTGTCCGAAGAGCAACACCAACCTCAGCGCAGGAGCATTTCTTGATTCCTCTGCCACTCGCTTCGACAACTCATATTATAAACATTTAGTTGAGGGAAAAGGAGTATTTGGGTCGGACCAGGCTCTGATACCAATGATAGCAGGAGCATGAGAAAGATACAGAACAACACAAGATAATATTCAATGTATTCCAATGTCTGTGTTTACAAACAAGAGTGCCAAGCCTTATAAAGGCTGCGGGAGGAGAGAAGGAGAGAGGACAGTTACAACTGTCTATTAACTGTCCATTAACAACAATGGATTAAACTAAAACAAATGCTAACGAGAGAAATGGATAGCACCTTCAAAAGAATTTGATCTATCCTCACTACTTAAGGTTGTGGCTTTCAACCGGGGTGAGAGGACCCGCTTTTAACCTCTGTTGGTGAAGGAGAATGAAGATATCCTTCTTTGCACAAATTTGAAAGGAAACCTTGAGAAAATATGATCAATGCACCAAAATTTAAATCTCATGAGTTGTCACTTATAAAGAATGGTGATATTTTCTAAACAAGGTTAAGGTTACTAAAGAAATTATGGAATCTGATTCCTTTACGCATATTTTAGGCAAAGTAGAATTTATTCATTTGTGGACATATAGGGAAAATAGGGCCAATTTAGGTAGGATTCATTGTTTCGAATAATATTTGCTGCGAGATTAAACATGATAAACATGATTTTGCCAAATCTTTGAGAACCTTCAAAATAAATTTAAAACTAAATGACATAATGCTTCGAATATCTAAAATATTCCTTCACCCGAAAGGTTTGCATAAATCAAGGCCCATATTTGCACATTTCACACAATCTCCAAGAATTGAACATGAAGGCTCGAGCTAAAGAATCAATCAAACATTGAAAACCCCTAGTTCCTCATGCCTAAGATACACTCAAAGGCTTATAGACAATATTTATCAACAAAATGACAAGTAAAGTGATTTTCAATTGTTTATCTCATTATAGGATGAAGGCTCTTCTCGTAATGAAATTGTAAATGCCACTAAACTATCACAGGATGAGATCCAGTGTGATTGAGGAGGATTTTAACACAAGATGGCTATATGAACAACAAATACTATTTGCACACATTCGAAATAAAGTAGACACAAATTTCCCCAAGATTAAAAATATTAATTCAAGTTGATTGGATTCATCGCAGGGGAAGTTTTCTTGAACAATCTCGAGCTTGTCAATGGTTGTACACTGCAACCAACTTGACATGATCAAATCTAAAACATAAGAGACTAATGAGTTCGTCGGATGGTCTCTCAGAATATGGGCTTTCTCAAATTATCTGGTAAGAATTAAACCCACGACCATTTTAATGACTAACCCATGCCCTTTATAGCACTCATTTACATTAAAGCTTCTCCCCTAAACAAAGATTATTCGAGGAACATTTTTTTATCACATATTTGATCATGATTTTAAAAAAGTGATGTTTAATGATTTGCAACAAAAATTTGCCATGTGTTCAAAAGTTGAATCCTTTTAGATACTTCCATCATTGTTTTAACTGGGGCATCCAATTATCTCCTCTAGAAACATGTTTTTCATCATTTGCACCTATATCTTCCTTCTCCTCATTCTTTCCTCTGCAATTTTCTCTATTGTATTTGACAATTAATTTTCTACGAGGTTCCGAGTAACTTTGTTTCAAAATATCAACTCTTACACTTCCTCAGATTCACAAATTCGAGCTCCACAACACTTCAATTGCACTTTGCTGATAGAAATGAAAAGAAATCATTCAGATTCACCATGAAAAATGATGCGTATTTACATCCCCTGAAGTCGTGGAACGTTAATGGTAGCAAAACCAGATGCATCGCGCCATAACCATTGATTCTTCCCTTTCACAACTTTAAATTAGAGCTGTCCACATGGAAGATTAGAGCTGAAACGTGCTGGGGTGCCTTTTGCATTTTATGACTTTTGGAGAAAATGCACAATTTTAACATTTTCCTTGCCCCTCTACCTTTGAAATATGGGCTTGACACGTGGATTAATCTAGGCCTTTAATGGAGTCACAACTCATTTTTGCAATTTTACCATTTTTAACAAAAAGGCAAACTTTCCAATTTTGCTTCGCGACCCACTTCCCGCTTTTATATTTTGATGTGGGCCCCAACAGAGTTGCGGATTATTTGATGACTTTTCTCCCTTGTACAAAGAGGCAAAAAAACTTCAATATGTTTTTCCGACTCTGCCAGAATTTGAAAAACTGCCACATGTCCATCTTTGGGGTCAAAGTAAGACTTTTTCCCTACCGCTTCATATTTGTTGAATAGCCAATCAGAGACTATCGGGGCCACGGGGCCAATTTGGTATTTTTTACAAATGTGACCAAAGTGGCAAATTTCACCAAAAAGACCCGTCCACTTGCTTCCCGCTTGTAACTTGAAAAACTACCACGTGTCCTTCTTCGAGGTCAAAGTAAGACTTTTTCCTGTTGCTTCATATTTATTAATTAACCAATTATATGCTTATCGTGGCCACGGGGCCAATTTGGTATTTTTTACTAATGTGACCAAAGTGGTAAATTTCACTAAAAAGACCCACTGGGCCATAACCAATTAAAAATGAACACGTATACACCTTCGGGAAAAAAAAGAAATTCACTCTACCTTTATAAATTTGACCGCCAATCAAAACTTAATAGATCCAAGGCCAAATTGATCTTTTTGTAAACATAGCAAAAAGTTACAAGTTATAAAATAGACCCGATGTGCCATATCCAATCAAAAGAGATCACATAGCTGAAGATGATGCAATATAATTTGACAAGGAAAACACATCTGTCAAAGAGTAAGATGTAGGGGAACTTCACCATTTGCGCGCCAAGAATTGAATCTTTCTTGAAGGACAAATAATTTTTAGTGATATAATGCCCAAATGTGATCCTCGACCATAAAGAAGCATCCTCAACAACATACAAATGAAAAAACATTTCACGCATCCATTCAGGGAAATAGAAAATAAGACAAAGTTTGCAGATTGGGAATTTTTAGAGCAAAAGAGGTGAGACTAAAATGATCTCAACAAGCCGGTCGGCTGGGGTTTATGATTGGTAATTTGCACATATTTCAATATCGGGAACTTGAGAAGGCCACATATTTCTTTGACAACAAAAATGAACTTAGAGATGGAGGGTTTGGTACGGTGTATCTAGGGAAACTTGAGGACAAATTACGTACAAATCCTCTTCTCCTTTTGTCATCTAAACCTTGTTCATCTTTATAGTTGTACATGTTCATAGAATCTAATACTATTGTTTGTTTACAAGTTTTTTCCAAACGAAACCTTTTTCGATCATCTCCATGGCATCTAAGGAAACATTATCCAATTTTTCCCTTACGAAAAATTGGACAAATGAGAACTTGTATGGAGTGAAAATGGAGGAGTTGATTCGATCCACGGAGAGCTTGAATTTCAAGGTTGATCGAGAAAGGAATTGGCCAAGCAAGTTACTGAGAGATTTTGGGAAAAGAAGAATTCCCAAATTCAGGTTTCGGACTTGAGAGGTGGAGCTGAGGTGGGCTATGGTGGATTTTGGGGCCTTAGAATAGAACAGTTTACGAAACTCGAAACTCGAAATTTAAAAATTTCGACTTTCGAGTTTCGTGGTTTGAACTCTAAGGCATGAAGTTGGAAAAGTGGCCTCGAAGTCAAAAATTCTGAATTTTAAAATTTAAGACTTTCAAGTTTTGGGGTTTTGGAAGTCGGCGCAGGTTTTGGGATCAATGCGTCGGCATTTTCCGACTTCGTAATTTCGGGTTTCAAACTTCGGAGGTTCAAGGTTTCAGCTTTTTTATTCTTCGGTGAGTAAACATGGAAAAATTACCAATAATGTCGAAAACTAGAAGTCGAAAGTCTGAAATTTCATATTTTCAGACTTTGGACTTTGGGGTTTCGGAGTTTGGGGTTTCAGATGTTTGGAACCGCAAAATGAAAAATCACAATTGAAAGTCTGAAACTCCGAAACCTGAAAGTCTGAAATTTCAGAAATTTAGATTTTCGTGAGTTTCGCAACTCTCGGTCTACCGCTTTGCTGAGAATGACACCTTGACCTTCAGATGGCCATAAATTTTGAGTAGGAGCTCGGATTTACAAAAAAAAGGAGTTTTAAGAAAGCTCTCCACCCGAGACTAAGTTATTCAAAATTAATAAATATAGTCCGCCATTTTTGAGGGTGTCAAACTTCTCACCTACCACACTAATGAAGGTATGGGTTTATTTCTTGTGCTAACAAGACACGAGTACATGGAGGCATGGGATTTGTCACGGAACCCATATTTTTGTAGGTGAATTCATGCGATCTTTGGTGGTTGAAGAAATATTCGAATTCTTCTCTTCTCCTTCTCTTGTTTTCTTCCTATATAGTGTAAGGAGGGCATTTTTCTAAAGGTTAGATAGTTTGGCTTTTCACCCTCCCTTCTTCTCTTGTGTGCAAGCATTTATGGAGTTCAAACATCCCATTCAAACCGTAATGATAATCTTTCCGCTTGGCCACCGTAGTGTACTACATCAAATTTGTGAAGCAATAATATATGTCTCGTGGATTGTTTTCAACCCTCTCTTGTTTTCATTGCACCTCTCTAATATCTCATTTCAATCTTGGTTATGTGTGCATGGTGGTTATATTACTTTTTAATGGTTTGTTTTTAAACACAAAGTAGGTGTTGAACATTCCTTTGGTGCATCAACTCGTTAGTTTAGGTTTATTTTCTTACATCTTCTTAACCATGTATCCTTGGAAAGTTAGAGTATATTTTAGAGTAGATCGTATATAATTTGAATGTATGCATCGGAAAGAGGAATAGGAACGGCCTTCATCTAGAGAGATTCCCAATTGCAAAGTCCCACACTTTAGGAAAAGCTCCATGTTATGTAATCACACCGAGAATATCAACCCATCGAGTTGCAAGCATTCAAGGGTGCTATGATTATGCATCAACGTAACCCCGAGAGGATTGGCGTGGGAGACATTTCGAACATTATCATAGAAAGCTGCTAAGGAATTGGTCTATCTCCATAGCATTGATCCACCCATATTTTACAGAGATGTGAAATCCAATAACATTTGTTACATGAACATTTCTAGGAAAAATTTGCATATTTTGGGCTTTCTAGATTGTTTCCTATTAATGTCTCCCACATCACAACTTCTACGTAAAGCACACCTAGGTATTGATGCAACATACCATAAATACTTCCATCTCACCGAAAATTTTGATGTTTATAGTTTTGCGTTGTTTTGGTGGAGCCAATATCTTTTAAAGTAATGTTGGATATAACCAAAAATAGAATCAAAATCAGCCTTGCTAATATGTAAATAGACAAGATCGGAAGAGGTGTTTTGGATGAACTGGTGGATCCCGATCTGAAAATTGAAATAGACCACGAAGTTGAAGTCGAAGGTGAGGGTTGCTACCTTTGAATGCCTTGCAAGAGACAAGGATTTCAGGCCGGACATGAAAGAAGTAGTGTCTTATCTAGAAGAAATAAAGTAGATGCAGAAAAAGAAAAATATATGGCATTCATGTAAACATTATGCCCATAGACTATCTAAATTTAGAAGAATAAAATCTTCCCATCATGTCTTTCGATCGGACTATGTAATTCGGAGGTTGTTCTTCATATTAGTTGTATATATCTAGCTGATATGATTTTTAGGTTTAATTTTATTCATCATGGGTAGGTACAATGAAGTATATATACACCAATAATATTTTATTGGCAATGTATAATAGAGTTCCTATTTTTAAATTAGTTATAACCAAATATATGATTCGAAAGTTTTTCGAGAAAATTTTGGGGTGTTTGAAATTCCCTTGTTCAATTTTCTCAATAAGTTGTGGGTTAATTTAACTATTGAATGTGTTCTTAAAATTTTGATGAAACTGGTCTTATATTATATTAAATGTAATAAGATACAAGAAAGTTTTGAATAAAAAGTGGGCGGTATGAGAGTACGTCCCAAAACCACAAAAAAATAATTCAAGGGTAGGCAAACAAAAAAACACTAAGCAAAGCCTAGGAATACATAAAAACAAAAGAAACAAGATTAAGATGTCGTAACAAAAAGTCCTATTAAAATATGATTTAATGGTACCTTTCGATCATGAAGTATTTGTAAAACTAACTAATTGAACATTTTCTTCCTCGTGAGAAGACTTTGCTTTAAAATTGAGTAGCTGCATAAAAAACCTACACTAGACCAATAAAATATCTCATCCATGTCCTCCTCATGCAATAGTTGAATAGTTTGTTTTGATTTTTCCTCTTCTTTTCTTGGCATTCGTCATTTTTTGATATGGAATTTGGGCATCTTATTCTTTAATATCTTCTCTTTCCTTTTTCTTTTCTTTTTATCAAAATTATTGTTATATTTATGTTTCCTCTCCTTTTCTTGGCTATTTGGAATTTTTTAATAAAATTGGTATTGTATTATATAAATTATGAGAGTGCACACCAAATTTTACAACAAAAAAATATTAAATTTTAATATTTTTGTTTGCAAACAAATTTATTTATTTATTAAAAAGACATTTACTCAAATATTAGTTAGAAATATCAACAAAATGGACTAAGGTTAGTGGAAGGAAATTAAGTTTATCACATTAATTATTAAGGTAACGCACCTAAAAGTAGCCATGGGAGGCAAGGTCAAAATTTTCAATGGGAATGTAATTGTAATATAGAAATAAAGTCAATTCTTATTTGGATATCTTCTTTAAAATGTATCAAAAATTTGTAAACATATAGACAAATGGACTAGCCATCTCAAAAAAGGGTTACGAATTCACAACAAAATATATTTTTAGGTGGGCCCTTCCCCTTTGTATTTTGACCCCTTTAACAACATATTTTTGTACTTGTTCTCCTTTAATAAAATTTCTTTGTACAAAATAAGAAATGTATAAAACTTCCAAAATATGTTTTAACATGACTTGATATGTTAAAGACTCATTACCCAGAGAAACACTAGTTCCAATCTTGATAATCACCTCAAACCCCACTCAAAGAGACGATTAATTTTCACTTGAATAACCATCAAGATGTTACCCAATGACAAATTATAATGAAAATATTAAAAAAATCCAAAAATACTATATTAACTAATGAAAAACATATAACAAGAACAACGAAATCAATTGTCAAAGTTGTGGAGGTTGAATGCAAGTTAAAGTGGCATTGTTTTTGTTCTATTTATTGGGAGGAATTCATGGCCATTGATAAAAATAACATTGTCTTATTAGTAGATAGGATTTTTATTTTTATGCTTATTTTTTTGTATATGCATGTCTTATTTATAATCATGTGATATTTAGGTTACTTGTGGTTAAAGAAAGCTTTTACAAAAGACGTGCACAAGTTATATATACATGCATGAATTTACTATTTTATATATGAAAAAGAGAGAATTGTATTGTATTCCTTAGGACTAAATAAAGGAGAAGTTTGACTTGTTTCTAGTGGATGTAGCCAAAATTGGGTGAATCACATTAAATCTTGATTTTATCTTGTGATTGCATGCTTCATTTATTTATGTTTTAATTACTCTTTTATTTATCAAATGTATTTCGATCCTAACAACTGGTATCAAAGACCAATTTTTTTAGTAGAAAAAGTTCACATGAGGGTTTCTTATTTGAGTGGGAGAAATGGTAGAAGATAGAAAGTTCAAGGTTGAGAAGTTTAACAGACCAAAACTTTCAGCTATGGAAGATGCAAGTGGAGGACTACCTATATCAGAAGGATTTTTTAATCCACCATTGAAAGGGAAAGATATGAACCCATAAACTATGATAGATGAAGAGTGGGAAGTTCTTGATCGGAAGGAACTAGGAACCATGCGATTGTGACTAACAAGAAGATTAGCTTTCAATATTTCTAAGGAAGATACAAAGGTAGAACTAATGACAACATTGTGTAAATTGTATGAAAAACCCTCAGCCTCCAACAAGGTATTTCTTTTGAAACGTTTTTTTAATATGAAGATGTCAAAAGGTAGGTCAATAAATGATCATTTGAATGAATTCAAAACCATTACTAATCAATTAATTCATATAGGAGTAAATTTTCATGATGAAGTTAGGGATATTTTGGTTTTGTGCTCATTACTGGAAAGTTGGAATACTTTGGTTATGGATGTGAATAATTATGTTTCTGATTCAAACACTTTAAATTTTGGTGATGGTACTTGTGTGATTCATAGTAAAGAGATTAGTAGAAAAAGAACAAGTGAGTCATCTAGTAATGATTTAAGTGTAGAGAACATGGTAAGATAGAAGGAAAAAGAAAAAAGTCTTGTACAACGTGGAAGGTCTAAGAAGGGCATATCTAAATCCAAAGGCGGGGTGGTATGTTGGAATTGTGGAAAAGAAAGACATGCAAAGAAAGACCAAAACTAAGGAAAGATCAATAAGAAGGGAACAAAGAAGAAAATGTAGCACGTGATGTGTTACAAGATGTTATCAATATTTCTTTGGATAATAAATTAGACTCTTGTGTTTTATGTTCTGGTGCTTCATTTCATGCAACTCCTCATAGATGTATTTTCAAGACTATGTTCAAGGGAATTTTTGACATGATATCTTTGTGACGATGATTCATGTAACATTGTTAGAAAAGGATTTTTTCAAGTTAAATTTTAGAATGGTAACAATTGGGTGTTGAAGAATGTCAGCCATGTTCCTAGCCTAAGGAGGATTCTAATTTCTGTATGGAAATTAGGAGGTGAGGTTTTATGGTTACACTTACATCATATTCTTGTAAAGTTACCAATGGTGCTATTATTTTTAAAAAGATAAGACAATAGGTACTTTGTATTTATCCACTATTAGTACTGATCCCTCTTCTATTTTAGCTACTACAGGTATAGACACAACTCTATGGCATCACAGACTTGGCCATATGAGTGAGAAGGGGATGAAGATTTTACAATCATAGGGAAAGTTTTCCGATTTACAAAAAATAGACCTATACTTTTTTGAGAATTGTGTTTATGGAAAACAAACCATGTGATATTTCACGGGTTACGATCAAACAAGATCAAACATAAGTTAGATATTTCTCATACGTATGTGAGTGGGCCAACTTAGGTATCTTATCTTGGTGGTTCACAATATTATGTCACTTTTATTGATGGTGTTGTTATCCATTTTTCCCATGGGAAAAATGGACAATGGAGACCAAATAGGACCTCGACAATGAAAAATACTTCAAATATCAATTTGGGGATTTCATGTGAAGGTCACACTTCTAGGAGTATTTGGAAACATTTCAGAGCTTGAAACCATTTGAAGAATTTTTTCATCTTTTGGGTTTTGAAAGAGACTCTGGTTGTTCTTGAGATGACAATGGGCCCCAAAGGGCCCGGTTTGATCCAAAATGAAAAAATGGAGGAAAAGCATGATGAGCCCTAAAACCTTTTGCATGTAGTATTTAGGAGGTTCCTTGCTCAAAGAAATTCAAAAAAATCCCAAATTGAGGATTCAGGGGCAAAAAATTATGAAATAGGCCTACATGAGACCACCAAGCTAGATGTAGCTCAGAAAGCTACTCGGCAAGCTAGAATTGTGCATAGGAGGGATGAGTCAAAGAAGGATAACCGAGTAACTCGATAAGCTACTCGATGAGACGAGTTACATAGGTGGTCATTCGAGTCGAGTCAGCTCGGGAAGTTCAAAAAGGGCCATGTCAGCCAATACAACTCTCACGGGGAGGGGGCTCAATAGACGGCCCAAAATCAAACCTTGAGCTCGAGAATGGGAGGCTAAAGGTGCGATTTAACTTTGCAATTAGGTGAAGGAGTGGATTTATTGAGTGAGATGTGGATCTGAAATGTTCTATGTCTCACAAGTCAAAGCCATGCAATGGAAACTTGAAATGGAAAAGATGAAGTCGTAGGTTGACCAAATGGAATGAGTTAGTTTTGCGAAATGGGAGTGGAAGGTAGGTAGATACCTCGGTTCACGATCTCAAAAAAATTCACAACACGTCTAAGTGAGTAAGTTGCGGGAGGCGATCTTGGTGAAGGATCAATTGGCCATGTTAGCTAAACATAGTAAAAATTGGGCTCGACATTGTTAGCAAGCAGAGAAAATTGGCAAAGGGTAGTTGAAATATGAAAATTTTGGACTCTGACGTGTTTGGTTTTGGAAATTGATTAGGGGAAGAACACATTAGAGAAATATAATTCCCAAAACTGTGAGACTGAAGTCCAAAAGGCTCGGGTGGAGTCAATGCATCTTCGGGGTAAACGAGGAGGTTATTTTAGAGATTGGCAAGCCAAGGTACCAAAGTGGCGGCGTAAGAAATCCCAAAAGGGTAGAGGTCCAAAGTCTTAATTTCAGACTTCAGATATTTAGGAATTCATGGATTTCTATTAATTAGGTTAATAGTGGACGATAGTAGCATGCATGTTGTAGTGCATTGGAAGGTAATCCCGAGAGACTAAGCTTGTAAGCAAAATGAAGAAATGTTAACGTGGGATTGGGCCTCACCCAATCAATGAAGATTGAATTATGTCGAGTCATTTCACGACTCGACAAGGTGTGAATTATAGACTGTGGAGGTTGTTCAAACAAGAAAGCAAAGATCATGAAGAGATATGTGGAAGTGCACCGAGCCATTTCGAGTTATGTGGCTAGGTGGGTGCATTGAGCAATGGGATATACACTAAGTCGATTGCATGTCAATGGGTGAGATGCATTTAATGTTGGAGCTTGGTGGGTGGGATAGTAACCCAAATGGTTGCTTGAACTAAAAAAATTAGCATATTTAATAAAATTACACTTTTTGGAAAGGATATTAGGAGTATTATCCAATGGGGATTTTAAATTTTAAAGATCATGGGGGTAGATGAAGAATGTGCTCATAAAGTAACTGGAGAAAAATGATGGTAACTTCGCTTACACTCCTCCATTTTGACAAACCGGTAGTCATTGAAAGGTATTTTCAAGCCATAAGGCATAAGATGATCAAAGATGAGAGAATGATGGTTTAGGTAGGAAAGGATAATGATCAAATTTTAGGAGTTGGAGGTAATACCTAGGTGAAATCATGGTGTCCATTTCTTCAAACACAAGGAAGTGTACAATGATTATGGATTTTGGAGGTTTTCCCATCTCGGTTCGTAGGAGAAATGATTATTTTGGTGTGTTTTGGAGAAATTTTGGAACTCTAAACTCTCTATCATAATAATTTCTTCTATAAATTGTAAGGACAAACTCATTAAAAACATAGGATAATTTGTGATTACCCCTCCCTTCTTTCTCGTCTATGAGAAATCTATGGAGTTTCAACCTTCCCTTTGAGCACCTTTGTGATGTAAAGTATCATTCCTTTGGCCCCTAATGTGATGAATGTTTTCAACGTTTGGAGAAATAAAATTTAAGTTGTGGATGTTTTTGCAACCCTTCTTCTCTTTATTCGTAACTCTGTTGTGTTTTATTGCAATTTAAGATTTCTATGCATATCTAATTTACATTACGGGGTCTTAATAGTGTTGTGTTGTTAGTAAATTGGTTTGTAATAGGTGATTTAATGTGGTGCTAGACAACCCTCCTTAAATTTACTTGTTGTAGTGCCCACTCCTCTTCGACACTATTTCATTTTGATATTGATATTATTGGACTGATACTTAGACATTTTGATTATGATACATTGATCAGTAGATGATAGATTATACTGATATTTGGACTATTGACATTATGAGGTTTACATTTTATTATGATGCACTAGATAGTGATGTTAGACAATTCGATATATGTTGATTTGCATGATGTGGATTTTATACTGACACATTATACTTTGGAT
Organism: Taxus wallichiana var. yunnanensis; assembly: GCA_018340775.1. Taxonomy (NCBI): domain Eukaryota; kingdom Viridiplantae; phylum Streptophyta; class Pinopsida; order Cupressales; family Taxaceae; genus Taxus; species Taxus wallichiana. The sequence goes on along the minus strand of CM031240.1, from coordinate 193,447,213 downwards.
GTTTTGAGTAGAATTATAATCTCATGGATGTTAGGTTTAAAATTTTGATATATTGATGGATAATAGAATTGCTAATGTTGAATGATGATTATTGATCTTATATGTATATTGTCTTGATGTTGTTAATACGACCGAAATGCAAGAGAGGTATTTTGTTGTGTGCAAGAATTTGATCACATACATCGAAGGGGATAGGGGACCAACCATGGAAGGATGTCGGGTGTTGAGAAACATGGCCAAATTTGACAACTTATGTTATGTTTTTGTGTGGTGTTTTGGCATGCCTAGTTAGGAGGTCTCCCATGGGGGTGACCTCACATATGTGGCCATGGGGTGATATGTTTTCCTTTTCTTTTAATTTTTGTATGTGCTTTAATTGTGTTTTATGCATTTAAATTTGGAATTTTTGTCACTTTATTAACATGTTTTAATGTGTCTTAATTAAGTTAAATTCATCTTATTTGGATAACTAAATTAGGGATGTGACAAATAGTTAATTATGAGTTTAGTTAGTCCTTTTTTAAGAAACATTATGTTGATTTGTGAGTGTTTTACTCCACCCCAACTTCAAAATTCGGATTTTGACATGGGCGAATTATTTGAGGCTTGTGGGACAAGAAAATATTGTCCCATGCATCTTAAATTTTCTCAACAACCCTACCTATGGATTGAGAATATTTTTTTAGTTATTTATTATTTTTTTAGTGTAAAAGAAAGAAAATAATTGCACTTTCCTTATTCCTCAATTAATTGTGTCCTTTGAAAGCATGGTATATATAAGTCTCTGTGAGTCATGTGGGTTTTGCGAGTTTTTACAAGTGCTTTAATTTTCATGGACTTTGTTTGTTTAACTTGAGTGTGTGGATGGAGGAATGATGAAGTGACATCCTACATGGAGCCACCTCATCATCCTCACATCTCATTTGTATTTATTGATGATTTTTGTTGGAATAGGTGTTACTTGTTCTTTTTCTTCTTAACACTTTTGGAGTTGGAGCTTGTGGGAATTGCTTGGATTGTGCTTGGATTGAAAATTGGTAAATATTTGTGAAGTTTTCTTGAAGGTTCATGGAGAGGTAGGCTCTCCAAAGCTTAGCTATTTTGCATCATGCTTGTTTTTTTATGAAATGTTGTGCTTGTAAAAATTGTTTAAGTCTTGTGAATGTGCTTGTGTGCTAGATGGGTTGTAGACCTTAAGTTGGGTGTGGGAGAAGGGCTTATGGGACCATTGGGGAGGAAAAGGGGAGTTTTGTGAGGCATGAAATTGGAGGGAGTGTAAATGGGAGTTTCACTTATATGGATTGAAAAGTAAATCATGGTTATTTTGTTGCATACTTGCAAGGGAGAGATAAGGATTTTTGTTGATTATTTTGTGCACTTGGAGGCTTAGGGTAAGACTCCCACTTCACTTTGGAGGAATAAGGAGGTGGTTTCCCATAGCACTTTCTCTATTTGGTTTGATCCTCAAACCTTTTTATTGTTGGGAAATTGTAAACTAGTGGAATATGTTATCTTGGTTGTGTTGAATGTCTTGTATGTATGTTGTTGTGAAGCCATTTTATTGAAAGTAGTATTCTGTTTCTCAAGGCCTCTCATGGTTCTTTGGTTGGGGATCGGGGAATTAAGGGGATGGTTTATCCTCTTAATGGATTAAGGTTGGGCGGAGAGCATTGCCTACTCCCCCTTCCTTGTATTATGATCATGTTATCCCAAATTCAGCCCCCAAAAAATTTGGTCAAGACAACCCCGTACATAGAGAAAATATAAAAGGGAGAACGTTTCGGACCTACGAGCTCGCATTCTTGAATGAGGCAAAGGAAAAATTCAAATTTTGAACCCGAGTCAAAGACAAAGTGGGGAATTACAATAAAGGGAAAAGGATAAATTACGGACATGCAAACCTGATTTTCCCTAATCTTCTTTGTCATGTGCCCATATTTAAGGGGACCCGGTTTCTTAAATCTGTTTTCCCGGGCCCATTTGTACGGACTTGATACAAACTTGAAGGGGCATAAATTTGATGCCGTTGGAAATATCTCGACCTCCAAAGACGCCATGGAAGCATAAAATATTATTTTTAATAGGATTTGGTGGGTAAAAATTAGAAAAAGTCTTTCACCCCTTTATTAGGGGGATCCGATTACTCAATTGTCGAATTTTTATTTTGGTCTGCCATCTTTCCTTCGTAACACAAAAACCAAACATGGGGAACCAAAATGGACAAATTGTAGGTGGATTTGCAAGAGCATTGATGGATGGTGGTGGAGTTTCCACTAAGATTTCACGTCTCTTTTCCTCTTCTCTCTTCACTTGATCTATAAAATTGAGAGATTAGCTCATTGTAAAGGGTTATTCATTCTTCTTCTCTGCTCTTCTATTATTTTCTTCCCCATGGTTGAAAATGGAGTTTGAACCTCCTTTCATAGCTCTATAATGGCATTGTCTTACCTCTCTTTACGACTAACGATGTATCGTGTGAAGTCTTGGAGCAATTAATTTTTTTTTAATGCATCTATCCATCCTTTTCTTATTTTATTGTCAAGCTCCTCACCTCTCGTTGTTCAGCAGGTATAATGTGCATATTCTAATGTTTTTGTAGATCCTGGGAGATGTGTTTAATGGGTTTTGAAGTGGTGTCTGTGTGAAATCTATCTATGGTATGTCATGCATCTTGTCCACCCTCTCTCTGCTCACCTCTCTCCACTTTAGGTAGCTGAGATTGTGACCCGAACTTCACTTTTCTTGGTGCTATCACCCCATTAGTGTAGGATTTCCCTCTTTATTCGCTTTCTCTCTCCCTATATCCTTGGCATTGTTAGCATAGGTGTAGATAGATATCATTTCTACATTAGGAGTAGTTTAGTATTAGGATTAAAAAGAAGAAGTTGGATTTCTCCGGAGGGCCATCTCAAGTCCGCAAGTCCCATAGCTTCAGAGATTGTCCCATGTTATGTAATCATACAAGATGATTCTACCTTAGAATAGTAGACCCATAGAAATCATCCGGGGGTCTTTGTGATTTTGCAAAGATATTGAGTTTTGGCATTCGGTGGGACACTAGGGTTAGATATTTCATCTTCACCTAGTGTCTCATGCAAAAAAAAAAATCCAACACCACCGTGTGCCACTAATATTTTTAGCACACTTGGTGGGACAGAGTTTGAAGTACCTTACCACTTCACTTCATCGAAAGCTTTGATGTGCTCTTGGTGAAGATTTGGACTTTTGATGCACTTTCAAGCACATCCGGAGAATCCATCTAGTAAAAACCCATTCTCTAAGTTGGATACATTTTCCAACCATTTCCACTCATTTCATCCATTGTCTTCTTCCATATCTTTCATTTTCTCCCATTCCATGAGGTTGTGCAATCATGACTTCATTACCTTCATGGCACTCACACTTACAACAAAGAAATCCACCTCCAAAGTATGTTTTATAACTCCTTCAAAACAAAATTTTGAGCAAAGGAAAATAAGTATGTCTACCCCTATGATCAATAGTTCCAAAATCGGTTTGGCTACAGAGCTTTCCAAGAGTAGGGGTATGTGAACAATGAAGGCAATCAAATACAAGATGTTGGTCTGCACAAAAGATCCAAAAAAATTTGATGCCGTTGGAAATATCTCGACCTCCAGTACGCCATGGAAGCATAAAATATTATTTTTAATAGGATTTGGTGGGTAAAAATTAGAAAAAGTCTTTCACCCCTTTATTAGGGGATCGATTACTCAATTGTCGGAATTTTTTATTTTGGTCTCGCCATCTTTCCTTCTGTAACACGAAAACCAAACATGGGGAACCAAAATGGACAAATTGTAGGTGGATTTGCAAGAGCATTGATGGATGGTGGTGGAGTTTCCACTAAGATTTCACGTCTCTTTTCCTCTTCTCTCTTCACTTGATCTATAAAATTGAGAGATTAGCTCATTGTAAAGGGTTATTCATTCTTCTTCTCTGCCTCTTCTATTATTTTCTTCCCCATGGTTGAAAATGGAGTTTGAACCTCCTTTCATAGCTCTATAATGGCATTGTCTTACCTCTTCTTTGACTAACGATGTAATTTGTGTGAAGTCTTGGAGCAATTAATTTTTTTATAATGCATCTATCCATCCTTTTCTTATTTTATTGTCAAGCTCCTCACCTCTCGTTGTCAGCAGGGTATCTTGTGCATATTCTAATGTTTTTGTAGATCCCGGGAGATGTGTTTAATGGGTTTTGAAGTGGTGTCCTGTGTGAAATCTATCTATGGTATGTCATGCATCTTGTCCACCCTCTCCTCTCGCTCACCTCTCTCCACTTTAGGTAGTGAGATTGTGACCCGAACTTCACTTTTCTTGGTGCTATCACCCCATTAGTGTAGGATTTCCCTCTTTATTCACTTTCTCTCTCCCTATATCCTTGGCATTGTTAGATAGGTGTAGATAGATATCATTTCTACATTAGGAGTAGTTTAGTATTAGGATTAAAAAGAAGAAGTTGGATTTCTCTAGAGGGCCATCTCAAGTCCGCAAGTCCCATAGCAGAGATTGTCCCATGTTATGTAATCATACAAGATGATTCTACCTTAGAATAGTAGACCCATAGAAATCATCCCAGGGGTGCTTTTGTGATTTTGCAAAGTGATTTTGGCATTCTCGGTGGGACACTAGGGTTAGATATTTCATCTTCACCTAGTGTCTCATGCAAAAAAAAATCCAACACCACCTGTGTGCCACTAATATTTTTAGCACACTTGGTGGGACAGTTTGAAGTACTTTACTTACCACTTCACTTCATCGGCTTTGATGTGCTCTTGGTGAAGATTTCAGACTTTTGATGCACTTTCAAGCACATCCGGAGAATCCATCTAGTAAAAACCCATTCTCTAAGTTGGATACATTTTCCAACCATTTCCACTCATTTCATCCATTGTCTTCTTCCATATCTTTCATTTTCTCCCATTCCATGAGGTTGTGCAATCATGACTTCATTACCTTCATGGCACTCACACTTACAACAAAGAAATCCACCTCCAAAGTATGTTTTATAACTCATTCAAAACAAAATTTTGAGCAAAGGAAAATAAGTATGTCTACCCCTATGATCAATAGTTCCAAAATCAGTTTGGCACTGAGCTTTCCAAGAGTAGGGGTATGTGAACAATGAAGGCAATCAAATACAAGATGTTGGTCTCGCGTGAAAGATCCAAAAATGGAGGTTGACATGGTTTAGTCAAGGGGCATAGCAAAAATGAAGGCATTTTAGATTGGTTTCAAGGAATCTTGTCCATTGGAAGGCACTTTTCCAAGACATTACAACCCTCGGGAGAAGCTAGACTTCATGGTTGAAATGCTACCCCAACTTGCACAATGGACTGAGGAGATCGAGGCTTATGAATTTGGTGCCAGGAAGCCTTGTCAATGGGTAAATTCTACACCATTATCTGGTAATGTTTTCCCCACTCCTCGGGTAGCACCATCTCAATTTGAGCTTCAATTTCCAAGCTTCACATTGTATGTTGCCCCTAAGCTGTGAAATCCATTTCTCCATTCCTAGTCTTCCATCCCAATTCAGTTCTTCTACCCTTTTCCCTTTCAAATAGTCATCCCCTCGAAAAAAAAAAACAAGAAGTTGCACCTCCCTTCCCACCACAAACAATTACAAAGATGGTTTGAACCCCAACTCCGCCACTCCTCTTGCTTTCCCAAGCTCATGTTGGGAAGAGACTCAAGAATCTAGTCAAGGAGAACATCAAGAAGAGGATCCCAAAGAAAAAGGAATGATGATAATCGAAGAGTTAGGTTTGCTAGACTTGGGTCTACAAATATCCCCTTGATGGTCAAGCCAATAGAGGAGTACAATATTGAAGAACCAGTGGTGGTTGAGGCTAAGTTTGTAGCGAGAAGAAGAGCAAGAACAAGAGGAGGACCATACAACATCAAAGGCCCCAAGTGTGGAGCTACGGAGAAGAACCTTCATTTCTTCTTACCACTTTATCCCCTTGAATCTATGATGTTGAAGAAGAGTTTGATATTTCAAACTTCATGTTTGAGAGTGAAGAGAGCCATGATGATCAAGTTACTAATCAGGAAGACACCATGGAGGAGGTCGAAGACACACAACAGAGACAATGAGAAGACATATTATCTATCCGACTTAGAGAATTGTCTTGATGGAGAGGAGCCCAAGGAAATCACATCATTTTCTCCTCCATCATCCACCTTCTAAGAACATGAGTTTTCTACCACGGAGGATAACATCTAAGGACAACAACCTGGAACTCACAATGGCCCTCTGGGACAAAGGTTGGAAGATCTTAATCTTTCATGTTCTTCTCAGGAGGAGGATGGAAACAATGAATACCCCATCTATCTCACACCATCCACCCAAGAAGGTCCACAAGAAGACTCCATTTTTGGAGTTGAATTTAAGAGAAATGGGCACATCTAAAGGATCAGACCGTGCCCAATCAGGTACTTGGCTTCATTGGAGCCAAAGGAGAAGCCAAAACTAGTCATGCCTACTTCAGGGCATGAGAATGAGCATCAAAGTACCAAGGGTCATCATCAACACCTTGAAGTCCAATGCAAGTTAGCTTAAGGAGGTATTTTTCATTAATGTTGATACCTTGATGATTTGGGTGGAGGACCGTCTTATTGTCAGTTTTTCACTCATCCAACTAACCATGTTTAGTGCCAAATCAGTTGCATGGCTGCCATTTTTTAGGAAGGGAAGCTATTTCTTCCTTCCAGTTATAGGATTTTTTTGAGCTCCCTTTTCTCTTGGTTAGATTAGTGTGGGTAGGTTTGTTTTTAGCGAGAAAAATTTCTTTTACACACTCTGCATGTCCCATTTGGAGCATGTATGATTTTCAATTTTTACATCATTTTTGGTGCTATTTCTCTTGCATAGTGCATTTAGTTGGATTTTGGTGAAGTACAACTTCAAGTTTCAGCGGGTTTCAAGAGGCTTAGAGGCAAGTAGAGGTCGAATTTCGAGTTGATTAGTTTCGTGTTTATCGGAAGACTCCATGCCCAATAGATACTTCAAGGCAATTGGTCTCTTCATCTAGTAGGTAGATGTCCCCGTGATTCACCAAATTGTTATCCCAAATTCACCTCCCTGGAAAATTTCATCAAGACAACCCCGCACATAGAAAAAATATGAAGGGAGAATGTTTCAAACCTATGAGCTCACATTCGTGGGAATGAGGGAAAGGAAAAGTCAAAGTTTGAACCCGAGTCAAAGCCAAAGTGAGGAATCGAGGAAAGGGCAAAGGATAAATTATGACCCATGCAAACCCAATTTTCCCCTAATCAGGTCACATGTCCCATATTAAAGGGGACCTAATTTTTAAAATTGTTTTCCTATCTAATTATACTGACTCGATACAAACTTTGAAGGGCATATATTTTGACTCGTGGCTCAAAATATTTCAAATATGATGTCGTGGAAATATATCAACCTCCTCCATGCCATGGAAGCATAAAATATTGTTTTCAGTAGGATTTGGTGGGTGAAAATCAGGAAAATGTCTTTCACCCCATTATTATGGGATCGATTGCTCCAACTGTTAGAATTTTTTATTTTGGTTTGCCATCTTTCCTTCTCTAACATGACAAACAAACATGGGGAACCAGAATGGATAGATTGTAGGAGGATTTGTAGGAGCATTGATGGCTGGTGGTGGAGTTTCCAATCAAATTTCTCGTCTCTTTTTCCTCTTCTCTCTTCACTTGATCTATAAAAGTGAGAGCTTAGCTCATTGTAAAGGGTTGTTCATTCTTCTTCTCTGCCTCCCCTATTATTTTCTTCCCAAAGTGTCAAAAATGGAGTCGAACCTCCTTTCACGGCTCTGTAATGGCATTCTCTTGCCTCTTGCTCACTAATGATGTACGGTGTGAACTCATTGGACTAATAAATTTTGTTTTGTAATGCATTTGCCCATCCTTTCCTTATTTTATTGTTGAGCTCCTCACCTCTCGTAGTTGTAAGGTATACTTGTGCATATTCGATGTTTTTATAGGTCTTTGGGAGTTGTGTTTAATGGGTTTTTAAGTGGTGTCTGTGTGAAATATATCTCTGAGTGCGTGGTGCATCTTGTCCACCCTCTTATCTGCTCACCTCTCTCCACTTTAGGCAGCTAAGATTGTGACCATAACTTCCCTTTTCTTGGTGCTATCACCCGTTGTTAATGTAGGATTTCCCTGTTTATACACTTACCCTCTCCTTGTCTCCTCGGCATTGTTAGGATAGGTGTAGTTAGACATCATTTCTACATTAGGAGTAGTTTATTATTATAATCAAGAAGAAGAAGTCGATTTCTCGAAGGGCCATCCTAAGTCCACAATTCTGACTTGAGAGATGGTCCCATGTTATGCAATAACACCGATGATGATTCGCCTTAGAAAAGTAGACCCATAGAAATCATCTAGGGTTTGTGATTTTGCACTAATAGATCCTTTTCGTGAAAGTTTGATGAAATAAATATTTAAAACTAATTGAGAAGACATGCATGAAGACTTGTGCTTGACCTTGTTGAGAATATCCTTGTTGTATTGATCATATTGTTATACCCACCTTGAGTGGAAGTTTGTAATATTTTATGCTTGAAAGGAAGATGTAATAGTTCATTTATTCAATGATTGAAATGAGTTAGTGAAGTTAGAAAGATTCTTTGGTTGTTTACCTTATTGAAAGGAATTAGTCTTAATGAAAGAAAAGTAATTGAAGCCTTGCATTGTAAAAGAATGACTTGGGAGATTGGTAGTTCCATAGTTGTGTTGAAATGCTACAATGAAAGGAAAACTTAAGTTGTTTATTTGTCTTGAAATGAAATTCTTCTAAAATTTGTAAGCATTCATAGTTGCAAATCTTACAGAGACATCTACATGGGGAAATGACCAATATGTATTGAAAAGGAATGTGTTGGTTGCTTATTTTTTGATTGAGTCAAATGGAATAGATATTCTTGTTTCCTTTTATTTGAAAGAAAGGCATATTGGAGTGATTAAACTATGGATGTATTCTAGTCTTGTTGATAGAAAATTTTCCCTCACAAATCTTATTAAATTAAATAAGAAAGTGCTACAAACTTTTTCCCCAACTTTACTTTTACCTAAAATTGTAGAAAATCTTTTATTCTTTGACGTTTAATTTCTACATGGAATTAACAAAAAAGAGGATACATATATCCACCCCTAATTAAATACAACTATGATTAAATTAATTATATGGAAATGTTAAATGAATTTCTTATATTTATATTAAACTAAACCTAATGTTCTTGCCAAAAATAGAGAAACTTAAATGAATTTGACTATTTTAGTATTATTAATATATTAATATTGTTAATGTATTGATATTATTAAGATTAAATAATGATAATAAAAATTGAAATAACAATAATAATGATATATATATATATTAATACATATATTATTATTATTAGTATTTATTATTATTATTAATAAATAGATTTACTAATATTAGAATATTCATTAAATTATATATATGAATGAACTAATTTATAACTAAGGTTTTGTTTTTAAAAGAAAACAAAAATCTCGATGTATGGTTTAAAGGCCATGGTGGCCATGGGCAGTGTAGCTAGGTTATGTGGGGAATGGAGGGAGGGTTGCAGACCCCATACCCCACCCCATTGTTTAATGAGATGGGGGTGGAGTTAGTTGGCGACCCTCCTCCCAATTATATTAAAACAATAGTAAAATATATATATGGGGCCATTTAAATATTTGGGCATTCCTTTTTTAACATTCTACATTTTTTTTGAAAACCCACGGTCAAGCCTTAACAAATTGTATTCCTTTTTAAAACACTATATATATTATCTTAGGTTTTAGTGTTATAATTAAATTATATATAAAAATATTTATATATATATATACACAGTGTGTGTGTGGGTGTGGTGTGTGTGTGTGTGTGTGTCTATATATATATATATATATATATATATATATTGATAGATTTAGAGATATACAAAAAAAAATTATGCTCAAGGAAGGAATGTATATACTACACAAAAAAAGGATTTAATAATAAAAAGGAAAATACCCAAATGCCCAACAAGGTAAATACATTTAAATTAGTTTTCAAGAAATAGAAAAAAATATTAGAGATCTTTTGGATAAAATAGCTAAATAGGTATTTACATTGAATACAATTTACTGATAAATAATGAGATTTAAAACTAAACCCTAGTATAGGGTAGAATAGAATAATATACAAAATAAAGTGAAATAGATTGGGGATGTGTGTATCCATCCCATGCTCCATCTCTTCTTTCATGGCTTCCTTATCTTCCTCCTTTCCTTAACTGCCGCAAAAAAAAGAGAAAATAAGTCAAATGAAAAGAATAAAAGAAACTCTCCATATAGATTATGGTTTGTGGAAACATAATAGATCCAATGGCCTAGGTTGGATTCATCTAATGGCAAAGATTGTTACCCTACAAATGTTGGGTGGAGGTAGGTGAGACCATCATTTGATCACATGGGTCATTTTTGAATGGGGCCACTTGAGTGGTGTACATATTAATTTTGTTTTATAACATTTTAATTAAATGGTTTTTTGATTTTATAAAATCCACTTGACTATTTTAATTAATTAATTCAATCTACCATTTTATAACTAAGTAAGCTTCATTATAGGAATTTAGTTTAAGTGTGTTTACTAAATGGAAGGGTAAGTAGACCTAGACCTTTTTCTAATAAATTATTGAATGACTTTAGGAACCTAATTGTTTAATTAATTAAGGATTGTCGGATTGAACTTTTCAAATTATTTGAAAATTAAATAATATTTATTTAATTATCTTGTGATGGTCGCCGTTAACAAGGTTTAGCTTATCGTCGCTTCGTTCTTTAACCCAAAAAAGTTATTTTAGAATTTTTCTAAATTAAACGTCATTTTGTCTTGGGTTTTGTGTAAAAATTTTGTGGGCATTACATTTTTTTTTCACTCCTATGTTGTGCGAGTAGTCCAAAATTCCTTCTTGGTGCATCACCTTCCCTTAGAGTAGATTTCATTTTAATGTAATACTTATATCCTTTTCCCCTTAAAGCATTAGAGTGGGAGATCAGCCATTCTCTAGAAACATTGTATTAGTTTGGCACTAGGATAGGAACAAGAAGTCATCCTTATGTCGAGAGCTATCCCACTTGAAAAGTCCCACACTTAGTGATAGCTCTATGTTTGAAAAATCACACTAACTACCTAGTTATTCAAAGTAGTAAGCATTCAGGAGTTCTTTGTAATTTAGCCAAAATAGTTTTGTCATGCTCCGTGATAGAAGATGTCATTTTCACAAGATTTCAAGGCATTTGCAAGGAATTTGGACTAATTTTTTTAAATTTTGGATTTTGGGGTTTGCACCACGGGGTTAGAGATCTGAAAATAACTTTCAAAGTTTTTATGAAAGAAATCAAGTCCAAATTTCACCAAAATATATATCGGGGTTGAATCTTTGAAAGGGTATTCTTGAAATCCAAAATTTTAATTTTCAGAATTTTGAGATATTTTACATTTTGAAATTTCAAACATCAGGATTTCACATATTTTGAGATTTCAAAATTCAAACATTTGGGATTTTGGAGTTTTCAATTTCGTACATTTTAGGTTTGAGAAATTTCGTGTTTAAAAATTAAGACTTTTGGAATTTAAACTTCAGAGGTTTTGGGATTCATATTTCATAGGTTTATTACTTTTGGGATTTTGGATTTTTCTCATTTCAGAATTTAGAGGTTTTTGATTTTAGGGATCTCCCTACATTTCGGGATTTCGAGAGACTTTCGATTAAGAAAAGTTTTAACTTCCAAAATTCAAAACTCGGGCCTTTCAAGGTTTCTATTTTAAATTTTTTCAAGTTTAGATGTGTGACTTGGAAAAATTTTAGCCTTTGGAGGCTCATTCCCAACACATCTAGTGACTCCCAAAACTAAAACTCGGTGGTGTAGCGTCCATGTTTCCCAAATTCATGAGAATAATTTAAACCAGATCTAAGACAAGAGAAGAAGGAATATTTGTGTACTTGCAATTGTCTTTGGGTAGAGGAATGAGAGGAAATAAAATATAGAGAGGTCTCCATCTCTTCCACAAATGACCTTGTCAATACCTCCGCCTAGTAGACCCTTCCTTCAAGTAACCAATGTCCTTAGATCGATTAGAATGGCTCAGACACCACCACCAAATCCCTTTTTCAACTTCACGCGAAGTAGTCTACTTGCCCTTAATGCACAAAATCCCATCCTAGTTGGAGCATTAAAAACAATCCCCACTTCAGGGAAAAACCATACAACCCCTATAGACCACAACCAAAACATTGTAAATGTCTATACAATTCACAAGAAAATTGAGATGGGTGTTGTAGCTATCCGATTGACTTCCTCTTTCAAAGTTAAATTCTTTTAGTGTTTTAGTAGTTTAACAACAAGATCGATTACAAATTGGGATAAATTGTGCACAACCCTCTATAACCGATTAGGAGAAAGGGAAGATAATTTGTCTTTATTGGAACAATTTATAACAATTAAGATTGCTCCAAATGAGAAGATGACATATTTTAATTTCTCGGTTCCAAAAGACATGGGATAAGATCCTAGTGGATGTGATACCAAATTCACAAGGTGTGTTCCTCTATTTACGGAAGGTGCAAAATTTAGACATACAATGATGATATAGTTAATCAGAGGAAAAAAATTACCACGATCATATAATGTAGCCATCAGGGTGGAAAATTGTTTGATTCAGTTTTTCAAGCTAGCACCTAGGTCACCTATGCCCCTATATCAAAAAATTTGAACTCTCACAAATATTCAAACACCCGAGTTGAATCACATTCTAGCCCCTATAAATCGGAAAGCAAAGTAGTGAGGCCTCCACTTATTCTAGCACTTCTAAGGAAATTTTGGAGGTCATGAAGAAACTACATAATTTAGGAAATGAATTTGTAACTATCAAGAGGTAATAGGCCCAAATCTCTAGTTCAAATCAGTTACAAGTTCAATCAAACAAGCCTCTGTATCAATAAAACACACCTCAATATTAAGTTATAAGTCAAAACCCGAACCAAGGACAACCTCAAGCTATCGAGGCCATTTCAATCGTATAATACAAATGCAGTATCAACATTTAGGGCCTTGGTTAAAACTCAAAAAAACATTACACAAGAGAATGAATGGTGCTTCCCATGTAATCAACCTCGTAACTAGGAAACATGATTCAACAATTGTTTAAATCATGCCTTGATTATGCAAACTATTGGTGTGTACCAAGTTCTATGTGAGGAACTAAATCGACAACAAAAATTCCACAAGAGGCAACTCCAGTGAAAACCACACTTTAGTCAATTGGAAAATGGAAGAATTTTATAGAGTTAACCAACATCCTTTCTAAGGTGTAGCTTCCAACACAAGGTTGAAGAAGAGGAACATAAAGGAATGGAAATCATCTATTTCGATTATTTCTTAACCTCCTACTATTGCACAAGGACATAAAATATAAAGAGCAGCCCCAAACTCGCAAAATCAGCCAAGGAGCCTATTGCGGCAACACATGTGCCACTTCAAGTGTTGGAGAAGATTGTGCCAAGTAAGGGGAAGAAAAAGGAAAACCCATTGGTCCACCTACAATGGCAACGATACTTTTGCAACGTAATGGCCAATTGGTCCAACTTAAATGGGTCATCCAATAATCGGAGAAGGTTCTCACTAATATATTTCAACAAGAAGGAGGTTAAACAAGACAAGTTTTTAAGCATCCACCATTATATGTGTCATTGATCTTGAAACAACTTGGTTCATAATTACATGATCGATTCAGAGGTAAGCAATTCATAATGCCAAAGAAGATAGCAGATCAATAAGGCTTAAAGTATGAAGCGGTATCTAAAGGAGTGGTGCAATTAGATGGGATAGAAGTAGGAATAGTTGGGATCATCAAAGTATTAATTCTTAAACTATATTCTTGTCCCAAAGTCACGGTTTTACAATATGTATCAGTAATTTACTTGCCACAACTTTTTTTCGTTGTTCTTATCAAGTAACTTCACTGCTAAGATTAGATGCTACCTATCTACGGAGTTGGTCACATATACTCTCTAGAATGAGATATTAAGCAAAGGAAAAAATCAGATCTTAATTGATCACCAACTTCCACATTGAACCTCATGTGACAATTCCAATAAACACAAATTTCTCATCTTTGGATCATGAAAATTTCCCAAAAATTCTAGAAAAAGGACTAAATTTTAGGGCATTCCAGATTTGACGTAACATGAATGTGAAAACAAAAGGAACACTTTTAATCCATACAAGGAGATAGAGTAATACAAGCTATGTGTATATTAATTACATGAAGAGAATCCACATCACCCCCTAGCATCACCAAGCCGAGAAGATAAGGATGAAAACAAAGTATGGAATATGTTTTTGATGGTTCAAGGAGTAGGTAAGGTTCTAGAGGAAGTGCTGATGTTTATGTCACCATAAAACATCAAATACTATGTAACCTCACAATTTTAGTTTGCTTGTTCAAAAACCACAACCTGAATATGAAGCTTTCATCCATGCACTTCACTTGGCGAGGAAAACGGTATCAAAACTTGCATGTGTTTGAAGATAGTGAGTTGATTATAAATCATTTAAGAGGGTTAAATCATGAAAAAATGATTTCCTAAAAATATACATGAACCGAGTATGGGACGTCATTGAAGAATTTGAGGCATTTAATATTGAGTCCCTTCCAAACAAGAACAACGAACATGCGAGAAAAAATTGAAGCAATTGGGACAAAATTTGATGTGGTTTATTATATCAACAAAGATAAAACATAGAACTATATCATGGTATTTGTGAGGCTAGTAGTTCTAGATAACAAGATAAGCTATCAGGTGTTCAATTATGAACAACGAGATCAATTTCCGATAGGAAGAAGCTGAATTATCCACCAAGAACTATGATACTTTATAACAATTTAGTATGGGTATCAAGTGGTATATTTAACGATGAACAAGCTTCTAAAATTCCTAGTGACTCTAGAGTTGATCTTCAATCCCAATGACCAATTCGGGAAGAAGAAGGAAAATATTCAGTCAAGCGGGAAGATTTGGATCCCATTTAATTTTGAGAGGGAAAAGTACTCCAAATTAGCAAGGTGAGCACCTGAAAAGAAAAAAATGACTTCATACAAAATTTTCAGGAGTTCCCAAATGTCTTTACTTAGAGCTACGAGGACTTGAAAGGATTTAATCCAAAGTTAGCACAACACACTATTGAACTAGACCCAAAAGAAAATCTTATTAGGTAAATGCAAACACCATTCAACCCTCATATTGAGCTTCTCATGAAGAGAGAGATGAATACATTTATAGAGGCAAACATCATATTTCGATCAAGCACTAAAGTTAGGATGAAAATATTATGCCGGCCAGAAAAGAATTGGAGAAACCAGGTTGTGCATGGACTTTTAGGACATGAACAAGGCTTCTCTCAAACACCATTATCCACTTCCTTCTATGGAGAAAATATTGTATGTGGTAGCAAGTTTTGGAAGATTCTTTCTTCTAGATGGTTACTCGGAGCTACAACCAAATTATGATGAAAGAGGAGGATCAGTTCAAAATGATATTCACCACAAAATGTGGCACCTATTCCTACAAGAAAATGCCAATCGGGTTGTCAAATGCTAGAGCTACATTCAGAGGGCTATGGACATGGCATTCAAGGGGTTGATAAATAAGATAGTTCTTATCTACTTAGAGCGAAATCATTTTATTCTCTAAGAAATTGGAAAGTATCTTGTTTCACCCAGGACAAGTGTTCCAAAGATGCATGAGATTGAGTGTCCCTAAATCTGAAAAATTATATATTCCTAGCTCACGAAGGAAATATCCTAGGCCACATTTTTCTAAAGAGGATTTGGTAATTGATCTAGATAGGGTAGAAGCCATTCATGCATTACCAATACCAAGTCATAAGAAGTCACTCCAACTCTTCTTAGGGAGAATCAATGTTTTCCAGATGTTTGTGCCGGATTTTTCAACTCTTGTCAAACCACTAATCATAATTTTAAAGAAGAGTACATAATTTAAGTGGACAATGAAAGGAAAGGAAAATTTTGAAGTTATCAAGCTTTTAATATCTCAAGCCCTTACTCTCATCAATCCAGATTTATCTAAAGACTTCATGCTCTATGCTTTTAGTGGTTCAAACAATATTTGTGGCATCTTGGTGTAGCGAGAATAAAGAGGATCTAAGAAACCAGTCACCTTTTTCAGTCGAGCTTGGAGGAGTATGAAGTGAGGTACTCATTCATTGAGAAACACATTCCCGCTTATCATTAGAAGTTTGAAAATTTTCAAACACTTGTTATCAAACAATAAAATTCAGCAATTAGTGTTTCACGTTGGGGTGAAATATTTCCTCTTGAAAAAATATTTGAATGATAAATGGGTAGGTTGGATCACTTGTGAAATGGAATATGACATAGAGATAAAATTCATAAAGTTAGTTTGTGGAAAGGGATTGTGTGAGAAAATCGCCCATAGTCAAAAGCATGTTGAGACAAACAATTAAAATGAAGTTGTTTTCATTGTATAGGATAATCGGGAACAAGCGAGATGATAATGTGCCTACCCATTACATCTCCTACAAAAAATTATATTCCCAATAGAGATGATACAAAAATATAGGAGATAATTCATACTCTTATCCATTTTGTATGTGCTTATTGGCAATGTTATGTTGAAGAAAGAAAATAATGGAGTCATGTTGAGGTGCATTATAACAAGTCAAATTGAAAATGTGCTACATGAATTCCATGATGGAGAAGTTGAAGATCATTTTTCTTTATGGGTAACAACTCTCAATATAATGAAGGTGGGTTATTTTTGTCCCAAAGTGTTTAATGACTGCTTATTGTTGGATCAAGAAGTGTAAAAAGTGTGCATTTTGAGAACCATGGAGAGGCTACCAACACTCCCATTGCATCAATATCATTTGACCATTCATTCATACATTGGGGTTGGAATTCATTGGGGTCATGAACTTGAATTCGAGCTAAGGTCACACATGAAATTTTATGGAAACAAACTACTTCACCAAGTGTACCAAGTGGTAGCACTCAAGGAGGTGACCGAGTCCTCTAGTATACTACACTTTTATGAGGGAAGTGTTACCCGATTCGGTGTCTCAACTACTTACATATAAGAAAATGCTTTGCGTTCCTTGGCGGGAAGGTTCTTTGAGTGGGATGTTAGGAATGGAATTTATTTGAGCACCTAATCAAACTATTACACCTAGGGTAATAGGAAATAATAGTCCACAAATAATAATTTTCGAGGATCATCGGGAGGAATCTAAATGAAAATTGAAGGACATGGTACACCAATCTTAAATCATCCTTGTGGGCTGATAGGCTCACACATAAAAGGTCAACAAGAAGCTCTCCATACAAGCTAGTATATTGGAAAGAAGCGATGTTTCCCATATCAATAGAGATGCCAAAATTAAAGCTAATGAAGTAGCTAGAAGCATCGAGAGTTTGAGCCTATGGAAGATAGATATGTGGAGTTCATTGAATTGGAAGAAATAAGATAGCATGTAATACAAACCATGGAGAAGAATCAATCCTTAATCAAAAGGAATTATGACAAGAACCTTCGGGAGGGAAATTCACATATGAAATGGGATGCAGATCAGAAAAACAAAAATAGACATTCCAAGTTTGATGATATATGGAGTGGTCCTTAGATGGTCATCGGATGTAAAAGTAGAAATAATTTTCAGCTATCCACTTATTAAGGAGAAGAATTTGATTCAGTTAATGGAATCTCTCTCAAGAACTACTATTGAAGGAAGAACTTTCATCCTTATATATATTAGTTTAGTATTTTCAATTCCTCAAAGTGCTTCGCACATTGTCTTGTTGTAGATTAGGTGTTTGTTTCCATAATTTCCTTTGGCATAGGTTTTTGCTCCTAAGTTATATAATCACATAAATTCATATGTCACTCGAGAAAGAATATTATAACAGGAAGCCCAAAGTTATAAGTAATGATTGTAGATATCAAGGAGTTTCGAATGCGAGAGAAACTAAAATCATATTAATGGGTAGATTTCAAATTTTTATCCTCTTGTTCCTTCGGATCATTCACGTTTGAGTTTCTAGCACCTCCACTAATTCATTCAAGTCCCATCCTTTAGTTATGTTCGAGTAAAGCATGTCACAATGTTCCAAAAATCATTAAGAAAAGGAGTAAAATAAAATTTTAATAGATTTCCATGATGTCCAAAACACCTGTAAATGTCGTAATCAAAATCTTGTATTGAGCTATTCATGCCAAGAAATCATGGGTTTAAGTGTGCTACATACCGATAGAATCAAATTCGGGATAGGTAGAGAGGTCTCACTTTTAAGTACAAAAAGGTTACCCAAAGGGGTGAATCAGAATTGATTTAAAATTTCAAAACAATTTTCCACTTGAATAAGATATTTAATATTTTATTATATAATTTGACAATTCAAGCACCAACAAGTCAATTTGATTAGTGGTGTTGCAAGTAGTTCTAGGAAAAATGTAGAGGATTCATCGGTTTTAGGCCATCAATAGTGACTTTGTACCTAATGGAGGATTCAGCTACTAGTCTATGAACATCTAGCAGAAAATATCCCCATGAGTCACTAAATTGTTATCTATTCCCCTTAGAAAAAATGCACAATGGGGACCAAACAGACCTCGACATCGGAAAAGACTTCATAGATCAATCGAGGATTTTGGGTGAAGGTAACACTTGAAGAGCATTTGGAAACATTTCAGTGAGTTGAAACCATTTGAAGAATTTTTCATCTTCTCGGGTTTTTAAAGAGACTCATGTTGCTCTTGAGATGAAAATAAGCTTGGACGGGCCCACTTCTAGCTAAAATGAGAAAAATTGGAATAAAAACATGATGAGCCATAAAAATTCTATATGCAGTCTTACAAGGCTTTTGGCTCGAAGAAATTCAAAAAATTCCCAAATTAAGGATTTAGGGGCAAACAAATTGTAAAATAGGCCTATGTGAGGCCACCGAGCTAGAACTAGCTTGTCACGATGCTCGAATGAGCTAGAATTATGCATAGGAGGGACGAGTCAAAGGAGGCCTTGTCAAGTAACTCGATGAGCTACTCGGTGAACCGAATTACATAGGTGGTCGATCGAGTCGAGTCAGCTCTTGGAAGCTTAGAATATCGCCATGTTAGCCAACACAACTATCGTGGGGGCTTAATAGGCGACCTCAAATCAAGTCCTAAGATCAAAATTGGAAGCCCCGTGGAGTGAGTCAGCTTTGTAGGTAGGTGAAGGACTCGAGTCACCCTAGTGAGTTGTGGAGCCAAGGTGTTCGACGTCTCACGGGGGAATATCTCAAAGCCAAGTAATAAAAACTCGACATGGTAAGGATGAAGTCACGGAGTTGGCCAAATGGTGAGTTAGTAGGGTGAAATTGGAGCCGAAGGATGGGAGATATCTCGGAAGGATCGATGATGGGGCCATGTCGGCTAGATCTAGGAAAAAATGGGATCTTCATGGTTAGTAGAGAAACTCGAGAAAAAGCTATCCAAAATCTAAAAATTTAGAATTCGGCGGTGTTTTTGGATATCGATGAGGGGGAAACACATTGGGGCAAGAAAATTCCCAAGACTCTACTAGCCCAAAGTTTTAAGGGCTCGAGTAGAGTCAATGTATCTTCAGTGTAAAGAAGATGGTTGTTTAGGAGATCAACCAACCAAGGTTCCAAAGCAGTAAGTAAAAAATTATGAAATGGTAGAGGTCTGAAGTTCAAATTTTGGAATTGGACATTTAGAAATTTGGTGATTTTTACAAATTAGGTGAAACAGTGGACAAAGAGGTGGGTCAAGATATCCGATCCCAAATTCTGAAATAAACCGAGTGAATGTGGAAGAGGTACATGGTAACATGCATGCTAGAGTATTAGGGTAGCTAAGCTCGGGGACTAAGGTTTCTAGACAATGAAGACATGATAACATAGGAGTGGACCTCATCCAATCAACGAAGATTGATGTATCTTTGAGTCATTTTGAAATCACTAGGGTGTAAAATCATAGATCACGATGGCCTTTTAAACCCTAAATCAAAGATCACGACGAGATAGGTTGAAGTGCATTGAGCCATTTCTAAGGTATGTAGTTAGGTAGGTGCATTGAGCAACCTTTGGGCTATGACTGTTGAGTCGATGGCATGACAAAGGTTGAGTTGCATTTAATGTTGGAGCTCGGTGGGTGGAAGAGTAACTTATATGGTGGCCCAAACAAAAAATTAACATATCTTGAACATTCCTTTACCAAATTTAATGAAATTACACTTGATGGAAATGATATTAAGAGAATTATCCAATGTTTATTTCAAATTTTGGAGATCGGGGTGGGTAAAGAATGAGCTCAAAAATTAAATTCATGAAAAATGATGATAACTTCCCTTACACTAATCCATATTTGACAAACTTTAGTGTTTGGAAAGGTATTTCCGAGCTCTAAGGAATTGTTAGTGTAAAATCACAACACTTCCGAATGGCCCGAGTGTGAGTTGGGAATTCGGTGTGATTACACAACATGTGACCATCTCTAAAGCTGTAGGAATTGCAAAAATTAATATGGCCCTCCGAAGAAATGTGGTTCTTGCTTCCTAATCTACCTACCACAAGCTAATCCATTGCAGGTAGAACTAACCTCTCTGAATCTAAGCATTACGAGGGGACATGGAGACAGAGAGAGGGTGAAAGAGCCTACACTAAGCGATGATACAAAAAAGGAAGTGGCGAGATTCTCTGTTGAGGGAGAATGAAATAGGAAAGAGGGGAATGAGGGAGGTTAGACAAAATTGACACATATCTTAATTAAAATCTACCATCGAAACTCCACAAAGCACGACATTTTATACCCATGAACGTGAAATACATATACAGGGAGAAAACACGAGATAGAGAGGCACATAGAAACAACAAAATGATGCCAAGGGTTGGAAGACGCCACAAAAACAAGAATTTATTGCTCTATAAGGTGTATAGACTATTACATGCGGTTATCGGAGAGGCACAAATATGCTCTCTAAGTGTAGGAGAAGGCTTATAACTCAAATAGAGTAAGGAAGAGTTTGACAAATTTTCCCCACATCCTAGAATGTCTCTCCCTTCTCAAATGAGAAGTGTTACAATATATAGACGATGAAAACCTAGAAAGAGAGAAGAGAAACTCAACTCTGCTCTTAAAATCTAACCACCAACAATCAATGTCCGCCATTAATCCATCCAACATCTATCAAGTCTGGTTCCCTATGTGCCTGCATTCAAGTGTGTTGAAGAAGGAAGAACGATAGATCGAATCAAATCAGATTTTTGGTTAAATCAATCAGATTACGTAATAATGGCATGAAATATGTTTTCCCATTTTTACCCTCTGATCTTGTAAAAATTAAAGTTTCATGCTCCCATGGTGTAGGCGAGGTCGAGACCTTTATAACGTATCAAATTTGTTGAATTTCAGGAACTGGATTGAAAGATATGTCCATTTGAATGTTTGAGTCGGTTTGTACAAAAATCACAAAAACTAGTTAGCAGTAACAGGTCCGCAGCCCGAAACTCACCTTTGCACCCTTTTGGCACCAAAAAATACAAAATGCAAAAAATACCCCGCAGCCCCATAATTCATTTTTTTAAAAAACCATCTTTAGGCCCATTGGTCTACATTTTCCATTTGGGTGAAAAGTCTCTCCCAGACCCACCGGCCCACTCTGGAAAAAAATCACTCTAAGGCCCGCCTTACCGCATGAAATTTAGGCTTGACATGTGGATCCTCTAGGAATTGGCAGAGGTGTGGCTCATTTTTCAGTTTATGCCTTCTCAGGGAAAAATGTTTAAAATGCCTCCGATTAACCGCCTACCCGCTTTGAATTTTCAACTTGACCACATGGGCGCTAGTTTGGGGACCATTTTTGGATTTCACTTTTGAAGTTGCACTAAAGAGACATGTGGCGCATTTGCAACATGCTCTATTCCTTTGTATTTGGTTAAGTCCTTTTTTTCTTCGGGGCCATAAATCGACCCTAGACACGTGTAGGCTTGGCACTTATTTGAAATCCCGCTCCAAATTTTACTTTTAAAGCGTCGTCGTGCTTGACACTTGGATCCTTCCACGGCTTGCCTCTACTTTGAATATTAAATCCCCGACTCTGTCCCTTTTCAAACCTAGGACACATGGAAGGCTAGCGCACATTTGAGTCTCCGCTTTGAGTCACACCTTTCAAGGAGCGCCATGTCGACGTGTGGCAGCTTCTACCGACACCTTTATACTTAGTAATTTTAGGCCCACTCTTTTTGGTCCTCGGGCATGTGGAATCCCTGTGCTTGTTTGAGTCTCCAATTTGGATTTAATTTTTGGAGATTCATTGATGAGGCATATGGAAGCTTTCGCTTTATCGACAATACTTAGCTAATTTGGGCTCACTCTAAATCATTTTTGTAAATCCTGAAGCATTTGAGTCTTTCTCCATTTCTCTCCTTTGAGCCTTTGGTTTTCTTTGACACTGTTTTCTCCTTCCTTAACCTTGCTTCTCCATTTTGAGCCCGTCTACAACCTGGTCGTTAGCTTTGAAACGTGGGCTCATGCGGATCAAGTGGCCCTTAGATTTCTTTTCATGTATGGGGTCATTTGATCCTTCATACACCCGATCCTTGGATTTAGGATCGATTATCGATTTTGAAATGAGGCACACATAGAGTCGTCCCTTAGAGTTTTTGTATGCGGGGTCATGTTGATCATTTTTTCCAAGGAAAAAATTGAGATAACAATTTACGACTCACGGGTACATCTTCTGCTAGATGAAGAGAACATTAGCCTTGAAGCATCCATTGGGCATGGAGTCAAGAGTGATAGCCTTATCTTGAGCCTTTTTCTTTGAAAATCTAATCTCCGAGCCGCTACGAGCCCAATTTCTTGCTTAGTGAGGACTGAACCTATTTCGGAAATGGAATGCCTCAAGACTCAATTTTAATTACTCTGTATTTGTGTTTTATTTTAAACTAGCTTTTATTACAGGAAACTATGGGTCTCTCTGTATGAATCTTTGAAAGGCCTGGCCTTGCACCTCGAGCAATACGACCAAAACTTATGTACAAAGAGATAAAAATCATACATGCCTCAAATGAGACATGCTTTGAGTGTGCAAAATCACTTCTTCTACTCGAAAACAAAATCTACTCCTAATCCTATACTAACAAGAGACAAAAGGGACTCAAACAAATCCTTCAACTAGGAGAAGTAGCTTCCTTTTCTCAAAGGGGGAAAACATGTAAATGGTTTGTCACCGAATATGGCTGCATGGATGAGTGAAAAAATGATAAAGGGTCAATCCTCCACCCATATTATCAAGGTATCAACATTAACGGAAAACACCTCCTCAAGCTGATTTACATTGGACTCTTGGAGGTGTTGATGGTGACCCTTATTACTTTGATATTCATCCTCATGCCCTGAAGTGGGCATGACTTGTTTTGGCTTCTCCCTTGGCTCCAAAGAAGCCAAGTATCTGATAGGGCATGGTCTGATCCTTTGAATGTGCCTGTGGCTCTTAATTTCAACTCCAAGAATGGAGTCTTCTTGTGGACCTTCTTGGATGGATGGTGTGAGAGGGATGATGACATCTTCTTGCCTTTTCTCGTCCTTCTCCTGTGAAAAACATGAAAGACTTATATCTTCCAACCTTGGTTCTAGAGGGTACATTGTGAGACACATGTTGTTGTAATTTATTTCCCTCCTTCATGGCAGTAGGATCATGTGCTTGGAAGGTGGATGATGGAGGAGTAAATGATGTAATTTCCTTAGGCTCCTCTCCATCAAAGCAATCCTCCAAGTCAGACAGATAATTTGTCTCCTTGTTGTCCTGTTGCATGTGCTCGACCTCCTCCATGGTGTCCTCTTGATCTGCAACTTGCTCACCATGGTTCCCTTCATCCTCCAACATGAAGTTTGAAATCTCAAAATCCTCTTCAACATTAGAGATTAAAGGGGATGAAGTGGGAGGAATAACTGAAGGTTCTTCTATAGCCTACTCCACACTTGGAGCCTCTGAAACTATATGGTCCTCCTCCATCATGGGTTCATCAATCAAATCAGGCCCTTGAAATGAAAGCAAAGAATCTTCAATGATGATTTCTTCATTAAGTGGCTTCAACACTAATTTGATCTCTCCCAGCTACTCCTCTTCAATGGGGCTTGAAGCTAATTGTTCCTCCTCTTTAATTGGTTATGCAACTTAGATTACATCAGCATCCTCTTCGGATAGAGTACCATTAGGGACACTACAAACAGATAAAATAGATTTTTGATCTTCTTCTTCTTCTTCTTCTTCTTATGCTGCTGCAAACTCATCCTTAGCCACCACCTTGGCTCTTCACCTCTGACTTCCTCTATTGGCTTGACCATCGAGGGAATATTTGTAAACCCAAACTTGGAATCCTAATTCTTGAGATCTTCTATCATTTCTTCTCTCTTTGGATGCCTCTTCTGTTATTCTCCTTGACTGGATTATTGAGTATCTTCCCAACATGGAATTGGGAAGGCAAGAGAGGAGGGTGGATGAGGTTTCAACCAGATTTGCAATTGTTTGTGGTGGTGATGGAAGTGGAACTTATTGTTTATTTGGAGGGGATGACTAATTAGAAGGGAAAAGGGAAGAAGAATTGAAATAAGATGGAAGATTAGGAGATGGAGAAAGGAAGTCAACATTTGGGGCATCAAGTCGAGGGGATTAAATCCTTATCATGCTGAATTGATAAAGTTTGAGAAAGAGAAAATGAAGAACATGGAGTTGATGATTGACTTACTCATTGACAAGGTTGTCTTGTGTCCAGCTCATAAACCTCAATGTCCCAATCCCATTGTAAGTTGAGGCACCACTTCAACCCTTAATTCAAGATTCTATTAAGGGATGTAATGTCTTGGAAGAGGGCCTCCCCATGGCAAAGGTTCCCAAAACCAATCTGAATGCCTTCATCTATGTTATAGCCCTAGATTGCACCATGTTATCCCCCATTATTTGGATCTTCTCCAACAAACGAACATTCTCCATGTAGTTGTCACCATCATATGCATCCCCTTGTTCTTTATAAGCTCCATAGTTAAATTGGTTTTGACCCTGCTCATATGGGTAAGCATAATGGTTCTAGATCTGATCATAATGTTGATCGGAAGGATTTGAGAAATTCATTGGAGGTGAGGTGCTTTGCATTGCTGCAAGTGTGAGTTCCATGAAGGGAATTAAGTCATGATTGCACAACTTCATGGAATCGAAGAAAATGAAAGAGATGGAAGAGGAAAATGGATGAAAATGAGTGGAAATGGATGGAAAAGTTTTGTAACTTAGAGGATGGGTTATTGACCAAATGGAGTTTCCCGGATGTGCTTTGTATGTTCCTCTAAAGGTGAATCTCACCAAGAACACATCAACTTGATGAAATAAATTGAAGACTTCTTGGTCCAAGGTAGTGCGTGCCAAAACTATAAGTGTGGTCACACGACGTCTTATGATTTTCTATTGTAATGAGACACCTTGGAAATATGGAAGATCTAAACTCGAGTCCCACCAGGAATGACAAAACTATTAGTGCGAGAATCACAACACCCCAAATGCCCCGAGTGTGAGCGGGGCATTCGATGTGATTGTACAACATGGGACCATCTCTTGAAAGGTGAGACTTGCAAAACTTGAGATGGCCCTCTGGAGAAAGTTGTATCTTGCTTCCTAATCTACTTGCCACAAGATACTCCAGTGTAGGTAGAACATATCCTATCCTAATATAACCATTCCAAGGGGACAGGGAAAGAGAGAGAGAGGGTGAAAGAGCCTACACTAAGCGGTGATACACCAGAAAAGGAAGTGGTGAGATACTTTATTGAGGGAGAATGAAACAGGGAAAAGGGAACTGAGGGAGGTCAGACAAAAGTGACACAGACCCAGATCCAAATCTGCCATAGAAACTCCATGAAGCATGACATCTTACACCTGCAAACGTGAAATACATACATAGGGAGAAAACACGAGATAGAGAGGCATAGAGAAACAACAAAACAATGCCAAGGGTTGAAAGATGCCACGAAATAAGATTTTATTGCTCTATAAGGTGCACAGACTATTACATGCGGTGCTCAGAGGCACAAATACGCTCTCCAGGCATAGGAGAAGGCCTACAACTCAAATGGAGTCAGGAAATGACTTTGACAGAGTTTCCCCACACCTAGAATGTCTCTCCCTTCTCAAATGAGAAGTGTTACAATATATAGATGATGAAAACCAGAAAGAGAGAGGAGAAACTCAACTCTACTCTTAAAATCCAACCACCAACCATCAATTCCCTCCGCGAATCACCCATCATCTGTCAAGTGCAGTTTCAATATATCATTCGGGCGTGTTGAAGAAGGAAGAACGGTGGATCGAATCAAATCAAATCGGTGGTTGAAGCAATCGGATTATGTATTAATGGACTGAAATAAAATTTCCCATTTTCACCCACCTAACCTCATCAAAATTAAATTTTCAAGCTCCCATGGTGTAGACGAGGTCGAGACCTTTCCAACGGTGCAAAATTTGTTGAATTTTGGGCAGCCTTGGCTCGAAAGATGTCCATTTAAATGTTTGAGTTAGGTCCATACAAAAATGGCGAAAACAGATTAACAAAATGGGTCGCGGGCCGAAACTCACCTTTATGCCCTTTTGGCACCAAAAATACAAAATGCAAAAAAGCCTTGCATCCCCGCAATTCATTTTATCAAAACACCATCTTTGGGCCTGCCTTGATCCACATTTTCATTTGGGTGAAAAGCATCTCCCGGGCCCGTCGGCATGCTCGGCAAAAAAATAACTCCAAGGCCTGCCATCCCACATGCAATTTAGGCTTGACATGTGGCTCCTCTAGGCATTGGTGGAGGTGTGGCTCATTTTTACTTTACGCCTTCTTGGGGAAAAAGTTTAAACTTCCACCGACGACCCACCTTCCCGCTTTGACTTTTCAACATGGCCACATGTCGAGATGGCACTAGTTTGGGGATTGCTTTTAGATTTTTCTTTTGAATTTGTACCGAAGAGACATGTGGCACCTTCCATGGCTTGCTCTGTTCCTTTGTATTTGGCTAAGTCCTTTTTTTCTTGGCAGGCCCATTAGTATGACCCTATACACGTGGAGGCTTGGCTCTTGTTTGAAAGCTTACTCAGAATTTTACTTTTGAAGAAACGTCATGCTTGAAACTTGGATCCTTCTATTGGCTTGCCTCTGCTTTGACTATTCAACCCCTGACTCTATCCCTTTTCGGACCTAGGACACGTGGAAGGCTAGAACTCATTTGAGTCTTCACTCTGGGTCACGCCTTTGAAGGAACACCGTGTCGACAAGTGGCGGCTTACGCTCGACACCTTTATACTTAGTCCTTTTAGGCCCGCTCATTTTTGGTCCCTAGGCACGTAGAAGCCCTACGTTTGTTTTAGTCTTTGCTTTTGGATTCACTTTTTGGAGATGCATTGATGAGGCAAGTGGAAGCTTCCATTGTATCCTCCATACTTATCTAATTTGGGCGCACTCTTAATCATTTGTGAAGCCTAAAGCCTCTCGAGTCTTTCTTTGTTTCTCTCATTTGAGCCTCTTTTTCTTTTACATTGTTTGCTCCTTCCCTAACAATACTTCTCCATTTTAGATCCCGTCTATAACCTGATCATTAGATTTGAAACGTGGGCTCCTGCGACGGAAGCGGCCCTTAGATTTCTTCTGTGCAGGGTCATTTGATCCTTGTAGACCTGTTCCTTAGATTCGTGGATTAATTGTTAGATTTGAAATGTGGCTCACATGAGTTATCCCTTAGATTTTTTTCTATGCATGGTCATATTTTATCAATTTTTTCGTGGGAAAAATTGAGATAAAGGCATGAAATGATCAAAGATGAGAGAATGTTGGGTTAGGTAAGTGAAGGATTATGATTAAGTTGGAGGAGCTAGAGGCCATACCTAGGTGAAATCATGTAGTCCATTTCTTCAAACATAAGGTAGGGTATAAGGAGTATGGTTTTTGTAGGTTTTCCCATCTGGATTGTAGGAGAAATGATTATTTTGGTGGGTTTTGGAGAAATTTCGGAACTCTACACTCTCTCTCTCATACTAATTTCTCATATAAATATTAAGGAGGGGCTCATTAAATAAGGTTGGATACTCTGTGATTTCTCAACACCTATTTCTTGTCTTTGAGAAATCTTTGGAGTTTTAACCTTCCCTTTTAATCTTGTAATGTAAAGTATCATGCCTTTGGCCCCAATGTAATCATTTTTATAAACATTTTGAGTAATAAAAATTTAGTTATGGATGCTTTGGAACCCTTATTGTGTTTATTTCAACTCTCTAATCTTTTATTGATTTTGAAGGTTTCTATGCATATTTTATTTTCATTACAGAGGTCTTAATAGTTTTGTCTTATTGGTAAATACATTTGTAATAGGTGTTTTGATCGTGGTACTATACCACCCTCCTAAAAATTACTTGATTAAATTCCTATGCGGTGCGGGTTGTCAACATTCCTTGTTGGTGCATCGCCTTCCCTTAGAGTAGATTTCATTTTCATTTAATAATTTTATCCTTGTCCCCTTATAAATCATTAGAGTAGGGTTAGATAAGAGATTATCTTCCCTTTGGAGTAGTTTAACACTAGGTTAGGAATATGAAGTTGGCCTTCTCACGGAGATCTATCCCGATTGCAAATTCCCACATTTTTGGATAGCTCCATGTTTGAAAAATCACATTGACTACCCACTTATTCACTTATAGGAATTCAAGGGTGCTTTTAGTATTCCACAACATATGATACTAGGAAGGTTTGGGTTTTGTATAAAGAACAAATTTGATTTATTTGATACTTTCAAGAAGTATAAAACTTTGGTTAAGAATGAACAAGTTTGAACTTAAAGTTTCTCGGATCGAGATAATGGTGGAAGTCTTGCACTAATGAATTTAATGGCTACTATTCACGGGATGGAATCCATATGGTGTAGAAAGTTCTTAGAACACCATATCAGAATGGTGTGTCAAAAAGGATGAACAACACTATCATGGAGCATGCGAGGAACATGAGATTGCATGTTAGATTGTCCTTACATTTTCGGTAGATGTTTTAGATACTACAGTTTACTTGACATACATAGGACCTTCAAGTTATTTGGAAGGGTGAGTACCAAATGTAGACACCTAAATTTGGTATCAATACCTTAATCTCCTATGTACACATATTTATTTAATTCACCTCCTTATTTAATTAAATCCCCTCCATTATCCTTTCACATTAAATTCCCATCTAATTGCTATTAATTAATTAATCTTTATTAGTTAATTAATTAATCATCAATATCATATCCATTTCACTGATAAACTTTTTATTCCTATTGCTTTTATCCTGCACACACATGGCTTTGATTTTATAGATTTTATCAATTCTTACACCCTTACTACCCATATTTTATCTCTTTCCCACCTAAATTCTTGAAAGCATCCTTCCACTCTTTAAGAATCCCAAAAACCTAACTAAAATAACAGTAGCCCATTAGGGGAAAATTTCCCGGTGGTCGGAGGCAACCTAGCCTAGTTGTCATTGACCCTATAAAATAAAACCCCCTTTCTATCCAGAGAGGAATCAATCACAATAAATCAATCATAATTTGAACCTATGCATTCTTCCTTGTACCTAAGCCTTCTTGAGACATTTTAAATATCTTTTATATACTCCTTTGGCATCCTCACATCACTCATGATCATCCTTATTTATATTTCCCATCATCATTATCTTGCTTTTGCATATATCTATCATATTATCGTATATTCTTGTTTCCTAACCTTTTCGAAGAGTACATGAAACTTCGAAACATTGGCGACATTCAACATCCTTCTCCTAAATCCATTTTTCTTACAATTTTTCATATTAATCTTATTATTCTATTCTTTACACTACTATGGTACAGTCACCATCAATTCCTCTCATTCGCTATCAAGTGGGGGCCTCTTCACCCAATAATCTATCCAATCTATCCTTTCCTATACTTTTCCTTCCGCTTTGTCTTTAGTTTTTTTCTATAGATCCACTTACATTATTCACATAACTTATAAACTTCTAGATTACACTCGGACCTTACAAGTCTACATATTTTTTTATAGGTTCATATCCATCCTCCCGAGGTCATCATTGACCTTCTGTGCATAGTTTGAGTCGTTGTTGACCTAGACCAAGTAACACTTAATTTGAAGTTGTTTCAATTATATGAATTTCTAGATCAGTCTTAATCATTTCTCAAATTTAGTGCTATTTTTGTTTACGCATGATATTTATTGTTCTTGCATTATTTAACTCTTTCTAGAGAATGGGGTTGACATCCGAGAAAGGAAGCCAAAAGCATCTTGGAACCGATATTTTCTAGGAATCCCTCCATAATTCAATCTAATAAATATTGTTTTCAATCTATTCACATGACTTATTCATCTCATAGCTAGGATCGATCAATTACTTAGACCAGATATCTCATCGCATCTCGAGGTAAATTAAACCCTCTATCATTTCTTAGGTTGTTAGTTTCTTTAGTAGTCACTGCATTAATTTCATTAAGAATGAGAAAATTGATAAACACAAGAGGAGGCTTGGATATGTAATAAAGTAAACTATTTGTTTCTGAAACTTTATGGTTGTGAAAATTTTTGTCACATTGATAAAAAGGATAGGACCAAGATATAAGCTAAGTCGAAGAAATGTAGTTTCATTGGGTATGAAACTAAATATTTTTTATTCCCGTTATGGATTTTGGATGAGAAGAAATTCATTAGGAGCAGGATTTTATTTTCAATGAAAATTTTATTTATAGGGAACAACTTTAGGATAAGAAGATAGAAAAGTTTGAGTATGTATCACTTGATTAGATAAAATATAGAGAAGTTCTCAAAAGACTATAAAATCAACAAGTATAAAAAATACATAGAGTTGGCATTGATCTTGGCACGATCGGTGTCAATTCTATATTTGGTGTTGATTCTATAGATCAAAATCAGCAAGAACAAAATATCGTCAAACTCTTGCAAATCTTGTGAGACATTCTACTAGGGTAAGTAGACCCCCTACAAGATTATCAACGTATATAATTTAAAATTGTTTATTGATAGATGGTGGAGAGCCAATTTTTTTGAAGAAGCAATGCAGGTAGAAACATGGAAAAAGTGGGAGCAAGGCATGGATGAGGAGATGGACTCCTTGGAACACAAAATACTTTTTATTTGGTTTAGTTTCGAAAGGAAAGAGAGCATTGTAGAACAAGTGGGTTTACAAGTTAAAGGAATAATAAGGTGAAAAACGAGGTACATGGCAAGACTTGTTATGAAGGGATTTATGAATGACAAAGGTATAGACTTTTATGAAATTTTTCTCTCTGTTGTTAAAATGACTTCCATTAGTTTTGTTTTAAGTTTGGTAGATGTGGAATATTTACATCTTGAAGAATTAGATGTAAAGACTATTTTTCTTCATGGTAACTTTGAGGAAGAAATCTATATGGAGCAGACCACTGGATATGAAGTCAAGGGAATGAGTGATTGGTGTGTAGATTGAATAAGATTTTTACGTCCTTAAGCATGCTCTAAGATAGTGGTATTTGAGATTTGATAGGTTCATGATAGATCAAGGTTCTTGTAGATGTCATATTGATCTCTGTGTTTATTTTAAGAGACTAGATAATGGAACCTCCAATATCTTGTTGTTTTATGTGAATTACATGCTTGTGGTAGGGTCAAACATGCTGGATATAAATGAGATAAAGAGACAATTAGCCAATACATTTTCCATGAAAAATTTAGGTAAAACAATGAAAATTCTTGGCATGCGAATCAATAGAGACACAAAGAGAAGAATATTGAATTTGTCTCAAGAATATTTTTGAACAAGATGTTGGACATGTTTCGTATACAATATGTAAAACCAGTGAGTACACCACAGGTATGGCACTTAAAGTTGAGTAAGAAACAATGTTCTAAAACACATGAAGAGATTGCATATATTTCAGTACCATATGCTTCGGTAGTTGGAAGTTTGATGTATTATTTGGTATGACCAAGACCAAATGTTGTCGATGCAAACGATGGGAATCGTCAAGAAATAGATGAGTAATCAAGGAAAGGACCACTTTGAAATGCAAAGTCGATAAATTATCGAGATACTTGAGAGGGACCGAGTAGTAGACAATTGTTCTATGGAGGGTCGAGGTTTCCTTACATGGATATGTTGACGTGGACATGGCTGGAGATTTGGATGGTAGGAGAAGAACCATAGGTTACGTATTCATTGTTGGTAGAAGGATAGTTAGTTGGATTTATTAAATATAAAATATTTTTCCTTGTCTACTACATATGTAGAGTATGTCACTACTACACAAGCAAGCAAGGAGCTAATTACATGTTATTTAGTGATATACAAAGTGCAATTCATCTTGCAAATAACTCAATATTCCATTAAATAACCAATCATGTACAACTCAAGTATCACTTTATTAGAACAATTTTTGAGGATGGACATCGAAGTTAGACAAGATCCATAAAAGTCGAATCCTCGCTAATATGTTTTCAAAGGCGGTTCTGAAAAGAGAAATTGGAAGGTTTCTCGGTTTTGGGAGGTCTTCAAGATTGATCTTGAAGAATAGAAACAATTCAAATAAGAGTCGAGGATGAGTTGTAATAATGGGTTGCAATAGTCGGTTTCAAGTGGGAGATTGTTGAAGTTATGGAGCCTAAACACAAGTTGAAGTGGTTGTTTGGTTTTGTTGTTATATTGTTTGGGAGGAATTTATGGCCATGGAAAAAAATAGAATTGTCTTATTAATTGATGGGAGTTAATTTTTATGAGTAATTTTATTTATATGCACGTATTATTTATAAGCATATGATATTTAGGTTTCTTGTGGTTGAAGCAAGCTTTTACAAAGAGGTGCACAAATTATATATATGTGCATGGATTTACTCTTTTATGTATGAGAAAGAGAGAATTGTATTGTATTCCTCAAGACCGAATTATCCCAAAGAAAACTTATAGACTATATTACTTAATAAAAATATTACAGTTATCCACAAAAAATATGGGTGGTAAAGGGCACACCCCACGTTCAAACTAGCCGAGGCTAGGAGTCCAAAGTATCAAAAGGCAACAATGCCACAAAACAAAAGGAAAATAAACTAAGCTGCCACAACAAACATAGCAGCAGGGGGGTGGTGGGGGCCCTTTATCCTCCAGGTTACCACCTGGAAGATCATTTCCATCTGGAAGGGGCGTGGCTTGGTGCCAACTTCTTCTTCTTCTTCTTTGTCTGCTAGATTAGGC
Source organism: Taxus wallichiana var. yunnanensis (assembly GCA_018340775.1). NCBI lineage: Eukaryota > Viridiplantae > Streptophyta > Pinopsida > Cupressales > Taxaceae > Taxus > Taxus wallichiana. The sequence continues at coordinate 193,413,790 of CM031240.1, read as the reverse complement.
GATATGGAAAGAGCCAACGGGGACTTTTCTAGAATCCCATCCATCCCATTGCGTAGGAGAGGGGAGTGGTGGCGGGAGCCCCAACCACTGTGATGCGTGGGCCGCTGTGGGGACCCCCAACCACCCCGATTAACAGGGCTCCGCCGATGATCTGGTTGCCACCGGGAGAGCGATGACGGTGGGTACGTTCATTCGACTGGCCACGCCCACGGTGACCTCTCGAATGAACACTCCCAGAAGGGGAGGTGGGGGCTCCGTGCCATAGTGCAAGGAGCATTGGCCTAGTGATCAAGAGGGTCTGGAGGTGCCACACTTCTAGCTCAACCTTGCGGGCCTGATCCTGGATCTGTAAGAACACATTCGAGATAAGCAAGGCCTTATCATAATGCGAAAGAAAGCAAGAAACTAGTGGAATTAGCAAAAACAATAGAATTGTGTTCTTTCCATATAAAAAAGGATCTCCACTCTAAAAGTATGCCACACTTGTGCAAAAGCATGGGGAATGGAAATAGAATCCCCAAGCAAAACATGTTGCCAAAGAAAAGGAGCTAGGTGAAATGGCTGAAAAAAATTGTGGATCCAGACCCAAATAGCCTGAGCTTTTGGGCAGAACTAGAACAGATGCGTAAGCATCTCAATATGCCCACAAAAAGGGAAAAGCCGAGGAGCAATCCCGTAATGAGCTAATATGCACCTAATAGGGAGGCCTTGAAAGAGCAGGCACCAAGCAAAATAGGCTAGCTTGGGCTGAAGGATGGCCTTCCAAACTGTGTGAAATCTAGCTTCCCAGGAGGACCATCCAGAGTTGAGGGACCACCTGGAGTTTAGCAAAGCCACCATTGGCAGCCTGGGGGTGAGAAGAGCATACCCTTTGCTTGGGGAGTAATTTAAGAATGGGGTATCTGGAAACCATTTCCAATCCTTCCACCAAGGCCTGAGAGAGACAATACCCACTTTGTGAAGCATCTCAGCAGGAATGGAATCAAGAATTTCTTGATAAGACTCTTTGTCACTGCAAACAAGCCGAAATTTGGCTTTAGCTTGAGGCCAAGTGAGAAGCATTCTAGACTGCCTGCAAAATATGTCATTAAGAGTGCGCAAGCCTCGACGATATAACTTAAGGGCATGAACCCAAGGCACTTGGGCAAGTGACACATCATGAAAATTAATGAGGAGACCACCAGATGTTGTGGTCATTAATGGAAAGCCCATTACGGAAGCCATCCCCTTCCAGATTAAAAAGGGTTTGAGTGAACTCCTCAGGCTTTCCATATGCTTTTGACAACAAAGGTGCCCACAATCTTGACCGGGGCTTTGAGAATGAGCAAGACTGTGAAAATCCAGCCCTTGCCAAGTTTTGCACCCTTGAGGGGAACCTTGGCAAATATAGTTATGAATCAAGACTTTCCAAGCTTTTTGCAGTGTAGGCCCAAATGATCCACTTGGCAGCCAATGCAGTCCCCTGGTGGCCAATGTCATCAGCCCAAGCCCACCAGAATCCCTAGGGAGGCAACAATATTCCAGGAAACTCTGTGGAAACCTTTTCCAAGCTCCGAGTTAGCCCAAAGGAAATCTCTGAGAAGTTTTCCAGCTTCTTGTAGGAGGCTTTGGCTGGCACCCAACATGAAGAATAATAAACATGAGTGGTAGCCAAAATCTTGGAGAAAATCTGAAATTTTCCTGCCAATGAAAGGGGTTTAGTAATCCAGTACTCCAACTTGCGGGCGACTCTGTCAATAACATACTGCCAAAGTTGACTGGGGGCAGCATCAAAAGCAAAGGGGATACCCAGGAATTTAAAAATTTCTCCATGCTGGATGTACTTCCAGTCAAAATGATTAAGCCAACTAGGCTTGGGGAGAAAATATTTCCTGAAGCACTGGGTCTTACGCCATTGGATACTGGAACCTGAAGCTAAACAATACATGTCCAAACATTACATGGCATTGGTAATATTAGTTTCTTCCTCTAGGAGCGTGAGGAAGGAGTCATCTCGCAAAATGCCCATTGATAAGTTGAAGGGGAGTTGGGGAAGGGAGCTGAATTCCATGCACAAGCCCTTGGTCCCAAGCATGGGCAAGGAGAAACCCAAAACCTTTAGCGGCAAAGCACATATAGAGCAGGTGCTAAAGGACAACCTTTCCTAATAGAGCGGAAAATCCCAAACTGCTCAGAAGTATGACCATTTATAAAGGAGGTAGAGGCATCAATAAAAAGCATTTTGATAGAGGTGATGAAGACCGAACCGAAGCCCAATGCTTCAAGCATCGCCAAAATGAAATGCCATTCAATCCTGTCATAAGCTTTTTCAAAGTCAATTTTGACAAACATGGCAGATTGCTTAGAGGTTCTAGCCCACTCCATGCCTTCCCAAACAACCAAAATATTATCTAGAATGTACCTGCTCTATATGAAACCAGTCTGCTCAGGACTGATGATAACTGGCAAGATGGGCCGAAGCCGAAGAGCTAAAGCCTTAGCTATGATCTTATATGAGACATTGAGCAAGGTAATCACCACCAATTGCATATGAGTTCTGGGTCTCCCGCTTTAGGGATGAACTTAATGTGACCCCGATTAATAAGGGTGCTGAGGGACCCTGAGTGGAGAGCTTTGAGATAAACTTGAAGCAGATCCCGCCCACCATGTCCCAAAGGGCTTTGTAGAACTCACAAGGAAATCCATCCATGTCTGGGGGATTTTCATTGGCCATGAGGGAGACAACTTCATATAAATCCTCTAAGGTAAGCAGTCTGTCATAGACAACCCGTTGTGCACTCGAGAGTTTGCATGGAACCACCGAGAGGCATTTAGTGAGTGCGACTTGTCGCTCAGGAGACTCCTCCTGGGCTTTGAAAACCTGAACATAGTGCCTAACAAAGGCTTGGACCATCTGAGGAGTGTCTGTAATCCAAACACCAACATCAAAAATAGTAGAAATTTGTTGGTTTATGTGCTTGGCTTTGAGCTCTGGTAAAACTCTTTGGTGTTACGGTCTCCAATTTTAAGCCAGTGCAGCCGAGCTTTGATCTGAGCACCCCACGTTGTGTAATCATCAACAATGTGGATTTTCTACCGCAATTTAGCAACTTGGAGTTGTAGAGCCACATTGAAAGGAGCCTGGGTGAGTGCCACCATGGAGCGGCTCAGCTCGGCGGAGGTGGTGGAGTAAGCTCGCCGCCAAAATTTAGCAAGCTGGACACCGTACATCCAGAGGAATTTAGTTAGCCAAATTATAGCATCCTTCCACCAACTTATCCATCCAACCTTACCAAGAGGGCGAGGTGCGAGGTTCCAAATTTGGCGAATGTGTGCCAATGTGGGGTCATGATGCAATAAAGCAATATTTAAATAAAACTATGTTTTTTTAATCTGTGGCAGTTGAAAAGTCCATTCAATATGGAACCGGATCGAATGTGGTCGGAAAGGACAACGGCGGAAAAGCTTCCACCAAAAGAGAATAACATTGGAAAATTTAAAGAAAGGTTATAAAGAGATCATTGCATGATCTAGCCTTTTAAAAACCTGATCTTGGCCATTTATGAGATTAGACCAAGTGTACCATGGCAGCGATATTGGTGTGACGTGAAAAATTGGGGTCATAAAACCCAAATTTATTGCGCATGTAAAACCAAGCCTCCCTTTCGCCAGTTAGCCACCTCATGGGTAAAAGACCTAGTTTATCATTGGGCTGCTCCACCATATTAAAATCCCCATTAATCAGCCAGTGCACAATTGGAAGGTCGTCAGCCACCCACCGCCAAAGCCGTCCTTTCTGACGTGTCATTAGGTGCATAAACATTGATAATCCCAAAGGAGAGATTTTCAATATTGAATAGCACCCAGAGAATACGGTTGTCAAGGTCACATCCATGATTGACGTAATGTGGCCACCATTTCGGAGAAATAAATGTGATCATTCCACCTCTGCCAACAACATGGTTGCTAGAGATAGCTAAACTATTAGGCCAAATAGTCCTGGTGACAGAATCAAGTAAAAAGCCTGAAACTTTGATTTCCTGTAAACACAAAATATCCATATCCGGGAAGCTTTTCCTAAAATCTCACACAATGTATTTGCGAGTGGAGTCTGTGAGACCCCGCACATTCCATGAGTAGCAATTCATGAGGAAACATTATCAAGATGCATCTCTGAGTCTAGCTCACTCAAACCATCAAGGGCTCCAAAACTATTCTGTAAAAACTATTGTTGGTTAAATGTAAAAAATCGATACTGTTGCAGCACCGCTGGCTAGTAGGGCTATACTCCCCTTCCTCATGCTCGCGAGGAGGGCTGCATGAGAATGCCGAACTACCTGCTTTCATGGAGAAACCACTTTGTTAGGTATGAGTAATGGTTAAAGCTCGACCCTCATGCTGCAAAATAGTAGGTTGAGAGCTTGAGGCCAGAGGTGCCAATTTACTTGAAGAACCAACCATACTACCAGCCAATACCTTCGTGTGGGCTAGAGGCAACTTGGTATCCAAAGTTGCTTTGCAGCTGAGTTGGAAACATTTGGAGGCACCTTTCCGGCTTGAGTAGCTGAACCATGTTGCGAAGGCCCGATATGAGCGGCCTTGTTCTTGTTGGTTTTATGGCCACCCACAGTGTGCCAGCCCTCCTCCTCAGGTTGAGGGCGGGGATCGCCCATGGGCTTTGAAATGGCGCGAGCGGCCAACAAGGGATAGTCCCTAATTTTATGCTCAGAAGATTGACAATGAAAACAAGTATTTGGAAGGTTGATGTATACCACCTTCTGAGCAAAAGATACATCACCAACCTGAATGGCAATCGATTCTTTCAGGTCCTTCGAAAGGTCCAATTCAATGCAAACCCTTTTTACGAGCTGCAAAGAACCTAGAAGGTTCTGTGTAAATAACATGGCCGAGAGTTGCAACAATACATTCTAAGAAATGCCAACAAGACATAGGAAGCCCTGGGAATTCAACCCAAATGGGGACTTTAAGGCCATCTGGTCAGAGACAACAAAGTCTCTGGTCCAGGGTGACAAAACCAACAGGGAGCTTCTCACATACCAGTTTTGCTTATTCAGAATAAGGGAAGCATGGCTAGGGTCAGCAAATCGAAGGCAAAAAAAACCATGGGTTAGGTTCTGGATGGAATCCAGCTTAATACCATGCGTCATCCAAGCATATTGGACCCAAGATTTAAGCATACTTTCATAAGGAGTCCTTCCCACAAAATATCCTATTAAATAGAATTGTTCTAGCCATTTACAGGTGGAATCAAATTCTGAAAGTGGTAAAACAATATCAGGGGGAGAATCGTTACCTCGTGGAATACTTTCAGCACAAACTTGCGAGGGCGCTTCCCTGAGCCATTGTTCGCAATCTCCGCTCTCCGTCGTAGTTGAAACAACTAGACAAGAGTCATGCGAAGTCATATTTAAAGCCCGCCAAGTGGTGAGGCTCTAGAAAAGAGAAAATGCATTAAGGATCTCTGTGGTGATCCTTCGCTTTAACTTTGAGTGGGATTATGAAGGCAAGATAAGTGATACCCAAAAATTACTGTTAACCAAAGTTGCACCCTTGCAACTTTGAACACCTCATCAAATGTATGCCACCATTCCTATGATCTTACCATGTCATGGAGGTCTAACTCAACTTACCACGGATTTCAGGAAATGTAGCGTTCCGCGGATTCGCGAAACCCACAAAATGAAAAGGGTGAGCGTACTATCACTCGAGCGGGTATTGATTAATTCAAAAAGTCCAAAAAATTACGAAGTTGTTGAAGGAAGGATAGAAGAATGCAGCAAAGTCTTAAATCCACGGAACCCTGATTTAATGTTCTGTGTGTATTTCAAAGGGTAGCATTTCATGGATTTTCAAAAGCCCCATGACACGGTCTAAACCGCTTACAAGAAAAGTACCGCGGGACATTCAAACATTTTTGAAGGCCGTGGAATGAGCAATCGACTATTTTTCTCATAAATTTACTTACAATTAACTAAATCAAGTAAGATTGGTCTTATTGGAAAAGTAACATTAATGGCTACGTCTCATGACCAACAACTCTAGAAACTGAGGTAGTCTAGAGGGTTGAAATGTCAAACAAGGGTTCAAGGAAAAAGAGACAGTTCTGAACATGGAAAGTATCATATCATTCCCCACCTACCATCTTTAATGTGAAACGATGACCCTTTTCTTCTACAGATGGGATAACGTAAAGGGATCGTCTTTCAAAGGCATCCATATGCGTTGCAAATGATTTTATGACCCTTGGCGGGTGGTTGGATGTTGGATTCGAGTTTCCGTCTCTTTCCCCTCTCTCTCTTTTCCATCTTCTATATAATGTAAAATCTATCATTTGTAAGAGGAGCATGTTCTTAAATGTGAAGGAACTCTTTCGAAAAAAATCTGAACAGTTGTGAGTTGTAAACCTTCATTTGAGCTTGGCAATGTGTTTTTGTGCCTTCTTCTTTATATGTAGTGGTATCTCAGTATACTTTAATAGAAATAAAATAACTGTTTTGTGGTGTTTCTCAATAGTAACTTATATTTTATTGCATTTCCGACCTCTCCATTCTTGTTGTTGTATTTTCTGCATGTATTTCTCATGTACAAGATCATCTTGATGTATTTCATGGACAATAAATGGTAAATGAAGACTTGGGTCTATGTCACCTCTATTTCGCCTCTCCATTTTCATTTTCCATTTTCCCTCATTAGAGTTTCTTTACGCTTTTCTTTATGCTATCACCTCTTTGTTAGCTTAGGATTTCCCTTTTTAATGTATCTTTCTCTTCCCTAGTCCCTTGGATTGTTAGAATAGGATTAGATAGCTAAGTTTCCTTCCTCGTAGGAGTATTTTAGAATTGCGATTAGGTAGAGGAACCAACCTTATCTAAAGGATATTCTAGAGTATCAAGTCCCACAACTTGGAGTGAATCCCATGTTACCAAAAATACGATTCTCATCCATTCATCCATGAAAAATCAGAGGGTGATTTTTTTGGAGATAATAGTTCTAGCACGCCTGGTGGGACATTGTGAGGTTTTTTTGTTATTTCACTAAGTGTTGTTTGTATCTTGTTAATTTTAGCCTTTGGAGGCTTTCAAGTAACACATATGGTGACTGATTATTATATCTACTAGTTTCAATGAGTGTTAGTGCCTCATTTTCATGAGAAGGATTCAAAATGGTCTAGAATAACCAAAGAAGAAATTTTTGATTACTTGTAGTTGTCACCAAGGAGAAGAATAAGAGGATGATCAGTTCAAAGATCACCATCACCATCAAAAAAATCTTTGTACTCCTCCTCTTCGTATGCCCTTCTTGTAGTCATCTAGAGTTTAAGACCATTCAAATCATGGAGTTTAGAGAAATCTACCCTTTGTTAGTTTCAATGGTGGTAGTCCTCTAGATCTTAATGCACAACATGATATACCAATGTCTACACTTAAAATTATTCCTTTCTTCACTAGTGAAAATCATACTACCCCAACTAATCATATCAAGATGTTGTTAATGTTTGTTCAATCCATTTTATTATCAAGAATGATGTAGCATTAAATTTTGGCTTCATCATTCAAAGGAAAATATCTTCAATGGTACAAGAGTTTGAGACTAGCTTCAAAATTCATAATTGGGATGAACTTGGCACAACCCTTTGCAATCATTTTGAGGATAAATCAGATCACCTGTCTTTGGTAGAGAAACTTGACAACAACAAAGAGATCCCTAATGAGTAGATGATTGATTTTACATCATATTTCAAAGGATTTGGGACCAAATTCCTCAAGTGGTAAGACCTACACCCCAACATGCATTTCTCTATTATCTAAAGGCTTTGAATAGTGATATTTTAGTCATGATTCAAGTCTATGGGGGTTAAACATTACCAAGTTCTTATGACATTGCTATTAGGATGAGAATAGCCTTATTCAAGCTGGGAAACTTTCTCCTAGACCTCCAATGCCTATATTCCCAGAGATTGAGACACCTACTTCTCATCAAACCCCGAATTAGCTCCTATTCCAACCCTAAAGAAATCAAAGTTCTAGCCAAGCATCTACTTCCTCAAGTACCTTCAACTGAGTTAGTAAGAAGTAATGAAACAATTGCAAAATTTTGGGAATGAGTTGGTATCCATTAAGAGGAAACAAGCCCAAAATTTCAGACCTTATCAACCTCCATACCAACCTAACAAGTCCCCTTATCAACCAAACAATCCTTCATTCCCAAAACTACTCCTCAAAATCAGAATCAGTTTCCTCTTACAAGACCATTTCAACCATATAACCCAAATGTGGCTAGTTCATCTCAAGCTTTGGTTCTTGTTCAAAATAACCTTGTGTAAGATTATGAGTGGTGTTTCCTTGTCATCTTCCACACAACCAAAGAAACATGCCCCAATGGAATTTTAAACCAAGATTTGATGGTGAAAAGTGCATTTGTTCCTCAAGATGTACAAAGAGGAAAATCAGTAGAGAAAATATCACTCATTCAAGAGACACCACCAAGTGATATTTCACTTGTAAATTGGAAAATGGATGACTTTTGTGGGATAAATAATAATTTTTCTCAAGGAATGGCTATAAATACTAGATCTAAGAAGATAGATATAGAAGAGGGACAGTCAAAAATGTAGGTCCTTCTCAACCTTCTTTGACACTCAAGGAGGTGGCATTTCAAATGTAGCTCTAAATGTGCAAAAATCAGCCTAAAGGACCTTCCATATCAGCTCAAATGCAAGAAAAGGTTGTTGTAAGTAAGGTGCAACAGAAAGATAATCCAACTCCTTTCAACATCCTTGAAACAAATGAAGAAAACTAATGTGAGCATATCAATGTGGGAATCATTAGCAATTCTAGGATAAAGAGATCTCTTGCAAAGTATTATGGCCAACTTTCTATCCAAGTGAGTCATCTAAGGAACAAGACAAGGTTGTTCTTACTAATTACAATGCAAAAAAGGAGGATCATCCAAGAAAAACATGAAACCTCCACCTTTCTATGTATCTTAATCATTGGAAATAATTTGGTGCACAATTGTATGATTGATTTAGAGAGCAAGTAGTTCAATGATGCCCAAACAAAATTATAGACCAACTAGGCCTCAAGTATGAACCTCTTTCTAAGGGTGTGGTATACTAGATGGAACAACAAAGTAGGAATATTGGAGTTATCAAAGGTTTAAGCCTCACACTACATGCATGCCCTAATTTCTTAGTTCCTCAAGATATTTTCATAATTGATTTACCTCCATTATTCTCTCTATGTCTATCAGAGACTTCACTACCAAAATTGGAGGATACTTTCAACTGATTGGTCTCATATGCTCTTTAGAACTAGGTATGACACTAAGGATACTATCAAATCTGAACCAATTTCACATATCATATATAACCTTATGTTCCTATCCCCATCAATGCAAATTGTACCATCTTTGATCAAGAAGATTGTCCAAATACCTCAAGAAACAGATACTCAGATTGAAGGCATTCCTGATTTACTACTTGATGAGTGGGAAATGGGTGCTATAAATTTGATCCATATCAAATATTGAAGAAGTTGGTCTTGGTATTTATATTTACATGAGGAAAATTCACCTTTTCCTAAGCATTTTAAAACCAAATGATGAAGAAGAGAATGGTATTTGGAAAATGTTCTTTGATGGATCAAGAAGTAGATAAGGAGTAGGAGGAGGTGTAGTCCTTGTATCTCCTACAGGTATGAAGTATTACTCCTCTTTCATATTTCAATTTAGTTGCTCCAACAACACAATGGAATATGAGTCCCTCATCCATGGCTTGTAATGGGAAAGAAAGAAGAACATCAAGAAATTGCAGACCTTTGGAGATAGTGAGCTGATAGTGAATCAAATCAGAGGATCAAATGCAGCCAAAAATGACTTGATAAAGGCCTACAAGCATAGAGTTTGGGATCTTTTGGAAGATTTTTAAGCCTTCAATATCCATGCCATTCAAGAAAAAAAAGAGAATGAATAAATAAATTGGAGATAATTGATTGGAGAAAAGTTTGATGTTGTTGAGAACATTAAAGAGAGAAAAGTGCAACCACATATCAAGGTAATAATGAGGCCTACTATACTAGATAATGACACAAATTGGAAAGTGTTTGAGAATGATCAATAGATTTTCAATTTTATTCAAGAAGAGGTTGAGTTTTCTTCAAGAAATCAAGATAAGTTAGAGAAGCAATATGGAGACCAAGTTGTTCAACTCAGATCAAATAAGTTTGCCCAAGGGCCTAGTGACCTTGGAATCCATTTTCAACCCTAATGACTAGTTTAGAAAAGAAAAGGAAACATAATGGTCAAGGGTGAAGATTCAAAACCCATCTCAATTGGTGAAGGAAAATTTCTTCAAATTGGTAAGGTAAGCACTCCACAAGAAAAACATGATTTTTTAGAAATTTTCCAAGAATTTTTTGATATTTTTGCATGGATATGAAGACCTTAGAGGTTTTGATCCTATTTTAGCTCAACACACCATTGAGTTGGATTCAATGCTAAGCCTATCAAAAAAATAAAGACCTGTTAATCCACATATTGAGCCCTATGATGAAGAAAGGAATTAAAAAAAGTTAATTGAGGAAAACATCATTTTCCCATCAAGCATTCATCTTGGGTTGTTAATCTAGTTTCTATGTGGAAAAGGAATGGAGAAATCAGATTGTGTGTTGATTTAAAGATTTGAATAAGGCATCCTTTAAAGGATCATTACCCACTACCTTCAATGGAACAAATCTTACAAATGGTAGTAGGTTGAAAGGTTTTCTCTTCTAGATGGATACTGGCTACAATCAGATCATGGTAAAGGAAGAAGATCAATTCAAGACATATTTTACCACAAAATGGGGAACCTATGCTATAGGAAAATTCCATTTGGTTTATCTAATGCATGAGAGAAACATTTCAAAGATCCATGGACATGGCATTCAAAGGACTGATCAACAACATTGTTCTTTTTGTACCTTGATGATATCATAGTGTTCTCTAAGAATGCAATTGATCATCTTTTCCACCTAAGATAAGTATTTGAAAGGTGTAGGTAGTTTGGAGTTTTCTCTCAATCCAAATAAATGCATCTTCCTAGCTCATGAAGGTAAACTCCTTGGCCATATTGTCTCTAAGGAAGGATTAATTATTGATCTAGAAAGAGTTAGTTCCATCCTTACATTTCCATTACCTAGTCATAAAAATCACTTCAAAGCTTCTTAGGAAGAATCAACTTTGTCAAGAGGTTTGTCCAAATTTTTCCAACCTTGTCAAAGCCATTAACATTGATGCTAAAGAAGAGCATGGTCTTCAAATGGACCAACTAAAGGAAAAAATATTTGAATCCATAAAGAAAGAAATACACATGGCCCAACTCTCATTAATATTGATTTTACAAAGGATTTCACCTTGTATGCTTTTGGTGGCACAGAAACAATATATTACCATACTAGTGCAATTGAATGAAGAAGGTTTGGAACAACATGTTGCATTTTTTATCCAAATTATTGAGGATTATGAGGTGAGATACTCATTTTTTGAAAAACATTCCCTTGTTATTATAAGAATTTGAAGAATTTTAGACATTTGGTATCCAATAACAAGATCCATCTACTAGTTTCACATGCTGGTGTGAAAGAATTCCTTTTGAAAAAGGATATGAATGAGAAAAGATATTTGGTTAGATAAAAAGTAATGGAATATGATGTGGATATCAAGGTAATTAAATTGGTCAGAGGAAAAGGGTTTATGTGAACAACTAGTTTTAGACCAACATATTGATGAAGAATTCATCCTCGTGCTTCAAAATGATCAAGAGAAATAAGCCAATGTCTTTCCTATTCCTTGTTGGACTCATGATGTAGTCAACTTTCTCCAAATAAGCCAATGCCCCCAAGTTTGAGCAAAGCCAAAAGGAGGTATTTCATACTTCAATCCATTCCTATGTGTTATTGATGGAATTCTATTTAGAAAATATGTGAATGGTGTTCTCTTGAGATGCATCAAAATAGATTAGATAGAGAAAAGTGTTGCATGAGTTTCATGATGGAGAAGTAAGAGGTCACTTTTCTCCAAGAAAAACATCTCTCAAGATCATGAAGGATGGTTATTATTGGCCTAACCTTTTCAATGATTATTATTCATGGATCAAGAAATGTAAAAATGTGCATTCTTTATAGGTAAAGAAATACTAGCAAGCTCTTCCACTCCACCCCATCTCAATAGATCAACCATTCATGCAATGGGGATTGGATTTCATTGGAGTGATCAACCCACATTCAATCTTAGGTCACAAGTGGATCCTCAACAACTGACTATTTCAAAAAATGGACAGAGGTAGTTGTACTAAAGGAAGAAAATGAGGCTAGCATTTGGACTTCTATGAAGGTATTGTGACTAGATTTGGTGTTCCTTCCACAATCATTTCTAATAATGCTCTTTAGCTTTCCTTGGCATAAATATCTTTGATTGGGCTAGTAAAAAATGGCATATACTTGAACACATCCTCAAATTATTACCCCAAGGTAATGGTAAGATGAATCCAAAAACAAGAATATTTTGAGGATCATAAGGAGGACCATTAGATGAAAATCAAATAACTTGGCACACAAAGTTAAAATCATCCTTGTGGGCTAATAGAATAACACCCAAAAGATCAATTGGTAGCTCTCCTTAAAATGGTTTATGGTAAAGAAACAAGGCTGCACAATATCTCTTGAAATTAGCCTTAGAACTCATCAAAAAATTGGTGTTTGAGTTTGAGGCCATGGATATGATATGCAGACTCATGGAGCTAGAAGAGTTGAGAAATCAAGAATGAAAAAAATGGAAATAGGATCAAGCTCAGATTAAGAAGATTTTTGATAAGAAAGAAAAATATAAGAGTTTCCAAGAAGGAAATCTATCCTCTAAAGTTGGATGTAGATAGAGGAAAAAAGGAAAACAATCAAAATTTTTATGTAATATGGAGTGGCCCTACATGATTTTAGGTTGCAAGTCAAACAATGCTTTCCATTGTCAAAATTAGATGGAAAATAATTGCAAATCAATCAATGACACCTATCTCAAGCATTATTATTGAAAAGAAAATAATCTCCCTTATACATAGTAATTTATTTTTTAATTCCTCCAAGTGCTTTCAACACATTGTATTATTGGTATTATAGGTTTCAATTTCCTAAGTTATTTGCACAAATATTTGTTGCTTTGGATGACAAAGTTTCATTACATACTATTTTATGGAGGACGTCAAAGGGATTCATTCAAGAGGATGTGGTTCAAATTTATATTCAAAACAATTTTCCAATCTCATAAAACTTAATTCAGCATTGTTTTAATAATGAGAATGATTTATTCAAGCACGATACATCGACTCCGAGTTTGGATAATGTTTTGAGGTTTCATGGGTACAAGACCCAATTTGATCGATCGATCATTTTTAGATTATCAAGTTGATCCCATACCTAGTGGATGTTTCAAGGCCATTAATATTTCATCTAGCAGTGCAGATTCTCCTTTGAATCACCAAATTTTTATCCAAATTTATGCCCCTTGCCTCCATTCTTATGATCTAACTAGGCCATAGAGGTCTAACTCATCTTACCAAAAATTACAAGAAAATAACGTCCGTGTGATTATCTAAACCATTGGAATCCACAAGTTCAAAGGGTGAGCAACCATGAAGGGTTGAGTATTGATTGATAAGAAAAGGTCGTAAATGACATGAGTTTATTTATGGAAGGATTGAAGAATGGGACTAAGAAGAACCCACCGGAAAACAATGTACCACAAGACATGATAACATTCAAACATTTCTAAAGTCCTGAAAGAAGGGAGAAATGCAAAAAGTTGTTAAAGTGAGTGATGAAGTATTTTTGTGTGTAAATCTCCTTGCATTTAACTAAATCAAGTAAGATTAATATTTTTGGAAAGGTTTCATTAATGGATACATTGGAAATGATCAAAAACTCTACAAATTAAGGTAGTCTAAAGGGATGAAATGTAAAACATGGGTTTAAGGAAAAAAGATAATATGAACATGCAAAGAATAATATCATTCCTCATCTACCACCATTAATGAGGAATAATTCTCATTTTCTTATGTAGATAGGATAACATAAATGGGTAATGGTATTTCAAGGTGACCATATGTTTTATAGGTGATTTATGATGTATGTTGTCAGTGGTTGGATGTTGAACTTGAGTTTCCCTATGTTTCCTCTCCTCTCTTTTACCATTTCGATATAAAGTAAAATGATCACATTTGTGAGAGGAGGATGTTCTAAAATTTGAAGGAACTTCGTCAAATTTATTCCGAGAAAGTTTGAGTTGTAAAACTTCATTTGATCTTGAAATGTCTTCTTGTGCCTTATTATTCACATGTAATGATATGTGTATACTTTAAAAGAAATAAAATATTCATGTTTTGGTGTTTCTTAACCCACGACTTATATTTTGTTGCATTTCCTTGCCTCTCCACTCTTATTTTTGTATTTTGTGCATGTATTCTCACATCCATGTTCATCTTGTATTTTTCATGGAGAAAAGATAGTAAATTAATTTTGGGTCTATGTCACCTCAATTTGGCCTCCTCCTATCTATTTTCCTTCTTCCTTTCCTCTCTAGATTGTCTTCACCCTTTTATTGGTGATATCACCCCTGTTATCTTAGGATTTCTCCTTTTTATGTATCTTTCTCTTCCCTTAGTCCCTAAGAATGTTATAATAGGATTAGATAGTTATATTCTCTTCCATACGAGTATTTTAACATTAAGATTAGGTAGTGTAACTAGCCTCTCTGTATGTTTGTCTCTAGTATATGTTACCAAAACTTTGAGACAATCCCATGTTACCGAAAATCACTTATTTCTGTTCCATGAAATATCAAAGGGTGTTGTTTTTACAAATAATAATTACTTCTAATGTTAGTCTATAAAGAGGTATTCTAATACTAGAACTATTTTAAAATTACATTAAAAACCATTACTATTATTGCATATGAGGCACCAATATCTATAAATTTATATGGGTCACCTTTAAACATTTATTTTCTCTAACTAATATTGTATTCATTATCATTATTATCCACATTAATGCCTTGGGTATGTTACTTAAGTAAAAGGGTATAATCAACCACTAGAACAAAATTTAATTGATTTTAATGGTTGTCAAGTCCGAGGTCTTAGGCAACAAGAAATTGATTTTATGTATAAACTTCATGTTTATTTCTATGAAAATGTTTTCCCTATGGAGATGGTATAAGAGAGCCTTGATCTTGGGAAGGGAATAATGGTTCTTCATGATGCAATTGTTTAATGATTTGTAGTCAATGAAAAACTTCAATGTGTTATATTTAATTAGTGGAACCATAATTGGGTTGGCACAAAGTAATGAGTAGGGCTTGATGTGTCGTTTAACCATGATTTCAAGCGACGTCGCTTGATTTATTCCTTATTAGAAAATTCAATATGTTATAAAGATGTAGTGGGAGGTTTTCATATAATCAAATATATAATATTATGTACCACACAATCCGTAAGGACTTCCTTAAGTAATTACAAGGTATCCTTGTTTGTTTAAATATTTTTGTAGTTGTCATAATGTTTGTTGAATAAACCTTTGTATGAATTGGGGAAATGGGAATGCATTTCCTAATATGCACGAACATCAAAATAATTAAATTTCGATCACCAATAAATACCTTATTATACTACTTTTCACTAATGAGAGATAGCTTTGGATCCATTGTAGAATGTTTTATCTCATATAATCAACATCTATGACAACATTTATTGAATTTTCTTCATATATTCCATGTCAAGGGTAAAGATAGGGTTGAAAAAATAAAACATTACATAAATTTATTTATGAAACAACACAAAGGATCAGTAACTTGAAATGGATTTAATTTGTACACCAAGTGTATTTTCGAGTGACTCGCTTGGAACCTAAGATCAAATATCAAATTGAGTATGGTTAACAATGAAGCATTTGTGGTAAGATCAATTGTAAAATTTATCTCGAAACAATTAGGTTATTATGGTATCTACCTTTGTAGACACTTAATTTTATTTCTTTTCCATTAACCGAAATTTTAGAAAGGAAAAATATAATTCTTCCTTCAAATTTTAATTGGATGAAAACGTAGTTTTTATGGTATTAAATATGTCATTGGAATTAAATTACATGACTTCTTTAACCGTTTCAATCATTATGGTGGTAGTACCATTTAATTTAAGTTATGCAAGAGTTTTATTAATGTGGCATTTATACGTAGAGAGTGTGCTAGCAATGTGAATTATACACCACTTTCTACTCTTTGATTATTAATTCTAATCATTTTATGGTGTCACATTCATTTAAGGATTATCTCGAATCAATCCATTCGCTTAGTTAGGATTCTAATTCATTCCAATATTTGTATTCTTTGACTCTAAATTCTTCGGAGACTTGGATTCAAGTTGCATAAAATTTATCTTAGTTTTTACTTCAAACTAAGGAGACATTCATACAACGAATATTATGTATGAAATAGATTTTTTTAAAAATGTATTTAAGGGGTTTGATATACCATAATTGATTGCCTCATATAAATAATTAACATATTGATTTTATGAATGGGGCCCTTAGGTAATCAATATCAAGTCCGAAATGACATAAAATTGTCACAATCAGGCCTACCTTGGTTGATATACCATAATTGTGTGGGACTTATACAACTAATCAATTGTTTGGATCCACCATGAACTCAAACAAGGTATATTAATCCTAAAATGACATTATATTTTCATAATTTTGTTTAAGGATCTCGATATTGTTGTATTAAAAACTCAAATTTGTCAATTCCACTCTTTGTCACTTCTGGTTTTGAAATATGTATCTTTTCAAACAAGTGCACTATACCGATTCTCACCGATACATCTCTAGGTCTCTTGTCTAGCTTGTTTGGTCATACACACTCATCTCGATGACACTTTATAATAACTAAATATGTGAAACCCATTTAGATACTCCAATTTTCATCTCATAAACCTCAAACTTATTATCTCTCCTCTAGGGTAAAAAATGTATAATATAGTAAGAATGTACCATATGATCGTAACCCTAGTGTATGGTTCTACACTATTCACTTTGAACCCAAAGGTTTAGTTGCATATTATTTATTGGATAGTTTTATCCTCCTTAGTCATCCTTTGTGACTTAAATCACCATTATAAGCATATGTAAGAAAATAAAAATCACCTCATTTAGTACCTACCAATATATTGAATCCTATTGAAAAATGTATAAAAACGCACCTAAAGATCCTACTCTTCACAAATATCTCTCCATGTTAATTAGGGTGGCACTATCATTAAGTATAAAGTTTCCAACTAGGCCTAGGTATTACTTACAACATTCCAAATAATCTAAACTCACACACTCAAGTAGATTTGTTAAAGATAAACTCAAGCCAAATTTGTTCAAAAAAGAATTCCAATTAAAATTTAACTATAGCTAGTTATCACATATTAGGTGGAGAAAAAATGTGGATTAATACCTCTTTGAGGAGTAGTGCCAACATCATCGGTGTATTCAGTGACCACAACCCAACTAATATTTTTTTGTAGGAAAATTTATCCTTGGTTAGGATTTTAAAGATTGAGTAGAGCATTCTAGGGTTTCTGTCTTGTGAGTGATAGTGAGTGAAAGAGACCAAAAACATATTCAAACAAGTGAAAAACCTAAAAATTTGAGTATAATTGTTCTAAGAAGGTTCAAGTCCATACAAATAGGTAAAGACCATACAAATATTCCTACCCCTACTATATTTTCCTACCTTTATAGTATCTTCATGTCATAATTCTAGTTTTGAAGAAGGCTTAGGTCTATATCCCACTCGACCTATTACTAAGATAGCGCATAATTTTCCAAAATCATGTATCATCAATTAAGAACACTATTTATAATGTATTCATGAACTTTTATTACATTATGTACATTTATTTTAAGTATTAATGTGTTATTACAATGCTTTGAATGGTTAATGTTGGAAGTAAATTAATCAAAATAACCCCTATATGTTTTATTTCATTGCATTCCATTTTTATTATCTCGTAAAACTAATCGCATATATAAAAAAGGTGAAAACGTTTGATGAATCCATTTGATCAAATCGTTCAAACTAATTGTATGATCTATTGAATATTTTAAAATTTAGAGTTGATTGTGATGAAGTGCTTTTGTGATTGTGTAAACCCTAGTTGTGCTTGCATATTCCCTCCAAATTCCCTTTCCGTGGCTGTGATTTTCTCCGGGATGAAACCATTTTATTGCATGATGGAAAAAAATCGATATTATTGGGTCTCGCTTTGAGCCAACAATCTAGGAATTTTTTAATTAGGGACAATGAGTATAAGGGTTTGAATCCTCACATCTCTCTAGTGTGCCTCTTCCTAGATATTTATTACAGATTTTTGTACACAGACATTGAGTGGTTCAAACCTATGCATCTAGCTCCTAGCCTAGCTCTGGGTAGGGATCTCAAATCGAAACTTTCAAAGAGATTGAGGTACAAGGTGAAGTTTATAAACCGGTTTTTGTAGGTAGTGTGTTAAGTTAAACGATGAATCCCTACTCATATCTTATGGGATTGGTAGAGATTCAATGATTTCAATGATCATTCAACTATTGGGAGGATTCAAGGAGCTACATCATGCTCCTTTAAATGAGGCCCTTTTTAAAAAAAATTCTTCCGCTTCAATTACAACTCCACATACCCCTACCTAAATTGTTGAGAAAACACCTAATTTTCCTTCTCTAGAGATCTTGAAAGAAGTATATTTTGTCTTTAGAAAAACATGGAAAACATGATATCATCTATAGGTTCAACGGGTTTTGGCCAATGAAAATGTATATATCCAGAGGATTGATTCCTCATGGATGGAAGACTCTGTGATTATTTATTTTATGTGAGGGTTTCTTCATAGTTTACTTCTATGATGAAGAGGACTATCATAGGATTATTGATGAAGGACCATGGTTTTTAGGGCACAACGGGGTTGTTAACTACTCTACGGTTTCTATAATTTGACCCAAACTCTTTCTCCATCTCTCTTACCCTTGTTTGGGTAACATTTCCAAACTTTCCTCTCCATTTCTTCATGATTTTGAAAGATATTAGCAATAGTCTTGGAAGTTTCATTAAAGAAGATGCAGAGGTTATAGATTGGGTTGTTTACTTTTGTTAGGATATGTGTTGAAGTGGATCTTAGTAAAGGACTGCTAGATAAAATGACTCTTAAGATGGGAGATGAAACTCGCATCTAGACTATTGATTATGAAAACATGGCTCTATGTTCTAGAAATTACATATCTGCGGGTCATCTTTACTCTTCCTACTCTCAAAAGTAAAAAGTTTAACCACACAAGAAAAAGGATACATTCCCAAAAGATGAAGCCCTCGAGTCTTTGAAAATGAATCTAGTTCGAATCAGATGATCAATAATTTTGAAGTTGTACCTCAATAGTATATGCTTGGATTATTATAGTCTTCCCAATCAACGCCTGCTGAATGTAGTGAGGTGGGAAACCTCTGATATAACCCTCTCTTCGAAGAACCCTACTTCGGGAATGAAGAGGCCCCATAAATCCGATCACTTAGATTTAGATAAGGAGGTTCCTCTTTCTTCAAACAAAGAGTTACAAATATCGATCCCTAATTTTATCATTTTCCAATCCTCTTAGCTTCGAGGATCATTCTCATGGAAATAGGAATTTAGTGCGCTAAAAAAAGGTTAAAAAGTATATGCAACGATATTTGTTATTTAATTTTATCATCTACGCTTAGGGTTACATCCTTAGATACTTCCCTCTCATTTTCTCTATCTTTTGGGGTTACTACCCCACTCCCCTCGTTGGTTTCTATCTTCTGCAACTAGGTTGTAGTTTCTCCCCTTTGATGTTCTTTTTGGTACTTGGTGTTAGTTGTGGCTCAACTTGGTTCTAGATTGGCATTTCTCTCTTCATCTTTCATGTTTGGAACCATTTAGTATTTTATTTTCTTTCCTTTGGGCTTCTTTTCTGCACTTTTTATGGTTTTAATCCCTCCTTTTAGTGCTGGTTGTAAAAGGATGTGGTTCCTTTCAAAACCCTCAAATTTTACCGATTTCCAAAAAATCTTCATCTAATGTAATATATTTATCAAGATCCTATAGGTTAGGTGATTGATTCCAAAACCATATATTTTTCTTAGGAGCATGTGTGGTGTGTTATTGTGAATTTATTGGTTGTGTGTGATCATGGCTTATTTTTGTGCCTTGCGTAATCATGGTGGTTACTATCTCTCTAATCATGACAATAACACCTATGAGGAGGCAATGAATGTAAATCCATTTTCGTAGTTCCCTTAAGATAACATAATACTTAATTCGAATATACATCCCAATTATCTGGCATTTAAATACCATCCTCCCATTATGGCCCTACCCCATCTACAAGTGTTTCGTTAGGCTAATTTACCATAAAGGAAAACCTTCATTGTGTACCTCCTCTTTCTACTCATGATTACATGTCATCTAGATGGTTGGAATAGTGACAATGAACAATAAATTTTTTTCCTAGTAGTAGATGATAGCATGCATTGTTTAGATTTTAATAATGATGAAAGTGTTTCTAGATTACATATGGATGATATTCCTTCCATTTATACATTGATTGATGATGTTCCTTATGCTTCGAATAATGATCTAGAATCAATTCATAGTGATATTCATCATGATGACATACATAATGCAAATGAATTAAATAAGCAAACTTGTGTTTGGTCTACTCTGTTGAATGAAAAAATGGTAAGCTTTATTGTAGCTTGTCTACCTCAATTGGATATTATTCTTCTTGTGTTTCATCTTAATTCCAATAGAATGATATTTCTTATACTAACACTTCTAGATGTAATAATGATATAAGTTCTTCTCTTCCTCTTGTACATGTTATGTTTGATACACATTGTGTTTCTACTCTCCCTCTTGAAAGTAAATGCAATGATTCTATTACTACTTATTCAATTTTAATCATAAATGAAATTGTTCTTAATAATATTATTAGAAAAATATACATGTTTCTTCTTGTTTAGTTGCATTTGATAAACAAGTTATTGATACATATCTTAGTGTGAATACATTTCTGTTAATAATGGTAATATACCTTTAGAAACTCCTCGTGATATTTGTCCCTTAGAGCCTCATGTTTTAAATTATTTTTTTGACATGACACATTGCCCACTATGGCTTCTAGACCAACCAATGTTCCCATCCCTACTATTAATGGAAAATTCCAACCATTGAATGAACCTCTAAATTTAATGTCATAACCCCTCGATACGTTCTCTCTTATGAACAAGTTTGGTGATTTAACACAAATAGTTCATACATTAACTATAGAAATAAAATATTATTATTCTAGTGTTGATGTTAATACCATTGACGATCCAATCCCACGAAAAAAATTCAATCACTTTTCCCAAGTAATTCTTTCATTCCCAAATTCCAATATTTCAATTGTACTTTGGATCTATATAGACATGTTATGCATTATCATACAATTATGGCTTCATAATAAAATGATAGACTCTTTCTAAAATCATTCTCTTGAAGTATTACTTTTGGTGGTCTGTATTGGTTTACCCTTCTTTCTAGTGGCTCTTTTTTTTTCTTTTATCGAATTTAAAGATGATTTCGTAGAAAAATTTAGTTGTAGAGGCCCTAGGGATACATATGAAAATTTATCTTCTTTACATCAAGGTGAGACCGAGCCTATATATATACTTCAAAGACAACAAGCATTTATTTTTAGGTTAGTCAAGCAATTTCAAAATTTATTTTTATATTATGTAGAGGAGTTACACATATTCTCAAGGATAAATTACTTTATGATACATGTGACTCATTTAATGAGATTTTCTTTTGTGTTCTTGATTTAATGAAATATATATGATGATCAAAAGATCCTTAAATATATATATATATATATATATATATATATATATATATATATATATATATTTTATCACCCTCATGTTACACATGATTATGACATACATCCAGAATCTATATCCATTCAACACATAGTCAAAGTCTTGCATTTCGTGACACTTTGTACCATCCTACTCCTAAAGAAAACATTAAGCCATCACCCCTTTTTAAAAGGAAACTTGTATATTTTAAAAAAGATATTCATTGACCTCATGAAAGTATTAAAAAATAATAGAAAAGAGGTTAATTTGGTTACCACCCAATGATCATCACCCTCCTCATCGGTTTGAGTGAGAAAAGGGCCATCCCTTTTACAATTTTCATCCTATCAATGGACACCAAGACAACGATTCTTATCCACTATATCAGAAATGTAAGATATTATAATACAAAGGTATTATAGCTTATGAGATGCAACATTAAGATAGATTGAATTCACCTCCTTCATAGCATAAGCCTTCAAAAAAGGTACATTTGATGAGCATATATCTATCGTTGCATTTGGAAATGCTTCTCACACAAAATTTCTTCCTAAAAAAGAGTAATTTAAGCTCATCTATAAATGGATAAACAAGGAATAAGGTATTTTAGAAAAGAATCACACGTAACTTAAAAATATTCTTCGATAGATAAATTGTACATTCCATCAACCTAAATATTTGTGTTGAAAGTCCCTACTACATTTTGATACCTAAGATGACTACTCAACATGAATTATAAAAATTATGTTTACATCCAATTTTTACTAATCATATCCCTAAACCAAACTTATCATGTTCATTACCCTTTCAAATTTGTTTCTTTTGGACATATTTAAGGATAACCATTCCTTATATTTTTAAATAATAAGTTTGTTCACCCTATATGCTAACGATGATTTATATATTGTTTACGCCTCATTTGTGTGATTTTCCATCCCATATGGCTATGTGAATATCACTAATAACTCACAATCAAAAATTACTAGCATATATTTCATTTACCTATATACCAATCATGTCTATATTCTCTACCACATCACAAATATTTCCTTAATCATCAAATATCACTACATAGCATACATCATCCAAAATCTAGGTAACACATACATCGCATCACATAAAGCATACATACATCACTCTAATCTACATTTATGTAGCTATATTACCAATTTGTATATACCACACACACACACACACACACACACACACACACAAACACACACACATGTACGCACACACACACGCATACACACATGTACCCACACGCATGCCCATGCCAATGATGTGTGCGCATACACATGCACACACACATGCAAATGCACATGCACATGCACACACACACACACACATATGCACATACACATGAAAATGCACACGCACATGCACATGCACATGCACATGCACATGCACACGCGCACACACACACACACACACACACACAAACAAACACACAAAAATGCACACACACACACAAACATGCACACGCGCACACACACACACACACACACACACACACACACACACACACACACACACACACACACACACAGAGAGAGAGAGAGAGAAACACATATGGATAATGACTACATAACATACCTCATCCATAACCTACATAAAATTGTTGGTGAAATAATTTTTGGGGTACGTAAATTTTTGATTCTACCAACATTCATGGGGATAAGCCCCTCCTATTGTATTTAGAAGCTACCATTATTGAATCTAAGGTAACCTAAAGATATGGTTTTTTGTTAGGTTGGTCATAACCAAAATTTACTCCACTAAACATGTTCCAAATGCTTGTACAAGGTACAAGGAAGGAATTTGTAGTGAATAAACGTAAAGGAGTTAGGTGAAATAAGGAGAGAGAGTGTGTTATTATTGTTATTAGGATTAGAAATTTCAAATATATTAACTAGAGAGGTCCACATTCATTTATAAGAACAAAACAATTAAAAAAAAGATAATAACAAAAAATCATATACGATAAATTCCATTGACTCATTTATCAAATGGAAGACACATTTATTGGTTTTACAAGATTATCATGTATGAAAAGTTGGAAAGAGAGAGTAGAGGAACATAAGACAAGAAATAGAAGAATTGCAGCTTTTATTGCTTGATGTAGAAGTAGTAATCTCAACAACATACATTCAATCAATAATTACCAACCCATTGGAACAAAGAAGGAAATATAGTTTATATAATTAGAAATTGTCTCTTCATATACCCCCCACATGACTATTCACCTATCCCCATTATTTGTGACCTTTCATATGCTTAGGAAGTGTGTTTTTTCATATTAGTGAATAATGAATCTTACAATGTTTAATTGAGGTTCACTTAAGTGAATAGTAAAAAATAGAAAAATTACATTCTTAATGAGAAACTAGAACCTGGAGAGAGAAGGAAGAGAGAGAAGGTTGACTGATCTTATGAGGATGAAGAAACTAATAATGGAAAACTAGTTATTCAAGATGCGTAATGGTGAGTTCTTGGAATGAGATCCTTCCCTTTGAATAAATGATTCATGAATAAGAACCTTGAACTCTAATAACCTATTGAATTGAAACACTAAGATTATATATGCTTCCTCCTATTTTCATACATGAGAAAACTTCAAAATGTTAAATAAGTGCTTACAAACAAGATGATTACAAGGCATTGCAAAGTGAACCCGAGATGACCATTCAAACCACACATGTTCATCCTCCGATGTTACAACACACCCATATGATTTGTTATATTATATACTCCTCCTTTTCTGAGTAAGCATGTGTGGAATAAAAATAACCTCGTTATGAATTACCCCTCTAATGAGATGAGATTATTTTTCCAGATGGAAGGATTGAAATATAAATGGAGCTAGATGCTTTGAGTTACATTTTTAGATATAGAAATTTGATTTAAATTCAATTAATTTCACCTCCTCTTACAAAAAAATATATATTTTTGTTATCAAGAATGGATCAAGTGTTTATAAACACTTTGCAAGGTATCTATTACTTGAGATGACTTCCTTCCTCACTTATAATGAGATTTTCACGTTATGCTTGTGATGATCATATTTTTGATAAATTGAATTTATATGGATATCTTGACTCTTGTCAAAATATTTTAGGACTTCATAATGTTCCTAGTTTCACCTGCTATGCCTTGATGTGCTTTGATATGTTCTTTGACACAAATGTGATCAAAATGATGCTTTAGGATCCTTTGAAAGCTTGTAGGGTTAATTTTATTATTTGAGCCATGAAACATATTATTGACCTCATGGTGATCGAAAGAGAAACAATATGCTGGAAAATATTGCACACTGAAACTTTTTTGCACTAGAACTTGTAACTTTGTATTTTTAGCAAGTGGCCTAATAAAATACTAGTTCTAGCAAATTTGCATTGTTTTCACTTCTTGATGTTTCTTTCCTATCCGAGGGACCACAAATGGTAAGAATTCACCTCATTTAAAAATTAATATTTTTGAAATACCTCATGATCAACATATGCTATTTTTAATAAGTTCTCAAAAGGTGCTGATTGCAACAAACACAGTTTGAAATTCGGGTTTTATTCCAATATTCCTTTCTCCAAATTTAATATGACTCCTCCATCTAGATGAGTTAGAAAATGATTTTTTAATTATATGGGGTAGAATAATGATAAAAATTAGTCCTCCATATATTTAAAATTTGTAACCACATTGTGAAAGAAATAGTTCCAATAAAACTAGATTTTTTAGATCCTTCGCTCTCCGAGATTCAAATATTTTCCCTCACTTTGGATATTTGGGAAATTGAATTTTTTTTAGAAGATAATATTTTATGGAAAGAAATAGATTCATCCATATCCCTGTAAATGAGCTTCTTCATGTTGCAAAAATGAATTGCACGAAATAATATCTTTCTATGATCAATTTCTCCAAATTTTGAGTGATTTCGTATGTCGGATCTTCCGGAAAGGAAGAAGGATATAGTTGTCATTTTTCCGATATGGAATTGAATTAATTAATGGATTTTAGAAAGTGTTATTCTAGCAACAATGGAGGATTAGAAAAATTTGTTACATAAATGATTCAAAATGAGCTATAATGTATTTTATTTCATTTTTATGTTATATGAGAGTTAATATGAGGTTTAAATATGGGTTTCATAGTGAAAAGGGACATAAGGAATAACATGGGAAAATTATTTTACCTTGGAGAAAGATTGAGACAAGTGGAAACACTGGAGTGATGGTGATTGAGATGGAGAAGCTAAGAAGGCACCTCATGCGGAGCTAGGAGAGGTCACGTAAAAGACAAGAAGCTCGTTCATGAACATGGAGATTTTTTCCCCCTCTAGTAACCTTGGGGTAAAAGGGAAAATAGGTGCAGAAAAGGATGCCTTGGAGAAAGGTAGAGACAACACTATGAAAAATTGGCTAAGGATGGGTTTTCACTCACACTTCTCCCTAACTCACCTTAGACTCAACTGGGTTAACTTAAATACACATAGGTGGTCAGAGAGTTAAAAATATGTATTGAGGTGAATGTTTTTCTCCATATTTTTCTATTTGGGAAAACGATACAAGAGGTTTAAGAAAGTGTGTGTTTCTTCATTTTGAAAGCTAGGTTTCACACTAGGTTACCCAAAATAGCGTAAATGCACAAAATTTTCACCCCAAACGCTCTAGATGGATGTTTGAGGTAAACATTTATATGAATATTACTGAAAAATACATTATAATACTAATGTAATAGGTTTTGGAAATAAATTCTTCTTACCATTCTCAAAATGGCCCCTTTGTTATCAAGACCATGTGGAACACCTTCTAAGTTTGAACTTCCTCAAGAATTCATCAAACCTTTATTCAAATTTGATGTTTCCATAATGTAGAGGATTATTTAATATTTCCATTTCCTAAATTTTCATTTTAAATATTTACAAATCTACAAGAATCATCTGGATAAGTTCGGGTTCATAATTGAATTGTTCATTACACCTAAAATCCCACTTTTGTCTGAGACTTCCCTTGAATCACTAAATCTTTCCCAAATATTCCTGAAATAATTCCAAAATATTCATTTCTCTCCAATATAACCTTTGGATTTTTATTACCTCATTGAAATCCTCCCAGAAGATGTATATAGGTCCTATAATATTCAACATATTCCTTTCTACCCCGCTGAGGACTAGTTTTCTACTACACTTCGCTAGATGGAATGATGAACTTTCACACACCATTTTACAATCTTATACATGATATTGAATTGAATTAGGAGAAATTTCAAGGTCAATATTATCTTAAAACAAAATAAATATTGACCAAGAGATGGATTATGGAAGATTTTGAATCAAGTTTTCACATTATAGCTTAGTTGTCATTGTTTAGGTTTTGAATTTTTGGACTAGTTATTTCTCATGACAATAGTTGGCTCTTAATCGGGAACATTAGACTGCAAGGTTAAGTAGAGGATACCATATTTCTCTCGGTGAGTATATGAGTGGCTTGGTCAAATTAGGAAATAGGGGACCAATTCTTCACTACTAACTCCATTGACAAACACACACAAGGGAAAACCACAAAGACATGCTAAAAATAAAGAAAACACACCAAAAAATAAAGAGTGCACACAATAGAAAGGGAAAATATATTACATGATGGGGAAAATGTATTGAGTTGGGAGAATACTGTAGATACACCTAAAAATGGGTTGAGAGAAGTACGGACCATCATGGAATAATGGTTTGAATTCAAACTTTCAAAGCTTGAAGATAATAATATGATCATGTCATTCTCTTGTGATGGATATACTTGGTTTGAGAAGAAGAAGAGAAAACAAAAATCCATCCTCATACTTATATTGCATAGAAAACATTTTTGCATTCAATGACCACTTTGTAATCTGTTTGAATAGTTTTCCTAAGCAGTCTCATCTTGAGACCTCATGACCATGACAAGCCACTCTCTCATATTTTAAAAATATATATTTTTATTTTAACATGAAGGAATTCATCATCCTTGAGAGGATGTTACAGTGTATAATCACTTCTACTGCCAATCAGGTAGGAAAACTAGAGGTAGTGAAAATATGTTTATTTTGACTCTATTAAATAGATTTCTTCACATTCTCATTCATTTTTCCTTAATCATTATTCCCTATTCCTATCAACTCATCACTTATATTGGTATCACTTTCTATGATATAAGTACTATATTCATGAATAAATGAATTCATATGATATTCAATAATTTACTTTCCATTGGGATCATCCTGGATGTACAATGCTCATCACAAAATGGGAAAGGGGAAGAATTACCTTCATAGTCATGCTCATCCACCAAGGCTCCAATCAGGTCAATTAAGCTCATATATTTGTTCCTTCTCATGTTTTAATGTTTTTGTATCAAATAAAGGATCACAACTCAAATCAAAATTATCTTTGAAATTCATGACATATTTTAGGATTTCAAGGTTAAGTTGAGGGTCTTCAATTTTTGCAATCTTCAAGATTTTTTTATAGATTCCTCCTTCAAATATTGCACATTAATTTGAAAAATATTCATATTGGGCCTTAAAGAGATGGCTGAAATCTAATCTTCATATGACATGTACTAATTTTAAAAATTATCTTCCTCGTGATTTGTATTTCTTATCACCGAATCATTACCTTCTTGCAAGTTCCGACATACATAGTATTTTCATCTTCAAAAAGAGAGAAGATATCCATCGTGTATAGGACGGTTACACATTTATATTCTAGATTGATTTAACCATCCTCAAGATAGGGGGAGAATACAACATTAGGGATGCAACAAGTGGATTATATTCTACTACATCATGAACATCTCCTATCAAGTTTTTTTCTTTATAGGGTGTTGGTATCAAATATTTTTATCCTTTTCAAGCCGAGCAGCAACTGATTGGACATGGAGCTTAGATACGAGATAGATCATTGTTTTTGTCATTTTGTAGCTGGGGATGAGATCTAATTCGCCCTTTGTCAATAAAATTTGTGGAGAGATGGATACCACCTTCAAGAGGATTTGACTTTGTCCTCACTACTTTAGACCATGCCTCTTGACTAGGTTGAGAAGACCCTTAGTGTAACCTTATTTTGATGAAGGAGATGGAGATATCCTTATTTTGGATACATTTTATGAAGAAAAACTAGGAAAATATGGTCAATACTCCATAATTTAACTCTTAAGATTTGTCACTTCTAAAAGATGGAGATACTTTAAAAACAAGGCTAAGGATTCTTGAATACATTAAGAAATCGTGATTGGTCTCGCATATTTTAGTAAGTAGATTTTATTCCTTTGTTGATATATAGGGAAAGAGGGGTAGCTCATGATGGATTCATTGTTTTGTATGATTTTTGTGGGAGATGAAGCAGGGATAAAGTTGATTATACCCGATCTCTGTGAAGCTTCACAACAATGGACAACTCAACAACAAAAAGCTTGAGAAAAGTTAAGATGTTCCTTGACTGAAGGCGTGCTTCAATGGAGGATCATATCAGCACGTTTTCACATAATCTTTGAGAATCTAGCATGAAGGATCGAATTAGAAGACTCAATTAAACACCAAAATCTCTAATTAATCACACGTAAGGTACACCAAAGATATAAAAACAATCTTTATCAACAAATGACGGTGAATTGATTTTAAATTTGTTTATCTCATCACAAGATGAATGCTCTTCTTGAATGAAATTGCAAATACCACTAAATTGTCATAGGATGAGATCCTGTGTGATTTCACAAATATTTCAAAGTAATATTGCAATAGGAACAAGTAAAACTAATTGCAGACATTCGAAACAAAGTAGACATTAATTGCTTCAAGATTGACACAAATTAATTTCAAAATTGCCTAGATTCATCAACAAGGGAAAGCTTCGAGATAAATATCGGTGCTCATCAATAGCTATACATCAGTAACTAGCTTGACATGATAGAAAATTTAACATAGAAGAAAATAACAAGTTATCTCGGCTTAGTCTCTCGGGAAGATGAATTTCTCTTAAGAATTAAACCCCCACCATTTGCAAGAGTATTCTCATTGAATTTATAATTTTTTCTCACTCAATTTCCCCCAAACGAGAAGAATATGTAAGGGACCTTTGCTTGTTACCAATTTTTTTCAGATAATAGCGTTTAACAAAATCAGATCCAAAAGCTTCCGGGTGGACCAATTGTGAACTCCGATCATGTTTCTTGGTCCTTCGAATAATGACTAGGATGCCATGCCATAAATTTTTGCAATCCTTCTAATCATTTTGATTCTGTCATGGAGAAATCCTCTTTCTAATAATTTTCTGGAGACTCTACATAGCTAGATATGATGGTAATCGTTTTCGCTCTCGAAGCAACACATTTTCATCTTTGCACCCGCACTTTCATCATTTCATCCCTTTTCCCTCTCTTTCCTCCGAAATTCTACCCTACATCCATCTCCTCTAGTAATTCCCATTTTTTGCAAGTGCCTAAGCAATTCCAACTTCAAAATATCAACCTTAACAATCTTTGGACTCACAAATTAAGTTCGAATACATCAAATGGCACTTTACATATAGAGATGACAAGGAATTTCATCAAATAATGATGAAAAACAATGTGTATTTATGTCTCAGAGTCTTAGAGAAAAATGGTAGAAAAATGCAGTGACGCAATGCACAACAACATTTGATTCTACCCCATTTCCACTTTATATTATAGTCTTCCATGTGTTTCCATGTTGTAAATTTTAAGGAGAAGTATAGGAAAGTTTCCAAACAAGCGCGAGCCTTCCACATTTCCTGGGCCCAAGAAAAATGCCTTTTGGCCTTTAAAAAGTCTCAATGTAGAAAGGATCCAGGAAGCCTCCACGTGTCTCAATGGTGCATTTAGAGATGGTCCCAAAAAGCAAAGACCCCAAACAAGCACAAGCTCAACATGTGTCTCGGTCAGACAAAGATTGTTAAAAAGTTAAAGGTTCAAATGAAAGGCACCATGTGTTTAGTGTTGGTGACAAATCACAGCACCCCGAATGTATGCAACTTGATGGGTTGAGACTCTCAAAGTGTGATTACATAACTTGGAGCTTTTCCCAAGTGTGGGACCTCGCGAATCGGAAAACTCTCCAGATGAATGCCGGTTCCTATTCCTCTATTCAAATGCACACATAAAATGTAGAAGGTTTACTCAAAAACCTAATCTAACTTTCCAAGGAGACAAGGTAAGAAGATGCATAAAAATACACCTAAACTAACAAAGGTGATGCACCGAGGAATGAAGAACACCTATCTTGCCAATAAACACAAACCATTAAAATGCAATGCAAGATCATGCATGAGATAACAGAATTTGTAATGAAAGATCATGAGGATGAAAATGAACATAGAGAGGGTTGAGAATCATCCATGGACACATTATTTGCTCCAAATATTGATACAATACACCACAAAATTTCAAGAGGCAAGGTTGCATTACTGAGTTTTTAGATGGGAGGTTTGAACTCCCAAATTCACTGCCAAAGAGAAGAAGGGAGGGAAAACAAGAATGTCCAACCTTTAGAAAGAAGCCCTCCTTACAATTTATAGGAAGAATGAGAGAGGGAAGAGGGAGGAATTCCAAATCTACCCCAACCACCTCAGATTGTATTTAATTCATCTCGTTATGGCAGTAGGTGAGAACCCTAGAAACCCAAAAATGCCAAACTATATTTTGTATTTTTGAAGAACTATAGACCTGTAAGATTTCCAAAAAGTCCAACCTTGCGTGAATCTGAGCTCCCTGTGAAAATTTATGGCCATTTGAATATCTGGGTCAGGGTTTGCTTCTGTTAGGGTGTCAACGCTCAAAATGTTGCGCCTCCTGAAGATGCACCTTGGCGCATCCATCCTCATGTCAACATACTCTTATGTGTGTGATAGGCTCGACAATTTCATGTTGACATCTTCTATTGTGTGCCTCCAACCTACGCCAGGGCACAAATTTTTCCATGTTGACATCTTGTGATGTGCACTCAACTCGCGCGGGCACAAATTTTTCCATGTCGACATCTTCTGATGTGCGCCTCCAACTGCGCTTAGGGCACAAATTTTTCCATGTCGACATCTTTTGCTATGCACCTCCAATCTGCGCTAGGGTGTGACTTTTTCCATGTCAACATCTTCGATGTGTGCCTCAACTGCGCTTCTGGCGCGACTTTTTCCATGTCGACATCTTCTAATGTGTGCCTCCAACTTGCGCCAGGGTGTGAATTTTTCCATGTCGACATCTTTCGATGTGCGCCTCCAACTCGCACCAGTGGCATGAATTTTCCATGTTGACATCTTCTAATGTGTGCCTCCAACCTTGCACTAGTGCAAATTTTTCCATGTCGACATCTTCTGCTGTGTGCCTCCAACCTGCGCCAGGGCGCAAATTTTTCCATGTCGACATCTTCTGATGTGCACCTCCAACCTACACCAGGGCGTGAATTTTTCCATGTTGACATCTTCTGATGTGTGCCAAAGTGCAAGATTGGTGGCATAAATAAATGTCGGTTTGAGTCTCTTTGATTTCCATATTCTTCTGTTTGTCTATATTTACCTGGGGAGGGAGATATATACAACATCTAGGGTTCGAGAATTTTTCTTTGTGCATTGAAAAGTATAAGCAACGAAAAAGTGAGCGGAAGCATCCAAGTGTCCTCATAGCACTTCTTCAAAATAAAACCTAGGGGCTAGTCCCTCCACGTGTCGAGGCCTTTCAAAATTGCTTTGAAAAAGTTTAACTACAAAGCGAGCAGCGGGAAGCCTCCACATGTATCCCTATCACAATTGTTAAGGTGGTAACTGAGGCAGATCCTCAAATGAGCATCAGCCCTTCATGTGTGTATGGTTTGCCAAAACTATACCAACCTCATGAAAAAAATTATCTCGATCAGGAAAGACAACAAAACCTCCACGTGTCTCCCTGGCGTAACTCCAAAGCCAAACCAAAAGGTGAATTTTCAAATGAGCACCGTTCCTCCACGTCGAAAATTTATGGGTCAAGCGAGTCTTAGAGTTCCTAAAGTGATCCAACAAGCCACATCCAACTGTAAAGGGACATGTTTCCATTGAAGCTAGGAAGTAAATTTGACCGGGAAAAATACACTTGTAAAACTATAAAATGTAGG
Organism: Taxus wallichiana var. yunnanensis; assembly: GCA_018340775.1. NCBI lineage: Eukaryota > Viridiplantae > Streptophyta > Pinopsida > Cupressales > Taxaceae > Taxus > Taxus wallichiana. Next base: position 193,380,688 of record CM031240.1, on the reverse strand, counting down.
AAAATCACCATTTGAGCCCGGAAATGAATCTTTCTTCAAGGAAAAAGAATTTGGAAATGTTATAAGGCTCAAATATGATCCTCCAAGATGGCATACAATCACATTTCCATGGGTATTTGGAACAAAAATGACAGGGACAAAAAAACGTGATCATGGAAAACGTAAGGAAAGGAAAAACCTGAGTTTTATGCCCAAGTTACTGACTCTTTCATATGGACAGAGGAATGAAAAACAAATTTTGGACTTTTAAGTGATCCTCAACCAAGGAAGGGACTGATCATGGAAACCAAATGGAGGATAGATTTTTCATGCATCAATACAGGAGATAGAAAGCACAGCAGATCCTGCAAATAGAATAATTTCAATGAAAAATGAGTTGAGACTAATTTGAGCACCAACATAAGGAAAAGAGGTAAATCCATGCTAACAATTATGATCACTATCAAATTCCGTTTATGATGAAAGGTAAATTAAATACTTAGAGAGGTCATACTCCATTTTCTCATCCGTGATTGTCTCAACAAGGGAATTGTATTCTTAAATTTTCTCCATTTCATCATTGGGAATTTTTACATCAAAAGAAATGCCAAAATGAGAAATAAAACAATCAATTATTACCTCAAATTCATCCTTCTAAAGATCCATATGGTATACAAAGAGGTTTCATCTCTTTAAAATCTTCATGATTAGTGGAATTCTTAGTAAGAAGCGCATCATCCATATAGAGGTAAGGATATTCATCTCTTGTATAAATATTTCCTCCAAAGGATTGTGCCTCGGGACAACATGAATTTATTAAGGGAGGTTCAAATTTCAATATTTCTTCATTATCCTTGAACATTTTGATTTGAATCTCATTAGAAGGATAAATAGTAGGAAGCCATGAGAAAACACAGAATTATTTCATAAAAAACACCACATATAATATAGAGAAACATCAATATTTTCTTCTGAAAGATGAATCTCTTCTTCTTCGCAATTATGAATTTCTTAGAGATATTCATACCTTTTTGCATAGCCTCAACATAATCTAGAACCTTAATATTTTTAGGCATTAGGTATCTCTTCTACAACACTCAAGATTATTTGCACAAACTATATTTTTAAGTTTGTCATTTTTTCATCTCTTTATTCAATAAAATCATGTAATGGAAGAGAGATAAAGGACAAAGCTTTGATTTTATTCCGTCAACTATGTGAAGTTGAAAATATTAGCTTCAAAATATTTTCATATAAATTCCATTCATATAAAAATGTGTATCTCTTCTTCATCTCTTATCAAGCTTTTGGATTCTTGATCATGGTAGCATTAATTCACATTTTACTTCCTCTAGCAATAGTCTATTTGAATCGAAGATAGAAGGATTTGATGGTAGAATCTTCACGAGCATAGATTTTATCTACTCTAGATACTCTTTCAAAATGTTTGTATAAATTTTACTAACCATCTTTCCTTTTTGTAACACCCAAAATTTGACACACAAATAAAACATTAAAATTACTTAATATATATATTTTGAAATAGAAATCTTGATACATGACGACATAAGGGATTGATTATGAGAATGTATAACAAATGAGATACTTGCACAAACATTATCCCACATGTATAACATGAAAAATACATGACTATCATTTAGGTCACCTTTCCCCAAATGACAAGGCACAACTTAATGAGTCATCTACAAGTATAACATTCCGTATAGGAACCATCCACAACCAACACTTTCTTGTTTTATATATTTATTATAGTCATATTTCGTTATTAACCTTAATAATTTGAAAATCACTTAGCATTTCGTTCTTCATTCTTCTTTAAACTAGACTACATTATCTTTATTTTCTTAACATTTTACTTGTAATGATTCCATCTAATTTTGCTTGTTTCCCTTATTGCAAAAGAATGATGTAGCCTGATTGTTGAAAGGAACATATGTACACACATAAGGCTACTAGTGTTTGTTCTAAGGATTTTTTTCTCGAAGGCATGCTTTGCTTTTGGTTACAATTAATCTTAGTTGCAACAAGGAGGTTCACATGACATAAAGGAAGTTTAGTATTTCAAGACTAAATAGACTATGTGTTCCTTTCATAATAGCATTTGATCACTAGGGTTACACTATTTTTCTTTAAGTTATTACAACTAGCCATATATTCTATCTACTTCCCTTAGATACTTAGTTTTCATTGATCAAGATACACAGTAGAGGATTTTCCTCGAGTCAAAAGGGTTAAGCCTCAAATTTTTTTTTTAATTTTAATCATTTAATATTATTGTTTAAACCACATTGAAGGGGTGGTGATTATATTCAGCCCTTACGTATTGAAAGTTTCCCCATTTACTAGGTTGAAAGATCACTAATGAGGCATCATTTTATTTTTATTTATTATAAAAATAATCTTAGTTGTCTTAGAATGTTGACATCATTCAAGTGTATGTGACATTTAACAATAGTTTCAAAATCACCTCTCAAGTCCTTGTAACCCTTACGTCATTACATTGACTTCATAATGACTTCTTTTTAGAACAACTAAGGTTCATGTAATATTTTTCCTTTACTTAATCACTAAGATCCTAAGAAGTATGATTGTACTATTAACCAAGTTTGAATTATTATTGGGAAATTTAAGTATTAGATGCATATTACAAGGTGAAATACAAGGATACTTTTATAAACCCTCTAATCTTCATGCGAAATACCCTTCTCACCTAAAGAATATACTAATGTGTAATTCAACGTAATTCTCAAAAGAGGTCCACTTTTGAATACTTTCCATTATCACCTAAAAATATTTACACCAAACCAATAGGAAAAATACTAGATAAAACAATTATTCCTACCTCACATTATTCCCAACTAGAGGGACTCTATTAAGATAACACCCCTATTTTTTAGAGAAAATAGATTCAAACTTGCATGTTTCATATTTAGGTATCCTATGACTGGGTTCCACGGTCATGATCAAAACCCTCATTTCATAAATAAATAACACACTTAGTGTTTATTCTATGAGATGAATCATGGGTTTTAATTTACATTAGGCTCAACACCACTTTAGGAAAAATTTTAGAGGTTTATACTAGGTAAGATAGTTTGCAAATAAAAACACAAGGCTATAACACATCATCATGAGATTCTATCGAGGCACGATATTTCCGAGAGTAGAAATATTGGATGGTAAATACAAGAACCCATACTTAGGATGGTCATTGTCAGAATGGGGATCACATAATATGGAAGAAGTATCAATTTGTTCTTGATTGTATAGTGTTAAAGCTCACCTACTAGCGATGCAATAATCGAGGGAAGATAAAGAATTGAAGGTGTTTAAAGAACAATTCCATTTTAATTTATAAGGAGATACTTCTTCCTTCCATTCATGATGTAAGTTTTCACAACATAGCTATAAATGAAGTCAACAAGAGCATTAAGTAATTAATGGGCTACCTCTTAAAACTCAATAACAAGGAACAATTACAAGTTTATTTAAACTACATACACAACAAGGAAAATATGTTATTTGAAAGCAATAGAAAGACGAAAGTTTTATATAAACATAGAAATACATATTTTTTCATTATCATATATAAATTACAATAATAAAAATGAATTGCAACCATGCCATTTCACCATCTTATTACACCCTACAAAACCATGTGAGCATGAGTCAATGAAAAATCATTGACATGGAATCAAACTACATCCACTATAATTATCATCTTTAGTTCCATTAACATAATAATAATAATAATGCAAAAACAACAAGAGAGGTTAAGGTAAAAATATTCATTTCATTTAATTATATTTCCTATCTAAGGAAAGAGATAAAATGAGATAGGGTCCAGGAAGAGAGTGAATAGAGAGAAACACTATTTTTCCAAAAGTCACATTTAGTAAGTTATTTATTATCTTGACTAAATTTATCGTCACATAGAGAAACACTATTTTTCCAAAAGTCTCATTTAGTAAGGGAGAGTTTCATATAGTTATTTATAAGTTTTAATAAGTTTTCACAATAGTTTATTGTCTTGACTAAGGTCATATAACCTTATTTTACATTTTCCTACTAGTTGTAAAAACGTCAAATTTTTTGTCGAGAGGCTAAATAAGCACGATCCAAAAAAATATATTACGATAGAAAAATTAATAGCAATTAAGTTCCTTCTTGTACCTCTATTTACTAAGAATTTACAGATCGATTGAAATAAAAAATCGTGAATGGTTTACCATTTCCGGCTAGTTTTTAAAGGCCATCGGTCATAATTGGCCTAGTTGTGAATGGCCAAAATTTTAGGTCAAGGGCTTAGAAAACCACATCCAAAACTAATGTTCTATTGATGAACACGGAAATGGAAATTTCCTACAACTTCCCTTATATATAAATAATTCACCGAGTCAAAATAAATGAGGAATAGAAAATGAGTTACAAATTGGGAAAGGTATTCCAAAGCCATTGGTCGTAATTGGTCTAGTTTGACCTAGTCATACTACGACTAGAGGCCTAGAAAACCCTTTTGTCAAAGTACCTAGAAAAGTGTTTTCCCCAAACTAGATGTTGTAAGCAATTGTTTAGTATAAATATTGGATGTTTACGAAAGGCGGAAAATGTTCCTCCACTCAGTGGCCAAAAATGATGAGATGAAATGAAAACCAAACTTTTAGTTTTAACGGCTCCCTTAAACTACAAAAAGGGGTAACATGGCTCATAGAGGGGCGACGAAGAGAAAAAAAAATGTCAATAAATGTTGATGTAATTCTTGATATGACTCTCCACATAATAAAGAACACATATGACCCCATACATCTCTTTTATGGGGTTCATAAGGTTGTTTTACAAGTCTCTAAATGTGGTGTTTTCTAACTTTGCAAGTAAATGAAAAAGGTTGTGTTTAGTTAGTAGATCATATAGCTCCCACCATGTACCAAAAAATGATGAGAACCTATTTCTAATACTTTAGGTTATCAATGTATAAGATTTTGGTAGCGATCATGGTTGATGGTCAAGGTGTAAATCGGTTACGTAATTCACACAATGGAGTTTTGTTGTTTTACACTATCTAAGGTTGGTTAAATATCCAACTTTTTGAATTATCCATTGGTTTTATGTTTCTATTAAATTAGAAATGAAGAATTAAAAATACAAAAATTATAAAGCATGAAGGTAAAGGTGACCATGCATGGCATTAATAGGAAAATATGGTTGTGGAATTTTGCATTGCATTTGTTAAGTACATGTTGACATACGAAATTCTCTTTCCTTTTCTAGCGTTTTCTTTGATCTCGTCTTGTAGCCAAAAGATTCCATTAGAGAAAATATCTTTGAGACATTGCAATGAACTGTTTAAGTTTTTGACCATGGTTCTCGGTGATTAATGGAGTCATCGGTTTCTTTGGCATTATGTCAAGCAATTTTCTAGCGCTAAAAGAAGGTAAAGGAAGATTAGAAACACAACACAACTAGAATTAATCGGAAAGGTGGATTGATCGGGGTCACACACTAGGTGGATCAATTATGTGAGAAAGGTTAATGCATCTTGAGGATACTCATGATCTCTAAAAGTGCATATATCATATTCCATGAGAAGAGGTCATGTTCTATCATTTGATCAAACAATTGCAAGAATCCGCTTGTTTTCTACATTTTCACACCATCATGGAAGGTCGATTGCAAGGGTTTTGTGTGGCTAATCACTATTTCTCATATAATGTGGGTTTAACCTGTTTACCCTCTACATTGGCTTTCGTGGAACTCCAATTCTACACTATTTGCAGGGTATGTAATATAGTTGATAGTGGGACAATGTGTAGCAGTCATCACCCAAGGGACCCCTCTCAACAAAGCTTCTCTTCATACTGATATGATATTGAGACTGGACGTGCGCATTCCTATAGTCAAAATAGTCCATAAGACCACACATCTATGAGGCCTTTTGTCAAATAGTCTAAGTGCCTTGCGTATTCTTTACATCCATGTCCACCAGAACACTTGTAATCATGACTTTTAACAAGGATCCCCTTGTATTCAACTCTTCCAGTTGTCCACACCCTACTTCATGGCTCCACTTGGCATAGGTAAGAATGAAAGAGACAAAAATTACAGAGGTATATGTGGGATATCAGGATATACAATTTCAATGTCATAAACAATGCAACAATTTCTTTCCATAAAAGATAAAGATCGGGAAAGAAGAAAATGCTAAAAACGGTTACACTCCACGTAGCATAGGTGCTTAGAAGTAGAAGAAGCCAAGAAAATTGGTTATAATTTACACCTAGTGAACCACCTCCTAGTCCTCAATCCTCTTCTTCCTAGAACAAATAGACCAGTCCAAGGTAGTAGATCCTCTCATAACCAAATGAACCTGTTTCAAAACAAATATAGATCCAAATAAATCAATTTCTGTATGGTGAGATGAGGAGATATTATAGTTACCAAATTTTCTCCTCTATAGGTTGAAATAACCAAAATTAGACTAATTTTAGGTGGCTATTTGGAAAATATCCTTTTGGCATGACTCTCTTAGCATTCTATTTATTTAATTATGTGAGTTTTCAGGCCTACATTTGCTACCACCATCCAATTACTTCTAAATTTTAAATGTTAACTTGGGTTGGCCATGGTTAATGAGATGAGGTCATCAATAAAGTTCTTGTATTATTTGGCAAGAAAAAATGACACATTTAAATGACTTCTAAGATGTATCTCTCCATCACTTTCCTTGAGCCCCAAAATCCTTGTTTCCCCACGAAGACATGACTTTCAAATATAATCTTATTAAATTATGTTAATATTTCTCTAGTCATTGATAACTAATTTTGAGGAGCACAAGAGTTTTTTGGTCGCATATTTTTTTCGAAAGTTAAGACATTTTCATTGTTCTAGAATTCTTTCTTTTTACAGAGCTGGTCCATAATTATAGGCTGATCAAAAATTTCAAAATCTTGGTGGTCATATTCTTCTTTATGGTTGTTGTCACTCATTTGTGCTGAACATATATCTCGAAACTTTGTCTTCATGATGTAGGAAATGAATGTGACATGGATTCATTCCTTTATAAAAACTTGATTTTTATTTTGATATTAATTTTTTGTGTATTTTGGAATATAATTTTTTTGAATTTTCCATATATATTTAAGTATGCAACAGGAAGATATCTCCTTAGTAGAAGCACCAAAACTTGTTGGTGAAATAATTTATCATGTTACAAAATTTTGGGTTCATAAATGGTCATGGACTCGTCCCCTTCTTCTTATGTATGGAGAGGATCATATTATTGAATATAAACTAACATAAAGTTGTGGATGGCCATTAGGTTTGGGATCATATAGGATTACATCACTAAGCTTATTGAAAGTTCTTGTACAAGGTACAAAGGAGGAATTTGTAGTGGATAAATGTAAAGGGGACTTAGGGAAATACAAAGAGAGGGTTTTTATTTTTAGTAGGCTTACAGGTGAGTTCACATATAATAACTAGAGTAGGTGCATATTAAATTAGAAAAACATGACAATGTAAAAATGATAAGACCAAAAAATCATAGACACATAATTCCACTGACTCATTTATCAAAGGCACATACACCTTTCTTGGTTTTACATGATTATCATGTATGTGTAGACACAAAATCACGAGACTTGGGTACATTTCTATTTTCTAGAAGAAAACTAGCATTTACACGATTTCTTATTAATCAAACTAGTGATTCTCAACTATATTTGGCCTCTTTTCTTAGTATATTTATTTCTCTTTGGTCTTACACACCATACAACCTAGTCAAAATTTTAATTATTTATCTTTTATGATTGTAGATAGCAATGCCCAAAAAATTGCTCTCAAAGTTATCCTATCCCTTTGGGTTCCCCCGACCCTTTTCTACCTCACTCGATGTTTTTGGGCATTTTTAATTTTTGGGCATATTTTTCACTTATGGGTTAACCTTGAAGTTATAAATAACAAAATTCAAACAAGGGGATAATATAAATACATAGTTATTTTTTCAAAATAAATGAAAAAGTGCCATGCATTACTAATATCACCTAAGCTTCCATTAAAAATAACCTAAAGAACTCTAAAGAATCCATCTATCATTAAGTGAAGAGACAATGGATGCATTAAATATGCATACACTACATAGGAAGGGGAATTTCATTCTATTTCATCCACAAATTCTTCTACATTGTTACATTTAGCTACAACCCTCTATCAAGTGTAACTTATAAAAGGGAATCCTAGGGAACAAGTTTTACACACACTCACCATAGCTACATGGATTCTAAGGTGTAGTGTAGTGCTCATTTCTAATTTAACTCTAGGGGTGACCACTTTGTGATCCATATGACTCCTCATATATCATTTTTATTTTTAGGTTTTATTCGGTTTGTTGTATTATGTAGGTGAAATTATATGTTTTAGGTTGCAGTTACCTTCAACATTCATGGAGAAAATAAAGTCAACCAAAAGAAGAGACAATGAAGATATTAGGATACTAAAAAAATTAGGTTCTAAACATCTATACAATCACCAATGCCCATAAGTGGTCTCCATCACCTAGGTGCCACAAAGGCAATATTAGGCACCCATGTCCATCCTCATTCCGAGATTTCAAAATTTATATTGTGCACTAACAACATTCTTTAAATTTTTTTCATCACTTGTCCTAGTCCGAGATCCATTGCAGATCGAGTGTAAATCCATGCCAAGTCCTCTCTCTTTCTTCTTTACTTAGGGTTTAAAATTTTTAATCATATATTTTTTGTGTCATTTCTATATTTGAACATTTATACATCATTTGGTTTAGTAGTAACTCTGCAATATTTATATCTAATTCAAATAAAAGTAAATCACTATGTAAATTTTAAAAGAGAAGGTGGAGGAACATAAGTCTAGAAATAGAAGAATTGAGCTTTAATTTCTTTATGTAGAAGTGGTAATCTCAACAACATGCATTCAATAAAAATTACCAACCCCATTAGTATGGATAATAGACTATAATTTATAGAATTAGAAATTATCTCATCATCTACCCGCCATATCACTCTTCACCTATACCCATCACTTTTGACCTTTCATATACGTAGAAGTGAGTCTTTTTATTATTACTAAAAATGGCTCTTATAATTTCAAACCGAGGGTTACTTAAGTGAATAGGATAAAATAATAAATGTTACATTCTTAACCAGAAATTAGAACTTGGAGATTGAATAAAGAAGAAAGAGAAGGGTTCTCCGATCTGCCGAGGATGAAGAAACTACTAATGGATAACTAACCATTCAATATATCTGATGGTGAATTCCAAGAATGAGCTCCTACCCTTTCAAGAAATGGTTCATGAATGATAACCGTGACCTCTAATCACCTGTTGAGCTAAAACACTAATATTACATATGATTCCTATTTTGTGTGATGTAGGAATACTCCAAAGTGGTGAATACTTTCTTAGAAACATTGTTATAAGGCATTGGAAAGTGAACCTCGGATGAATACTAAACCCACCCATAATGATCCTCTCATGTCATGTTTCTAATGAGTATTTCCTTAATGACATAAATTCTAATGTTTCAACACCCACATAGGCTATATAATGTTCTTCATTCCTCCTATTTCTTGAGTGATCATCTCTAGAATCAAAAGCGTGGTTAAAATTTACCCCTCTAATGAGATGTAGAAATAATACAAAACATTGAATTAGTTGAATAACATTGATAAACACCTTTGTGATAAAAACATGATGGTTTCAATAGAAATAGTTGGTACATAAGGATCACTCGTATTGCTTCTTAGGATTTCACAAATTGTAAACACACAATCATGTGTTATGGTTAATTATCTAGTCTTGATCACATACTACTATTCATATGTTTCCTAAGTAAGAAAAGTACTAACCCATGTCTTTGGCCACCTTTATTTTCTTTATCTTGCTACTTCTATTATTTCACCCTTATTTTCTCAGCTTTTCTTTTTACTCTTTCACATTTTTTATCTTGGACACTAGTACCCTGCCATGATGCCAGTGCAAGTGCCCTCATCCCCTCTCTGTGTGCTCTGTCCCCTTTATAATTTACTATAACTTTTTGGGCCATCTTTATCTATTTGATCATCTTATATTTTTGGTTGTCATCCCTTTTCATGTTTAATTACGAAATTCAAGAAAAGGAATCATATAAATATAAAGTTATGTGATCATAATAAGGGACCAATTACTAAGAACTATCTATCTTCACGCAAGGTTGCATCCATAAAGGCATCTAAGAGCTCCATGTATCCATATAGCTCCATCACAAGGAATGAAGGGATTGTTTTTGCATCACACTTCATAGGAGGGAAGTTCATTTTATTCCATTTATACATTTACTACATTATACATCTAGTTACCATTTTGGTATTCCAAGTGCGACATGCACAAGAGCAACCTAGAGAAAAATTCTCCACACACACACAAAAATACATTAGGTGTTAGATTTAGTGCAACACTCGGTAGTAAGTTAATAATTGTGGTAGTTGAGGATAGTTTGACCCCTCTTTTACATCTTTATTTTTGGGATTTGATTCGTATTTGAGGTTTTGTAGTTCTATTATTTATTACAGTTTTGGTGACCTCGGAGATCATTGTGTGATCTCATAGCGATAAAATGTGAGCATTAACAAACATCTTGCGACACAGTAAGTTAAGGTTTCTAAGAATTTATTTACACCCAAGTGTCATGAAAATGGTCTAGGGCACCCATGGGAGCTCATGTCCATCTCCAGCACCCCATTCTTGTTCAAATCCTCTATATCTATAATTTTATGAGCTCTTGTGTGATGGTCAATTCTTCTAGTTTTTCTTTTTGTAGCTCATGCACTTTCCGAACTCACTTAATTCAACTAAGTCATCTTACCCTTATTTTACATTAGGTTTTCATATTTAATTGCTTAATTGATTCGATTAATTTCAAAAGATACTTCATTATTTATTTACTACAATATTGCATTTAGATTAGGAATATATATTTCTATATTTGAGGTTAATCATTTTGGTGAACTCAATTGATCAAACCCTCCCTTCGAGAATGGATTAACTTTAACAAGTCATGACTCAATCATCATATCCTTATTTCGTGCCCAAAAAGTTTTTACGGATAGTTACTACCTCTTCCGATTTCATACAAGTTCACACTCAACATCCTCTTCACTCTATTATGCCATGGGTTGATCCCTCCACCAATGTGGTACCTACTCATTACACTCATCCTCCTATGGGTGAACCCATTTCTATCCCACCCCTTATCACTTCTTTGACTCCTCCTACTACTTCTAAAGGTTATGATATTATTGAGAAACATAAGAATATACCGGTAAAAAATCTCTCTATGAATTATTGCACAGTGATGCTTGATTTCCATCAAACATTGGAGGTTTTCCTTTATTCTATTCTTATAGAAAGTGATAATTCTATGGTATCCTTTACACACCTCATTTAGTCTCTCAAAATTTTCCATGCGCTATATTATTCACCAATGACGACATAACCCCATTTGCTAAAGATAATCCTTGTATGCCATTTCTTATTACCATTATTATCAGCACCAATTAAATTAAACATGTTCTTATTGATAATAGATCAGCCATCAACTTACGTTTATTCCATTCTAAAAGAGATGGGCATTAAGGACAATCTACTTTCTAACAAGTTTACTCTTATTCGGGTGTATGATTGCACTACTCGCACATGCTTAGAAACTATTTCGTTACATTAGAGTTGAACCTAAGATTGTTCTCACCGAATTCGTGTTATATATGCTTCATTGCAATTCAACCTTTTACTAGGTAGACCTTGGATTAAGGAAATGCAAATAGTCCTATAGAGTGTACACCAATGTATAAAATTCTTGCATGATGGATATGAACATACTATTATTGAAGATCCTAAACCCATTCAAATTATTCTACATAGACCCTATTAATGCAATTCCCATCCCTCCTACACAACTTATCCCATATAGTAGTATTGATACATACAACGTTGGCCAGTCTAGTGCTTCACAATATTCTTCTACCACTCTAAGAACTCCAGTTATTTCTACTCACACTACTACCATCATTTCACCCATAGGGCTTGCTTCCACATACGCTACTAATTAGCCTATTGATACTCTTATTACATCTAATTTATTTCCTACCAAAATAATCTATATTGGATTATAACATGATAATGAAAACATAGAAATATTTTACGACTACGATACGTTGATCATGTTTAAATTATTGGTGAAGGATTATGAAACCTAAAATTCACTCTTTATTGAGTTAGATGACTCCTAATTCAATGAAAATTTCATGTCCGATGGCCTAGTAACTAAAAATTCAAGACTTTTCCTCTACTAATGGTATGGTACTCTACCAATGGTTTTTCCATACTTTAGATATTATTTCACCCTCTTTTCGAGAAGTTGGCATGTAGACCACCTCATTTCACGTGTAATATTTTAATCAATAAATCTTATTGGCATCATATTCTAGTGGATCATACTTGTTTTGATACTATTTTGACATATTATGGCTTATCTAGACTTGGATTTATGCTTAATGATATTTTACCACCTCTCACTCATCCCATATTTATCACAATTATTTTGACATTATAGTTGTTTTGGGTTTTCATGTGTTTCATTTTGAAGTCTTCATTACACATGGTTCCCTTGATTCTATATTAACACTCTTCCAATCTTTGCTTAGCTATATTGGATGCATTATAGATTCCAAGTAACACTTCTTTCACTTTCCCAATATAATTTGGAAATATTTCTAGTTGTATTTATTCATCTCCTAGGCATTCCCAAAATCTTACTCGTTAGTACACACATGGATTTGCACTAGAACCATTCATTGATGAGGAATATGCCATGACCATATACATTTTTATTACAATAGCTCTCTATATGATCCTCCTCATACTATTGTGTATCCAGCCTCCAATGTTGCCCTAGTCAACTTAGATTAGGATGATGATGATATTCTAGACAATGGTACTTGATCTACCTTATCCTTACACACTTGGGGAGGATTTTTTTCCCCACCCCCTTAACATCTACACACGTCTTAAATTCATCTTATTATGCTAGAATATCCATATTTAATCATATTCTAGCATCATCATAAGTGTATGATGCAATCTTGTGTTATGGTTCACACTTGACTGTTGAGGGAATATTATACACATGAACCTCACACACCTTTGGAAAATAAATTCTACACATCAAACATATTCATAAATTATAAAATTTTCTACATATATAATCTTCCATCTATTCTACATCATCCACACTTTGTGCTTTATACACCTATACATCGTACACATTCTACACACTACATTATTCTACATTTTACATTATCTGCATCTTTGACATCACACACACTTTACAATTTTTCATTTATATACACATATTCTATTAGATACTATTCCAAATTACACATTACACATTTTACTCATCTTCCTCTATATATTGCACTCAATACCTCATGATGCACTTTAGTTCACACACATACACCCGACATTGTTGATGGTCTATATCTGAAATGGACCTCATCCCACTCACATCATTCAATCGATTTCTCAATGTGATATTCCTAGCTAACACCTTCTTCACACCCATCGTGATATATGATTTTAAGCTAAATAATCATCCCTTTCTACTTTCCTATTCATTCATTTTGTGATATATTTTTTTGCTACATCATCATTTTTCCTATCATTCCATCTATACATATCGTGATATAAACCCTTAGGCTAAATCATCACCCCTTTCTAGCTTTCCTATTCATTCATTTCATGATATACACTTTGTGCTACATCATCACGTTTCTACAATAATCACGCTCATCTATCTCATGATATACGCCTTGTACTAAATCATCACACATATTAGCATGATTCTCACACAACTAGTGAGATATGCCTTAGGCTATATTATCACACATTCACAATCATAATCCCTATATGGCATTTAATATAATCACTTCATTCATCACCTCTTTTTACAGACAACACATCACTCAAACCATTTCTCGATGACGCACTCTCATTTACGGTTCATTATTGACTACCGAGGGGCATAATCTGGATTAACCTCATTGCATATATATGCATCCCCGTAGGGGGAACATTTCTCCTATCATTCATTCTCCATTCCATTCCATATCATCCATAACATATTTTATATAATGGTTGCATTTACTCTTTCTTACTTATGTGTTTACATGTTCATCTTATTACACATACTAGTTAGATATCTTGTATTTCATGATATTTATCATACAAACATGCATGTTCATGTTCCTTTCTAGTTTTGATCTCAGATTTTATAGATCCATTACACAAAATATGGATTCTTTTCATAATACCTAGTACCAGGTCCATAACATCTCCGGAGGCATCCACTTTCATATACTACATTTTTTATTATTTCATTTTGTACTTAGAACTTTACATCATCAACTTGAACATTCTTTGACATACTTTTATCTTTCTAACATCCTAATGGGTGCTTCTTGTGTAGAATTTTTTTCATGACTATTTGTTTCCATGGTTTTCTATTAGATTATTTGTTTTCCTTTGCTTGTCATTTTTTACATTGTTTTCACTATGTCTTGTTCATTATCTGATTTATTGCACGGTATACTATGACCATCATTGTCTTGCGACATCATGAGTGATGTCCCATATTTATAACCTACTTTTCTGGTCTACATTCTCTTTTTCTTTCATCTTAGCTAGGGAGTGTTTTAGTGGCTAATATTCATAATTTGGCTAAAAGTAGGAATTTTGGAATATGAATTTGGCTATTTTTATGACCATGGCAGTGACCACGTTTCACCCAAAAATTCCACAAATAATAATTTTTCCCATGTGAATAGCCAATGGATCTCCAATCCCAACATATATTTTTTATTGAATCACCACGTGATAGATGGGTTGGGGTTTTAAAACATTCTTGGATCACCAAGAAATATATGGAACCTTCCTATTCATTTGGTCTCATTCACCAACATGTTTAGGATTTTTTTTGAAATTTGATTAAATTCGCATATATATATATACATATATAGATATATATAGATATACATATATAAATATATATACATATAGATATATATATATATATATATATACATATACATATATAGATATATATATATATATATAGATATATATATATACATATGTATGTATGTATGTATAAATACACACACACACATAGATCTATATTGGAAGTCGTTAAACCTTTAGAATACCCACCAAATTTAAAAGACTAGGTTAACTTCGTAACAAGACAATAAAACTTTTGATAAGCCTTGGCACATGAGGAGTGGCCAAGTTTCACCCATTCTAGGCACTGCGCATAAAGGTATGCTAAAGGATGCTCAAAGTTCAGAAATTGGATATTGGGTTGACATGTCTTTGGGAATATAGGAATTATCAATGAAAAGGCATTCTCATGGACTCTAAGCCGACATATTGAACCAATTTAATAAAGTTTTAGGTCCATGGTTAGGTGAGGCAGAGTGACAATTAGGGAAACATGTGGAAAACCTCCATTTGGAATCAAAATGCATTTTTTTCAATAAATATCCTTCATGCCAATGAGTTATCCTTCATTCGCTACTCGATCTACAATTTATTTCAAAAAAATATTAAATTTTTCCAATGCCACAAATTTTGATTTTAGATAATTTGCCAACCCAACGAATCTAGTTCTTACCATATACACCATGATTTCTATAAGTGCTTTTAGGTGGCTTCCTGAAAATTTCCGATCTTAGTGTTGACAATTTTTGCACTTGTGCAAAAATGGGAATCTTGAAACTTTGTTTTCAATGGAAGGAATTGATGAGAAGGACCTAACTAAGGGGAATAAATTTCATTTTCATTATGTTTTCATTTGTAGTGATTTATTAACAACATGCAATCTATGCTTATGTGTGTTGTTACGAGAATGTAACATCTCACATAGTCTATCATTCCATATTTGTCTTCAAAGAAGGAAGCATGAAAGCTCGACGGACAATGCACTTCCTTCATGAAGGAAGATGAGAATCACAAATTAGGTGGGATGTTAGACTCCAAAGGAACAAAAATGTTTTTTATTACATGTTCCAAATGTTCATTATTAAGTTACAAGTATTTTCAATTTGATCATTTCTATGATTAAGTTTTTTAAGTATGTTATTGAATTGTCTAATTCATCAGATAACCATTACATATCATAAGAGACAGAGGTTATAGGAAGTACACAACTCAATTATAGAAATAATATCATTTATTCATAAG